>CM036924.1:8022735-8436448 GCA_020800305.1 Porphyrio hochstetteri | reverse complement strand
TACCCAAGGGATTTCAGCCTTTCCCAGACTTTGGGGGCTTGGAGGTCCTATGTCAGTCATAAAACTGAGAGACGGGTGTCTTAGTGCTGCGGGGTCATACAAAAGCTCTGGGATTCCCACCTTGCCTGCTCCAGTACAAGCAGGAAGTTTGTTGCAGATGGCCTTTGACATGTTATTTTGGTGTTGCCTCTCAGGATATATTGGTCAAACTAATCAAATTTCTTTTAGCCTTTGAAAAACTCCGATGCTTCTGGTTGAGCCATCTGGATTTTGCCCTTGCCCTCACAAAGCTGGTTTGCTTGGCTCAGGCAGCAGCTGATGAAGGAAAGCAGCAGCGTTTGAAAGGAAGGAGCATTTTGCTAAACCTTGGTGTTTCAGTGCGCGGTCATTCCTCTCCTGTGCCTTACTCACCTTTTCAACAACGAGGGTAATAGGGATGTACAGGCAAAGTCATATGTTTGGTGTTAGAAGGGTTAGAAGGGAAGTTTCCTTGCCTACCAGCTGATTGTATTGATGCTTTGCCTGGGAGCCACTCCAGGCATTCAGTGCTAGGCAGAGACTTGAGGCTCTAATCTTTGCTCTTTGTCCGACCTTAATTTGCTCCGTGATCATGAGCTGTTCATGTCATCTCCCTTGGGTGCAGGTTCTCCAGGAGTGGAATGAGTATTTAGTTATAGAGGAGAACTGGAAGAAATATCCCTGAAGTTAAGCCATCCAGCCCAATGGTGGCCAAAGATGAATGAAATTTATCACTCCTAAGTCAAGTGTCTTCTGGACATACTGCTCAAGCTGCTAGTAGGAACTTATTTCTGTGCTAGCCTCTTCTTCCAAGACCTCAGAAGTCTCAGGACTTCCTAAATTCTGGTGGATCAGCTTTAGCTTTTCAGAAGCCCTGGCAAAGTGAACAAATAGGGTGAAAGTCATTCTCCAGAGGGCACTGCATCCAGGTGTTTCATCCTGACCATAACAGTGTGCTTCACAACATCTGTGAGGGGGGAGCTTTACCTGGAGTCAACACATTAATTTTTAGCCTCTGGTTGACTTTGTGGATGATCTAGTAGAGTGATTTGAAAAATAAAATAAAATTAAAAAAGGAATGAAAGTAACCCAAAAGATTTGTCAGGGAATGTGCTTCCACCTAAAAGATGAGCTGTGTTAGGAATAGTGCAGAGCATGCTCTCCTGGGAGGTAGGGAAAGAGAAAGGAGAGGAAAAAAGGAGGATCCTTGAGGAGATGAGGTCTTAGGTTCTGCTGTGGGAAAAGCTAATTTCGCAGTACAGACAGATAATGGGGATGAGGATCCAGGAAGCATGGCAGCTGGCTCTGGTGAGATTCAGCCTGGCAAGCCAACACCAGTGAGGAGATCACTAATGCTTTCCCTCTCCTCCTCGACTCCCTCTTCCCCAAAGTTTAGAGTTTACCTGTTAAGTCCTTTATCAGAAGTTTGTGCTGAGAACCCTTATCTGGATTTTACAGGCAGCTCCTGGCACCAGACCAAAATCATTGGAAGAAAGCATTTCATTCTTCTCCAGTTGTTAAATGAAAGCAACGTTATAAGCCAACAATATTATTCTCATTAATGGGAAGGGACTGTTAATGATGGGAACATATGTGTTTGGCTTTCAAATGAGACTTGCCATCTATCCCTGCTTCTGACCTGCTGCAGCTTAACAGCGTTAAATCTCTTTTTAAAGCTGATCAGAACGAACCTTAATTGAGGCATTAAAAACACGTTCATTTGATCTTCCCAGGCCCCGTGGCCCTGCCGCCGCTGGCGGCTGCCTTGGGCTCACCGGGCAGGAGAGGGGAGCGCCCCACAAGACAAGTGCAATGCTCCAGAGTGTCTGGGTTTGTGGGCGTTTTCTCTCCCGTTCCCTCTCCCAGCTCTCCCTATTTTACTCTTTCAAATGTAATTGAAAGTCATTCTTTTCAACTTTATTTATTTGTCGGCGTGAGCCATTTGAAATTGCAGACGCCTTCATCTCAGCGTTCATTTCCTTGCCCTTTAATGTGAACCTGACTCAATTCCCCGTCTCCTTCAAAGCTCTTTATTAGTTCTGCAGCTTTTTTCCCCCACCACCCTCCCTTTCCCTAATTCCTCCTTCGTTTCAGCCGCAGTGGAGACCAGCAGCCCAGCAGCTCGGGGCCAGGCTTGGCTGGAGATGCCCCACCCGTGCTGCTGGGGACACCTCAGCTGTACCTGCGGTGACATTACCCTGAGCCCGTGGTGATGTAGCTGAAGGAAAAGGCAGCCCCAAAACAGCTTTTCCTGAGTTGCATTGCTAATGAAATCACTGCTTTGTGCTGTGGAGAAGCCTGCCTTTCTTGTCCCTTCACAAGGTTGGGGGTCCTTCTTCCCCTCCTATAAGTTGCAGCGTGCCTTCATCAAAATGAGTCATTTTTGTGCACCCACACGTGGACAAATAAAGTGAAAGGCTTTCTCCAGAGGGCACTGCATTGAAGTGCAGCTCTCCATGGAGGGCTGGCGATTCAACAGAGAGGCCATCAGAAGAACAGACTGCAAAGAGCAATTCAAAACAAAACCTCAAAGGTACTTTATCTCCAATTTCCTTTATGCGAAAGGATGATGTTAATTTTCTGCTCTTCCAGCTGGGAAACTGAGGCTTGGAGCAAGGAGGCAACCTGCTCCGTGTAGCTGGGATTATAACCCAGGCAGATTTTCTATTAAATACCTGTGGTCCAGCTCCAGAGCACCGAGGGGTTATTTCTGCAAAGCTCCAAGCTCTGGCCCTGCTTGGCTCTTCCCAGGCACAGTGTTGGAGCTGCCTGCAGAGACAATAAACAACCTGCTTTGGATTTGTCTTGCTGGGGTGCCAAGTTGCTTTTCTGCCTTGTCACCAAGATGTGGTGATTAAAGAGATCAGCTGTGGGGCTTGGGGCACAGTGAGGGGACCCAGACACTTTGTGAGTTGTCACCTCACACTGTCGGGGTGAGTCTGGTGTGGAGGAGAGCTGTGATAAGGCAGCTGCTTGATGGGACATTGTGCCTAAGGCACTGTGAAAGAGTCTGTGGTTGAAGCTCTTCTTGCTAATGAAAATGGCTCCTTTATTTTGTTTTGGGGTTTTTGGTTCATTTTATTTATTTTATTTTATTTAAGTTTATTTTATTTATGTTTTTCCCTCCCCCACAAGTCTCTTTTCATCCCCTTATCTTCACCGGTAGTTAATAGATTAATGCATGTCTTGGGAAGATAAATGCACTTTCAGATCTTCAAAAGGCAAGGCAGCCTCTGAAGCCAGTGTTTACAACCTCTTTGGCTGGTGACAAGGCAGGCAGGCAGCATGACATGACCTTCAGTTTAGCCTCCAAGGTCAAGCTGCGATGCAAATCCTGGTTCCCAGAGTGGGTACCAGAGCACCCAGTAGCATGGCTGGACTAGTCAGCTATGTGGTGTTTGGGTTTAGCTCTGTTTTCTGCCAGGGCAACTCCCTCAAGCCTGCCTGCTCTTTCTTCAGGTATTGAACAAGAGGTTTGGAATGGAGGAGGCAAGAGAGGAAGGATGGAGTCAGGGAGAGAGAGCAAGCCAAAACTCTCCAGGACGCAGGACTATGCAGGTATTGTGTCTCTTAGCCCTAAATCCTGGGTCTGGACACACCAGTTAGAGATGTCCAGCTCTACTGAGCAGTGCCATGGCTGCTCTCCACTGAGGGATGGATCATGCCAGTTCCTGCACGCCTTGAGGATCTCAAGTCTGATATAGGTCTCGCTTGGCCATCTCTGAATGCCCTGTTATGCATTAGGATAGTCATCCAGGGCTCCGTGAGTCTGACTCTGGTCTGAGTTTACCCAGCATGTTTGGGGTTGTTTAGTCTGGAGAAGAGGAGGCTGAGGGGAGATCTTATCACTTCTCTACCTGAAAGGAGATTGTATAGAGGTGGGTGATGGTCTCTTCACCCAAGTGACAGGTGATGGGACAAGAGGAAATGGCCTCAAGCTGCTCTAGGACAGGGTGAGAAAAAATTCTCCACTGAAAGAGTTGTCAGGGCCTGGAACAGGCTGCCCAGGGAGGGGGGTGAGTCACTGACCAGGATGTGTTTAAAAGATGGGTAGATGAGGTATTTCAAGATATGGTTTAGTAGAGGACAGGTGTGGTTGGACTCGATGATCACAAAGGTCTTTTCCAACCTAGTGAGTTTGTGATTCTGTAGCTATGTGGCTGAGCCCCCTTAAAATACTGGGTTTTACAGGGTAACTGATGGCTTTGAAACACCCATCCCTGTGTTTGCCCTTTGCTCCAGCTGCTTCCCTAGCCATCAGGAGTCACAGTTTAGCATCCCTGGAATGCTTGGCCCTGCAGAGAGGAGAAGGGCAGGATTAGGGTGGGGACGAGCAGGCCTTGTGTATACAGAGCTTAAGTAGTGGCTCCGAAGTGGGAGAAAATGTGCTGCTGTGTGAGCAGCTCGCAGGCATTTTGAAGCTCATCCCTGTGAATTAGGGACCCAGTGAAGTCATTAAGCCCTAATCAAAAGCAGCTAATCAGGAATCAGTGGGAGATCGTCCAATTAATAGTGGCTGGAACTAGCAGAACGCAGAGCTGGTGGCTGGGGAAGGACGGTGGTAGTAAGGAATTAACAGCACTGCAACATCTTCTGCCACTGAGACACCCCAAGGGGTCTGCACCAGCTCAGAGGAGCTTGTGATAGGTCTGGGAACCTAAAAAATATTTAGGGGGCTTGGGAAGATACCTCACTACCTATGAGTTCCCTGTGAATTCAGAAATGTACTATGCACCAGCTGTGGCTTTGTGGATGCCCTGCTGACTCACCATGATTGAGGTCTTACAAGGCTTGTCTGCCTTTTAGAGGGAGAGAGTAGCTCCATGTCCAGCTGTTAGCATTGCCCCATGTATCTTTACATCTGAGAGTCTCCAAAAGCTTTATGGATTTCATAGGTAAATGTCAGCATCTTGACTTTACAGGAAACTGAGTGACATGCAAGAGGTGCCATGACACTCCTGGCTTTGCACGGGCTTTGTCTGCAGCCTGGTGAAGATTTAACAGCAGTTAAACCACCAGTTTGTGCCCTGGATGCAAAAGTCATTCTTGTCTGTGTTGTGATGCCCTGTTCAGCTGACATTTCCCCCTCTCACTAACTCCAGTTAATAGCTGAGATGACAACCAGTCTCTGTGGTCAGTCACGGATTGACAGTTCCTCACTTCCCACAACCCCAGGGCACTAATCTGATGGGAACATTAGCTGGAGCAGCAAGGGTTGCATTGCATGGTCTCCTGAATTCAGCCATGGTGATGGTTTCCTGCCATACCCTTCTAGACCTGAAGTCTTTCTCCTCATCATTCCTGATGTTAGCAGGCAGTTGTATCCCATGAAAGCACACACTGTGTAGTGTGGAGGATTAGGCTGTCTGAAGGTGCCTGGACCTCTGGCCACCTCCTGCACCATCAAATCACTGGAACACACTGTTGCTTCGTGCTCCTTTCTATTTTAGAATTTAAAAAATCTCATGGATATGGCAGTCTCACTGCTAAAAGCACCTGGGGAAGAGCAGCTACTCTGCTGCTTTTGGAAATTCCCTTGCTTCCCGCTCCAGAGAAACGTCTCTCTCCATAAATCTTATTGTACCTATAAAACCCCTTCCTGTTCTTTAGCTTCTGCTTGACTCCCTCTAACGTGACTGTTACACTATTGCATTCAGGCTGCACTATAAAAAGAATAAAGTGTGTTGTGTCGGATGGAGCCTGGCTGTAAATCCTGGCCAGGTTGGACTTGACACAAATTGAATTCTTTCATGGCTCCTCTTCGAGGGGTTTGCCTACTGCCTTTTAAATTTGCCAGGGATGAGATGCAATTTGGTCTAAGTAACTAAAGTGGAAAGGTGCACAGCACTGCTGGACAGCATTAGCTGCTGAAGTTCACGTCTGTATGAGAAGGGGCACTTCTCTGCCTGAAAACCACCATGCAGAAATGCAGATGAATCCAACCAGCAAGGCTGAGGTCAGATATGAACTCAATATTTAGACCTCAAGGACCTGGGCTGATGTCTTCCTGGCAATCCGTGATGTCGAGCAGTTTGGGGCTCAGAAGTGTCCCCATAGACCTGGCCTGACCCCCTCTAAACCTGGGGGCAGGGAATCTTCATCCCTGCAGGTGGGGCTGGGGGATCTCCAGGTCTTTCAGGACTTCTTAATCTTCTTCATTGCTTTCCCTGTGCCCTTCTGGGCCAAGCCTGATGCAGGGCTCCTAAGGCTGTCCCACCAAGCAGTATGAGTGAGGAGGTTAAGCAGTACCTGGGCACCTATGTTCTCACAGGGCTTTTCTTTCTGACTCAGACATACCTGCCCTTCCCCATGTCATGATTTCCAGCAGCCAGAGGATGATTTGCCACCCCCTGCAACGTGCATAGAAATCTCCTGGTTTAAAATTGTCCAGGTGCTGTCACAAGGACGGCATCCCTTGTGACACCTGATGTCTCCCTCTCCCCTCCCCTGGAAGCTTGTTTCCTTACAAGGTTTTCTTTCCTCATCTACCGTCCTGTCCATCTGCTGCTTTTCTCATCGTCTCTGTGACTGTGCTGAGCTATTGATTTCTGCTGTGCTCATTTTGTAGGTTTGGGGAAGGGGGAGGGATGCCTCAAGGGAAGGTCAGGATAAATTGGCAATTTGTCTCCGCCTTGGCTCCTGCATCCCTTACTCCAGGTCTCCATTGCATCCTTGTCCTTGTTGCAAGTTTTTTATATTTTTTTTTTGCCAAATGCCATTTTTACCCTCCTCCCAGGGCCCAGGAGAGCTGTTATTTATGGCTGGTGGAACAAAACCGAGCACCACAAACTGGTTCCCAGCCTGCAGGAGGATATCCATCAGTGAGGACTTTAGAGAAAGCCTTTTGTTTAATTATGGGATCACTCATGTTCTCTCCAGCCTCTTGCCCCTCCCAGCCTCCCCTTACATCGTATCAGTGAGAAGTCCAGGAGGCACTTCATTCTCTGCTGGCGACCGATCTGTTCTTATTCCTGCTGGTGCAAAGTCTTCTTCATTGCTCAGAATACTTAATACCTGGGAAGAGAGGGCAAAGGGTCACCTGCTTCACACTTTGGGAATGAGAAACATTATTTATGAATATTTTTGCAAAAGGACATGTGGCATCCTGATTTCCATCTTCTTCCCCTCCTATGTAATCAGGATTTTCTCTCACTGAAAAGCAAAACAAAGACCCAAAGGGTTTCACTGACTGAGCCTGAGAAACATTTTTAGCAAATCCTTCCCTATTTATTCTGCTCCTTCTATGGCAGATACCTTAAATAGATGGGTTTTTCCCCAGAACCCAGCCAGCACTGTCTGGAATTGCATCTTGAAGTTTGTCCTCCTGGTAAGTCACCTAGCAGTGACAGCGTGCAGGTAAAACCAACCCCTGGGGAGTCCCTGCACAGACTGAACCAAGGACCTCTCTCTCCCCAGCAGACTCCGATTATTAGGGTCTGGTAGTTATGACAAAGAGGAGCAGGTATCTCTTCTCCCGACCTCTCAGAGCCAGAAAACGGACCGTGCTGGATGGAGCCAGACATTTGGTTTCTCTGAGGCATTGACTTCTCCTAGGTGGTGATATGAGGCACCAGGAATGGGAATGCACTTCTTTAGCAGAGGGAAAAGCCTGGGAGCTCAGGCTCTCCAATAATTCACCTGGCTGCGTGTCTGGCTGTGAGCCCCAGGAACCCTTCCCAGCTATGCTTTGCATTTTGCGAACTGTTTCTAGAAATGACCAGTTTTCATGGGCATGTCACAGTGTGATGAATGACTGAGGACGATCAGCGAGGATATCTGTCTCCACCGAGGCTCTGTGAGTCAGCTACCCCATGTCTAGCTGCTACTTTTCTGCCTTAAAAGCCTCAATATTCTCCACTCAGCTCACCTTCCTGCTCTTTCCTGGTCTCCAGATCCATTAGTCTGTCTGGGCTGGTACCCATTAAACTGCTGAACATGGCTTCTCCAAGCAATCTAATCAGTGCTGCAGCTATTAAAGGCAGAAATAGTAAGAAACTGAGTCACCCTTGCAGGCAGACAGACACTTGGATTAAGAGAGAAGTTTTCCGAGGGGTTGGCATGGGTTGTGGAGACCCACAGAAGCTGCCACGGACAATATTTGATTGCTGTGACAGTGGTTATCAATAGTTTGCTAATGTCAAACAGTAGCGTTCCTGGATCTGATACTTGGAGTTTTGCAAGGTTTCCAGGTACTGGTGGTCTCTGTGCCACCAGAGAGGATTGTGCGGGAGGGGAACACTGTCTCCTCCCACCCACAAGTGAGGAAACTGAGGCACGGGGCTTCAAGCCGTTGGCTCGAAGTGGCTCAGGGGGTCTGTGATACAGGCATCGCCTAAGGCATGTAGATCTGATGAATATGTATGAGTTTTTTGTACAGAAACTGCTGTGCTTTGCTAATCCGTTGGAGCACCCAGGGTGGAACCATCCCGAGTGCTGCCCAGCGCTGTGTTAAAGAATGCCTGCTTCATAACAAACTACTTGTTATTGAGTTCATCTTCTTGGAAAACCGTCCTGACCACGGGTTCAGTACCAGCTTTGTTGTTTCACCACAAATGAGGAAGCTGAGGCACGGCGCTTCCAACCATCGGCGTGGAGTCGCTCAGGCAGCCTGTGATACAGGCATCGCCTGAGGCGCGGAGATCTGCAGCAGCACACGGGAGATTGACCCTTGGCTGAGGCGTTTTCATCCTGCCACACGTGATTTTATTCTTTCTTTCTTGTGCAATTTACAGTAAGGATTTCCAGAGTGCTTTCCTCCTGCTGCCAGCCTTTCTGAGAAAACCAAACCCAAAGCCTCAAAACCTTGGGGCAGCTTCTCTGTTCGTGCCCGTTTGCTGATGTGTTACACCAGGGAGGAGGTTTGGGGTTTGTTGGGGATGTAACTTCCCCCAGCCAGGTGTTCACTGATCTGGGCACATCGGTGTCCCTCTCATGCACACCCATGAGCGCAGCTCTTGGTTTAAAGTGTAAACGAGACTGTAGCCAGGAGCTGCATGGACAGGGCTTCATTTCTCCTGCCCAAAACAAAAAAACCCTGCTGAGCCAACTGTGCTTAGAGGCATTTTTACAGCTCAGGACAAGCAGGGCCCGGTGAGGTTTCCTGGGCTGAGGGCAATCATTTTATAATTGCTAGGTCTGATGGGGAGGTGGGGTGGAATTCCCTTCTGTGCTGAATTGTCACTCACGGTCACAAGTTGTCACTTAATGCCCAGCACGATAGCTTTAGCCCCAATAGTCCTGGTTGTTCTGTGCCACCTTTATTCCTGCCTGGACACAGATTTGCCTAAAATTAAATCCCACCTTTTCTTAACTGTATTACTGTGCTTAATTGTTCAGGTTATCTGTTACATTCCTTGGAACGAGACATTTAAGAAAGGGGTGATTTTTTCTTCACGTTACACAAAAGAGAGCATCTGATGTCTCTCTGAAGGCAAGAAAAGCCATTTTACAAATCCCATCTCTATCTCTGGATAAAGTTCAAAGGTTTGCCTGGACAGCTATCCTTGAAAGCATCTCTTCTACCAACTTCAGCCCCTGGAAAAAAAAAAAAAAAATTAAATAAAAATTGCTTTCTCAGTTTAATTTGCTCTTGGTTCAGCAAGCAAACTGGAAAATTGGCCAAGAGTTTTATTGCCATAGCTAAGTCATAAAACCCCCCAAAAATAAATTAAAAAGCTATTCACCCTTTTAACTGGTATAGCTCACACTGGTCAAACTTTTAAGTGTATACTTGGCCTTTATCTGGGAGTGCTTTAAAAATATAATAATGGAGTGTTAAAATGAAGATGTTGGACAATAGGTGTGCTCCTTGCTTCAGAAGCTCCCAGGTAAGAATTGCTCCCTGGTGACATCCCATCCATCAGAGATGCCAAGGCTTTTGTCACAGCTCCCAGCAGAACAAATTGTCACATAAATCAGGAAAGGTGGAGCCAGTCAGGACATGGGACCTGCCTGTATTTATTGGAAAACTCGGAGCCATGTGCTGAAATTTTCTGATTTCTGCACCCTCGTGTTAATTTAAAAAGACAATAAGGCAGGTAATTCTCATTCTGGATGGGAAAAAATCCATGTAGTGGATTGAAGTGACTGGAGATTTTCCCCTCGCCCCCCTGCGTGGCATGTGTACATGATTTACTGGTTTCACACTTGGCCTTTGGAAATTACCAGTATAAATCCCTTTGCATACATAGCCCTCCAATCCCATGAGTTTCCCACCCCTGGCTGGATGGCTTCTTTCTTCAGCCCTAAGAGACTTACTGGAAAGGATGTTAATTGCTGTGGGGGTTTATTTTTTTGTTTCTAAGCATAGGGGGTGTGTGAAAGGGGCAGTTTACAGCTAATGGGCTGCTAAAAGCCCTCACCTCCAGCCAGAAAAGGAGCTTTGAACGATGACCTGAGGGCTGTGGGATCAGATGAGCCCAGAGAACCTGGGATGGGATTTCCAGGTGCTTAAAAACCACCACTAAAACAAGTTCTCAGACGTGACCAGTCTGAATCCAGCATGAAAATTAGCTGTTAGTTTAGAATCCTTAATGAAGGCTGGAAACCTGCCTAAAAAGGCTACTGTTTGGTGAGTGGTCCTGGACTTCTAATTGGTGTTCATTCAAGACCTTTTCACTCTTTGGGGAGTTTGCTTTGAATGCCTATGAGATGCTGAAATTTGGAAGTTTTCTTCGGAACAGAAGTTGTCACATTTTCAGACTTAGAACAGCCAAGAGATTCATCCAGCCCATTTGTAATCCCTTCATTTAGATGGAATGAAGCGTTTCGTTCTGATAAGGTCAAAGCATGAAAATATGAATATATTAAAATACGTGTCAAAATGAAGGTAATCAAAATGAGAACTGGAGCAAACACTGTTGAAATAATTCACTCGGGTTTTTTTCCCCCACTATAAATTTCAGGGCTGTGGACATATCTTTATGAAATGTTTTCAAGGAAAAACTCTATTTTGCTAGCAGATAGCTACCCTGACCAAAATAATAAGATTTTTGATCAATTCTTGGAAAAATACAGGCTTTGGGAGGGCGATGCTTGAGATTCCCTAGCGCTACCATCAATCACATCCCTGCCTCCAGGCTGGCTGGCTGAGGAAGCCCTGGCAATGCTGCTGCTGCTGCTGGTGTGGCTCAGAGGTCCCTGGTGACCTTCAGGCTTAGGGTCTCTGCTGGGGGTTGCTGTGTGGGGGCAGCTCAAGATGCTGAGATTTAATCCATAACTTTCCTCTGGCATCTCCAGAAAGACCTGTTGGCATCCATAGTCTTCATTCCCAAAGTTGCATTAACTGCCCTCTCCTGGGTGGGATGAGACTCAGGCAATAGGAGGGAATGCAACTGTAAACGTACACCTGGAAATTGATCCAGGCTATAATCATCTCACAGCATTTTAATTGTGGGTCTCTCCCTCCCAATTCCACAGCAGTCAATCATTCCCCATCGAGTTGGCCGCCTCTTTTTCCCTCTCTGCTTTGCCCCTCATGGTTTGAATTCAATCTATATGCATTTCCTAGCAAAATACAAACACCAGGTCCTCTTCCATCTCTGCTCCCTGGCTGCTCTTTCCCAATCACTAGCGCAGTTTCTACACTGCTGCTGCAGAGGGGATCTGTAAAACTTGACTTGTAAAGGGAAAGAGGTGGGATTTGACTCGTGAAAGGAAAGAGATGGTGGATAGGTTAAAAAAAAGAAATAGAAAAAGAAAAGATGGATGCCCCCTCCCCAAAAAATAAAGAAATATGGGCAGAAAATGAAAAAGATTTAAAGCAGCTATCAATCGGTTGCTGTTCCAGCTTTAAGAGCTGTTGAAACAACATAATAAAAGGCAATAAACGAGGGATTTATGACCTACCTGCTGGAAATAGCTTGCTGCATCTATTGTATGGGGTGTACACAGTGTGCAAGGCTGGGGGGGGATCGGTGCCTGCCTGCCTGGCGTGCACACGTGGCAGAGCTGGCAGTTGCTTTTTGGGGCTGTGCATGTGCCCATGGATTTGCCCTCCTGTTTCTCCCCCTCGTCTTCATCTCCTCCCCTGCCCCTCGGCCCTCTGAACCCCATTATTGATGGGTTTGGCATTTTGTGTCTTAAAGGCTCGGTTTTGTTCAGTTTGAGCAGTAAGCCCAAGACGATTTGTTGCAATCGATGGCAGCAGGTTGGAATTTTAAGGGCCAGGTACTTTACCACCGGGGCTGGATCCTCCAGCTAAATCTTGAAGGTAGGGAAGGTGAAAACACACAATACTGCCTACGGCAGCATCAGGAAAGGCTTGTAAACTGCTGGCACATATTTAAATTGCAGGAAAATCACCAGGGGGAAAATAAATCTACAAAAACAGAACCAAACTGAGAAGAAGAAAGTGAGCGACTAAACATGGAGATTTCTAATGCCATCTTCAAGGCTGAATCTGTCCTTTTAAAGAAAAAACAACCTTCCCTCTTGCCCAAAACCCACAGAGGGTTGAAACTGCAGGCATTAGCACAAAAACATAGTTAGACAGCACGTGCCTGGTGTGGGATCTGGGCTGTCGTGCCGGCAGTAGCCTCGTGTGGTTTAAGGACCATTGACACAGAAGAGCTACAGCTAAGGGGATCTGAGGAGGGTGAATAGCTGGGAGATGGTCCTCTGGGCATGGGGAATGGGTGTCTACCCCAGAAACAGCCTTGCAGGAGAAAGTGTCCCATCTTTCCCAGTCCTGGATGCGAGATCAGGGTGTGCTGGTCCTTGCTGGGCTTTGTTCACAAGCCCTGGCACACAGCCTTCCCTTGTAATTCACTTTCCCCTCTTTCTTCCTCAGGAAGAGTTTTAACCTCCTGCCTGTCACTCTTGCTTTCCGGCCACGAGTTACGTGCTTTTGTTTAGCAAAGCTCTGTAAATCTTGGTGGTGACATGAGAAGCTCTGGCATATCCGATGCTGTTTGTTCTTTTGGAGGAAGGTGGGGAGGAAAGGGAGTGGGCTGAGAGGGGTAAATCAATCCACTTTATAAAAAGAGAGATGCAGCATGGCACAATGCTGTAATCCAATGGAGCCAGCACTCCAGAGAGACAGATCTGGGACGGAGAGGGGAGGGGTGGTGGGGCTGCTGTAATCCTGTGTCCCTCTTAAATCCCCAGCATGGAACAAAGGCCTTGTTAGCAAATAAGGATGAGGGAGTGGTAGTGATAAGCTAAATAAATGCCCTTAAATTCAGTCATTATAAAAAGCTGGGAGCCTGCAATAGAGCCCTTTCATAAACACTCAGGGACAAGATTGTTCTAATTACAAAAGACCAATCAGAGGGATCAGCAGGCATGAAGCTATGGAGTCATTCAGCTGTTTGGATGCTAGTCTATGACAGAGAGGCAGCGACTGCCTTCTCCCCCTGCCTGCCTTGAGAGGGTTTGGATACCCTTTATTTGGCCATACCTTGGAAGCCAACTGCTCCTGGTAACAACAGGCAAAGGGACATCAAGTCCCAGAGGAAAAACAGCTTTGGGGTGTTCGCCAGGTGATGGGAAGAGCTGGTCCGCCTGGCTCCAGTAGTCCTAGGGCAAAGAAACCTCTCCTTGGTGGCTTAGACTGTGGGGACATGCAGCAGCTTGTCTGTGTGGGATCCTGTCCCATGCCTGTGTGTCCCTGTCCAGCAGCTCTTGGGCATCTCAGCGGCATTATGGGCTGTGCCCGTCCTTTCCTCTGCCCTTTGCCATCTCCTCCCTCAAAATAGTTCCTGTGTCCATAAATGCAGTGAAAGGAAAAGTTAAATGTTTGAGAGGTGCAGGTTGGAAAGCCATCAGGAAAGGATCTGTACACCTCAAAATTAAAAAGAAATTCTCTTCATTGTAGATCCTAAGCCATGTCTCTACTGGAAAATATTTAGACCTGATTGAATAATAAATCATAGCTTCCCTCAAACTATTGTAACCATATGGTTGGCTTTCTAAAACTTCTCTTGGAGACTCTTGAAGGTAAAAAAGATCCTTATTCCTAAGAACAGTGTAGAAATGGCATTATGTGACTGGCTAGGAACTGCCAGGAAACCTCCCTTTGCTCCCTGAAGCATGAGACTATCAAAAAGTTCATCAGAGTTGGCAACAGTCTTTGAAAAGGTGTTTTCGAATGCAATTCAAAGCAGTGGGAAGCTGTTTCAGACCTGTGGGTGCCTTATGCTTGGAGGAAGCCCTGCTGATGGCTGTGGGCAAAGGGTCCTCCTCACTCTCCTGGAGGAGATTCCGACCCCAGGTCAATATATCTGCTCCCAGTTTCTCCCCAGTGTTTCCTCCTCTGCTGCCAGCCCTGGGGATGTCCCTCACTTCCATTTTTCATTTCCACTAATAGGAACCCAAAACCTTCTCTCACCCTGATCATTTCTCCTAGTCCACCTGCAGCAGACCAATTTTGAGGCAAGAAGCGTGGAGTTAATGGAAATTCTTTGAATTTACAAACAAGCATTCAGAGGGGAAAATGTGCCTATTTATCTCTTAATACAGTGGTTAAAAAAAAAGTCTTTCTTTAATTGCATTTGGAATCTATTCTAACGATTTACCCAGGAGAGTGTTAAGATGTCAAGACTTTTTCATTAGTAATATATCCCCAAACAAAATCTTTGTTAAGATAGGTTAAGGCAGTAAATAGACCATTAATTTACAGGAACATAATTAGTACCTTGCAGTTATTCATGAAAATAGTCGGATTTCTTTTGTCGTTATTCAATGGCAAGATTTAAAACAAATATAGAATCAGCAGGTCAAAAACCACAGAGGCCAAAAAGCATCAAAGGTATTGATTGAAGTTTCAACAATAACCTTAACTCTGCCCCAGTATCCAAAACAACATAATTTATGCAAACAAAATACATTCTCCAAGTGGCAAATAATGAACACAGAAAATAGCAACTAGAGTTTTGACCAAATATCAATATGCAGCTGCGAAACAGCTTGTTTTAAGGGCTAGAGACTATATCCCACATCAGAATTTGAGGCGTTTCTTTCCCTGAGGGAATGTTGATAATATTCAGATTTCCAGAGAAAGTATTTTATTTTTTATTATTTATTTAGTTGACGCTACTTATCGTTGCAACCTTGGCATGATTTTGTTTAAAAGAACTGAAATGAAATGATTTGTAGAGTCAAGGTCCTTCACTTTAGATTCCTTGAGTTATAAAAAAAAACCCCAGAAAAACCTCAAAACTTTAATTTGAAAACATTTCTCAATTCAAAGTTACTTTTTATCGTTCTTAATTTCAGGTTGTTAAAAGGAAGAAAATTTCAGTTGATTTTCAGACTGACTGAAAAACTAATTTTATAAATTTTTTTAAATTTAAATCTCCTTAGTAGAAAGCTCAATTTCACTTGGTCTGGAAATCAAGTTAGATCCAGTTTTGGCTTTCTCATGTTATTGCTGCAACTTGCAAAGCAAAAAGGAGTTTTCAGGGGTCAGGAGCTGTACTCATAGCATAGGAAGGCTATAAATCATGGGCATTGCTCAACAGGTAAAATATCAAAGTATATTGGACAGCAGTTAATGTTGCAGTTATAAATAATAGTGAATTATCAAATGAAAAAAGAAGTGGTAATAAGGTTACTGTGCACTGGGCCGGGAAGTTCAAAGTTCAGCTGCATCATGAGAGGAATATATTATTGCTTCCCAAACTAAACCTTTTAGTAGCAGCTGAAGTGAAAGTAGAACAAATAAAGTCTCACTGAAAAGAAGTTAACAAGAGCTGTTTTAATTTCTTAAATTAACTTCCCTTACTTATTTGATATTGCTAATAATTATTAATGATGAAGGGCCTGGAGCATCTCCCCTGTGAGGAAAGGCTGAGTGAGCTGGGGCTGTTCAGCCTGGAGAAAAGACTGAGAGGGGATCTGATCAATGGTTATCAATAGCTGAAGTGTGAGACACAGGGGGAAATGGCCAGCCTCTTCTCAGTGTCTGTGGAGACAGGACAAGGGGCAATGGCCTCAAGTTGGAGCACAGGGAGTTCCACACCAATCTGTGGAAGAACTTCTTCCCAGTGAGGGTGAGGGAGCCCTGGGACAGGCTGCCCAGGGGGGTGTGGAGTCTCCTTCTCTGGAGAGATTCCAGCCCCGTCTGGACGCCGACCTGTGTGACCTGTCCTAGGGACCCTGCTTTGGCAGGGGGTTGGACCTGATGATCTCTGGGGGTCCCTTCCAACCCCTACAATTCTGTGATTCTGTGATAACCTTGAGGTGCTGTACAGGTGGGGAGAAAATGCTGTGTTTTCTTTACAGGAGTCTTGTCTGGAAGTTTCTCTTTAACATACCATTTAATTTTCTTTCTTTTTTTTAAATGAGAATGTCTGCCAGAACAATTTGTAGGAAAATGTATTGGGAAAAAAAGTATTTGAAGAAATAGAATAATTTCCCCATTATTTGCTTGAATTGCTGTTCCAAGGACATTTAAAAGGAGCCCAAACTTAATCAATCTCTTGTTAAGGTTCATAACTCCCCATTTTGCTATTGAATAAGAGACCAGGAGCATGACATAGGAATTGGGTAAACTGAGGCTGGGTGTGATTTCTCACTAGCTGGAGGCTGCAGAGGAGGCAGCACTGTCATAGACGGGAACTCCCAGGCCAGGTCCCTGATGGCATCAGTGATGGCATTTCCCAGTGACTCCCTTTTCACCACCATGGGGCTTGGAGCCCCCCAGCAGCGTTGGCCAGTGAGATGCTGGGATGCAAATTCTGGCTCTGCCTCGCCTGCCTCCGTTACCCCTAATCCAGACACGTTGACAGCAGGACAGGCTCCTACAGGGACAGTGCTGCAGCTTGACCCTGCAGATGGTAAGGATCTCGTGGAGTCTCAGGGTTGTAAAGCTCTGCTGCAGGGTGGAGAATTTTAATAAGGACAGGGAAAAAATAGCGAGAGACAGGGAGAAGGGGATACATTGCAAAGAACCTGACCTTATTTCCTCAGTGTGTGACTAAATCACACGGCTAAAAATAGGTAAGTGATTTGCTTTGATGCTGTAGGATTTTGCTGATACCACTTTTGTTACACATATAAATATAGAGATTTAATATAATATTTCCCTTACTGCAGTTTCTTCTATTAAGACAGTGGTAAAGTCTGGAGAGCTGCTGTCTCTCTCTGCTGCTTTAAGCTGTGAGCTACGAGCAGAGACTTCTTGGCTCTGCAACTAATGTGCTGCTGGCCTTGGGGAAAATGCATGAGAAATTTCTTCCAGGAGGGGTGTTTAGTGTCAAGTATTGTCCATTCCTGGTTCTCCAAGAGAGTCACTCCAAAACCAGTGGGAACTTCGCTGCTCATTTGTTATGAGCAACTGCTTTGGAAAGTTTTGGTCCCAGTCTGCCCCATCCTTGTAATGGGGAGGATAAAATCGAGCTGCCTTCAGAGGGCCTGAAGCAAATCATTGAGGTGATGTGTGGGTGAGCTGTGCGATGCCAAGGTGGGCACTAGGGACACTGACAGGTGATTAAGAGGGAGCCAGTCACTGGCTGTGCACCCCAGAGGTTGGTACTGGAGCCAGCATCGTTTCACATCACCATTAATGACCAGGACAATGGCGTAGGGTGCACCTCAGCAGTGCTGCAGGTGATATGAAACTGTGAGGACTGGGTGATAGAACAGGTGGTGGTGGCACCATTCAGAGGGACCTTGATGGGCTGGAGGAATGGGCCAGCAGGAATCCCATAAGGTTAAACTGGGGAGGAATGACACAGCCACCAGCGTGTACCTTTGCAGAGAAGGACCTGGGAGTCCAGGTGGGCACGAGGTTGACCATGAACCACGGAGGTGTCCTTGTGACAAAGACAGCCAGCAGCTGCTGGGAGGAAGCCCTGCGCCTCTGCCAACCCTGGTACCACGCATCTGGATGGTGGACCCTGGGCATCCTGCTCCAGCTGCTCAAGCATCAGCTGGATGAGGTGATGGTGCTGAGGTGCCCATCGCTTCAGTGGTTCCATGACTATTGTGTCAGGATTGGAGAGAAAGCAAAAGCCTGGACTCTGCCATGAGCTCCTCTGCAGGGCTTCAACTCAGCTCTCCCCAAACCTGAATGCTTTTCTCCTTTTCCAGCTGAGCTGAGAGTGTCGGCTCTGCTAGGTGTCTGAAGCTTGAAGTGTACAAATGGAGAGAATTATTTAATACTAAACAATTATTCTGTTGCATAAAACTCTCACATTTGTTTACTGAGGAGCCCATGCTGAATGCAAACCTCCAGACAGAACTGTCAGGGAGCAGAAGAAAAGAGGTGGGGGTTTATTTAAATTCAGAGCAGAGTGTCTCTCCAGTGCCGATTTTTTATCTTTTATTTCCCTCCCTGCTTTTCCTTTCCTTCATTCCCCTCCACTTTCCCCCTCCTTTGGTAAGCTCCCTGCCTGCGCACAGAGGTACCAGACCCTCCACCTTCTGGGTGGACTCTGATGGATGGCTGCAGCTGGGGAAACTGAGGAAACAACCATGCTCTGAGGACCTTGGTTCCCCAGGCTCCCAACACGTCTCTTCTCCTTCTGGCTACCTAGGAAAGTCCAGAAGGATGCTGCTGCTCTCCCATATCTCCTACAGACTCCTCGCCTTTGGGAAAGAGCAACACGTGCTCAGATGAGCAGCGCTCCTTGCAGAGAGCTGTGTAAATAAAGGCTCCAGCTGGGGTATGCCAAGAGCTGGCACGGCAGGGACTGCCACTCTGTCAACATAACCCCGCTCCTGACAGGCCCTGTTTTGTTGAAACAATTCCTTGTGATGGACCAAGTTTATCTCTAAGTCACTGGATTTACACCAGAGATCTAAGCAGCCTGGTAAATCTGCCACCAAAGCACCGGGGTGGCATTTATCTGAGTGTCCCTTTGCGTGGCTGGGGATTCTCTGTGCACCGCTCAGCCTGGCCGTGACTCTGCCCGTGCAGCAGGCAGTCTGTTTGGCTCAGGGGGACTCTTAGCATCCATAAAATGTGCAATTAACCCCCCCTTCCTACTTCAAACTGTCTCATCAGGCTCCCGAGCTAGGCAAACATTACAGCTGTGAAGAGATGAGCATGCTGTTTTCAGCCTGCAGCTGCAAGCCAGCTACCCCAGGAAAACCAGTGTTTAAAAATCAGAGCTCTTCCCTCCTCGCTGCGGTCAGCCCGTGCCCGCCGGCCACCATGCGCTGTCAGATAAGCTGCCTGTTGCATCCCTCACTGCCATCCTCCTCCTCCTACCTGTTCTGGGGACACACACACACACACAGAGCATCTTGCTGCAGTCCTGGTGCTGAGCAGATACAAAAGCGCTAAATTAATTTTCATAGAGCCTTTCGGTCAAGCAGCTCAAAGCCTTTTAGAGACTTTAATTGAGCCTTGGAGTTAATGAAGCCTCGCTAACATGCCTGCTGGATAAAGGAGTGTTTATTATCCCCTGTTATACAGAGGCTGTGCAGAAAGCTGGGCAGGTTGCTGTGTGGGTTGGGTTTGGGTTGTTTTCCCCTTCAAAACTAATCATGAAGCACAAAATGGCTTGTCTTATCAAAAGAAGTATCTCCAGAGAGGTATTTTGGAATACAGGTGGGTTTTTTCCTTCCCTGGTTTCCTAAAGAAATTACAAACTAATTTTGGGATTGAAATTAATCTTTTTCCTCTACAGAACTTTGTCATGCAAACTAATCCAACCCTTTTAACTCCTGTGAAAGCAGCACTACCCCAAGGGGGTCCTCTGCATCCATAGGTTCCTGGCCAGCCTCACAGCTGTCAAGTCAATGCTGCATCAAATATGAGAACTAAATGACTTCAAACACCATGTGTGAACTGATGGGCCCTCTCCCCACCCCCAAATAGTCCCCACATCCCAAACTTGTCCTTCTCCAACATAGCCAGGTGGTCCAGGGGCCACGTGTATCCGAGGGCCTGATCCTGCAAAGTGTGTCACACTGACAGTGGTGAAGATCTCTCCATCATCAACGTGTAATTTCTTGGTACCTCCAGCCAGGACCATGCTGTAACTGCCCAGCACAAGCCCTGGCCAAATGCAAACCTTCTGTGTTTTGCTGCTCCCTGCCAGCCCTTGCTGGAGCAAGAAGCATCGCAGAGCAGCGAGTCTTTCCTGAGCAGCAGTGCTGCTCAAACATGCTGACCTCAAACCATTTCAATCAACACCTTTCAAAGGCACCCTTGTTCTTCACGGGTGAAGCTCAGAAAACTTGTTTAAAATGTGCCCTCTCTGTATTTTTAACTCAGGCTGCTGCAGAGTGACCCCGTGCTGAGCAGCTCCCTGTGCTCAGCAGCTCCGCATGCCCAGCAGCTCCGCATGCCCACCAGATCCCCTTGCCCAGCAGCTCCCCGTGCCCATATATATATATATATATGTAGGTATGCACATAGCTACAAGTCGAAGTCTGTGACTCTGGATGCCCCAGGAATGGGTGCACTGCGTCCTCACCCCCGCGGCTTGGCAACCCCCCGCGCGTCAGCGCCTGAAGGCGGAGCTGGGGAGGGGGTTTGGGGGCTGCCGGCCTGGCTTCGGTGCCCTTAAGGCCCGGGCTTCAGAGTGGTTCAGCGCGGCAGGTGGCGTCCCAGCTCCACGGGAGACGGGGATGCGCGGGGAGGCGCGGGGATGCGCAGCGCGGGGACGCGTAGCGCGGAGATGCGCAGGGACGCGCATGGATGTGCAGCGCGGGGACGCGCGGAGACGGGCGGGGATGCGCAGCTCGGGGTTGCTCGGTGGTGCGCAGTCCCGGGATGCGCAGCGCGGGGATGAGAGGGGACGCGCAGGGATGAGCGGAGGTGCGCAACGCGGAGATGCGCGGGGGTGCGCAGAGCCTCTCGCCGCGGTGGAGGGGAGAGGGGCGGGCTCGGTTTCCTCCAGCAGCCGGGGGTTTCTGGCGCTGCCCCCGGCTTGGCTCTCCGGCAGCGTGGGGCTGGCTGGACTCTTCCCTTTTGCGGTCCCCGTGGGGAGGGAGGTGCGCGGCTGCCCGATCCGTTGGGCCAGACAAAGCTGCTTGGGATCATTCCAGCCAAACCTCTCTGTATCATCAGATAATCATCACTGCTCCACTGAGATCCCACTGAAGGATAAAAACATCCTGAAACGAGCGTTATGTTTCCAGAGAGTTCTCCAGTTTCACTAACACCCCCCCCCAGCCACAACTGTCCATGTTTTTGTCCTGGCTGTGCAGCATTTGCACACAGGGAGCATCCCAGCCATGCACTGCCTTCATCCTTCCTTGGTTGGGTTTTTTTTTTCCCTGGTGCTTTTAACCACCGTTCGCTTTTCAACTTCAGAAAAGCTGCGGGGACTTTGCCAGAACCACTGCAGTAGGAATTGCACTACAGCTAAATATAGAAATGAAATTTTGGATGAAGTACAGGCTTGGGTGCATTTTGGCAGGAGTCTCGGTGTTTTCCTCACAGTGCTGGCTCTGTGTGGAGTAGAATATTCCCAGGAATAGATGTGCACGGCACTTGGGGCCGGTGTTTTGAAATGTGTAGGGGAAGTTTGCAAGTAGAATAGAGCTGAGCTCAGGTTTTATGTCCTGTGAAATTCCCACGGCTTATTTCATTCCAAAATTGATTAAAACTTTTTTTCCCCCCACCCTGCTCTGTAAAAACAGAGTAATCTGGAGAGAAATAGTTGCATTTAGAATGATTATCGTCAGCATTGAACTGTTTTGGCTTTGGTAGTTGATAAGCTCACTCTGACACTTCCATCCTGACTTTTAGAGTCTTTTACAAGTGATAATGTAGCGAGAGTCCAAAAAGAAAGCCAAAATAAATGGCAAAGTAGAACTGTATCATTTGGATTTATTTAATTTTTTTTTTTGCTTTTAAAGCAATAAAATGTAAGTGGAATTGTCATACTCCTGCAAGCCACTTTGCATTCATTGAATAGCATCCACTGCCTGAAAAATCTTCTGCAGAGTAACTTCTGACCCAGCTCTGCTCAGATTTTCATTTGCGATGGAAAGAGCAGCCTGTGCATGTGATCTCCGGGTCAGGAAGAATGGTAATTTATAATATTACTTATAAATTGAGGCATATTTAGATGTAAATAGTTGCATGTAAACCTGTGTGTATTTATAGATGAATTAATAGCGTAAGTTTTTCAGCTGCTCAGTTACGATGTAACAGATGTAACATCCTCGGGGTTTCCTGACGGCCACGTGCTCTGTGGGTCCCTTTACTTCGGCCCTTCCCCTAGAAGACAACGATACTGGGTGAAGTGGAGAGGTGGGGGGCAGAAGGAAAGGGGGCAAGGGGGCTGCAGGGTTTTGCTGTCTCAGATAAGGAGTTGGGGGAGCCTCGCTCAGCCCTGGCTGCTTCCTTCAGGATCACAATGTGTCTCCTGGCAGATAGAGCAAGGAAGTTGGTCTGAGACACCCTGATAAGGCTGAGAGGGGGCTGACCCTTTGCAAGGAGCAGCACCCTGAAGGAATTTTGAGGTACTGATGCTGCTGGCATGAGATATGAATCAGAATCACAGAATTGTAGGGGCTGGAAGGGACCCCCAGAGATCATCGGGCCCAAACCCCTGCCAAAGCAGGGTCCCTAGGACAGGTCACACAGGTCGGTGTCCAGACGGGGCTGGAATCTCTCCAGAGAAGGAGACTCCACACCCCCTGGGCAGCCTGTCCCAGGGCTCCCTCACCCTCACTGGGAAGAAGTTCTTCCACAGATTGGTGTGGAACTCCCTGTGCTCCAACTTGAGGCCATCGCCCCTTGTCCTGTCTTCACAGACACTGAGAAGAGGCTGGCCATTTCCCTCTGTCTCCCACACTTCAGATATTTATAAACACTGATCAGACCTTGAAAATTAGCCGGGTGAAAGCCTGTTTCTTAACACCTGTTGGGGTTTAACCCCGGCAAGGAAGTAAGCACCACACAGCTGCTCGCTCATCCCCCCACCCCCAGTGGGGATGGAGAATGGAGAAAAGGTAAAACTCGTGGTGAAGCAGGGAAGGTGATAAATATGCCTATTCATAGGGGTTCCAAGGAATGGTTAATTTTTCCATTATGAGAGCTCATTATCACCCACCCACCTACCCCACCCCATAATCTCTTGGTGGGCTTCAAAGACATTTGATGGCCGTTTACTTCATTTACTCCTCTCCATTACAGGTCCTTTTGATGGGCTTTAGTGTTTGTCTCACTAACAAAGCCCCGGAGCTGGGTCTGCAGACTCGAGGCGCCTCCTGTTCTTTCTCCCTCTTTATCACTCCCTTTTCAGAGATAAGTTGTTTCTCCCCAGCTATCTCAACGCGTACACTGTAGTCCTTTAAGCAGTACTTTGCACATCCTTTACATAGTTAGTTGCTGACCATCTAATATTTATCACGTACCCCGCTTCACCCAGCCAAAATCAGGATGTACCCAGAAACCTAATTTTACTGGGGAAGTTTCTTGTGCCTGAGGACTGTAACATCCACTCTCTGAAGGATGCAAACACACAGGAGAGGGCAGCTGCCCAGAGATGGGCTCCTCTCTTGCTCCTCTTTTCTCTCTGTTGGCCATCTCACTCTCCCCTTCCCCAGGACATGTAGAGAACCTCATCTCTCACATCGGTGTGTGCTGTGAAGTGAGATCAGCTCACACACATGTAAAAGTGATTTTTTTTCTGCTACACACATGTGTCCAAAAGTGCTCCTACTGCAGCTATTTTGGGATTTGGTTCTGCACATCTATGCCACCCCGGTGGGCGTGTATCCTCCCCTGTGATAGAGGTTTGGCGCATCCTTAGTTGTACTGAGTTTGTGCGGGCTTAGCCTGCTTCTTTCTTTCTGCATCTTAAACCCCAGCTCCTCGGCCCAGCTGCTGTGCTGAGCTGCAGAGGGGAATCACAGAACGTCAGGAATTGTAAGGGACCTCCCAAGATCATCTAGTCCAACCCCGCTGCCAGAGCAGGATCACCCAGACTAAATCCCACAGGAAAAGAGGTACTTTATCATGTACTTGTGATTCTGCAAGGTACCTGTATGCCTGTGAATGCCTTTAGATGTGTGAGAGAAGGAGGGATTTACTTTTTCACCAAATACCTTGCTTTTCACCTTGAAATGCCATTCATTCACTGGAAGCTGTTGCTGCTCACAGGTTCCCCAGGGAGGGCCGACAGGCACCTCAGTACCATCACCAGCAGCAACCCACCAACTGCACGGGGACTTCCCCGGGACTGCAACTCCCTCCTCTCTGCTCATTCTCTGCTCTCTCTCCCGTACTTCTCATGCTCAAAAAGACTGTGACCCAGATGAACTCACCAGGGCTTTGATATTGAGAAACCTGGTACTGAGCACCTCGCCCATTCCCTGAGCTTCCAGCGAGCAGGGGAAACGGACTCGACTTGAATAAAACTGCCAAGGATTCGTTTGTCACAAGCTGCAAATGAGGAGGCAGGATGAGGAGGGAGGAGATGAAATCTGGGCTGAGAAGAGAGGTTGGGGTCTGCAGAATTTCAGTGGTACTAAGAAGACTTCCTGCAGTGAGTCAGCCTGCTGACAACCTTCCCAGCGTGCGTGCCTTGATTTCCCATTGCCCTGCTTGTCCCCAGCTCCCACGCAGCCAACAGGACCACTGGACTTGGTGGTTTCCACTGTTTTTGGGGCTGCTTCTGAATTCATTGAGTCCTCAGGAAACAAGTTACTGTCTCCAGCTCCTCCAGCATAAGCAACACGAGGCCTGATGGGTGGTGTGGCTGAAAAAGGCTCTGTGTTGCTGTGCTGGGGTGAGATGCTGGCTCCCAGATCCAAGGTTCATGGGGGACTCTACCTGTTTCAGTGGCTTTTTATGGGAAAAAGGTTTCTTGTGCCTAGGGTCAAATTAAAGGAGGAGAGAGGGAGTGGAAGCAGAACAGCCGAGAAGCTCTGGAGGGAGATGTTCACCTGGTACATAAGAGAATCAGCTTCAAATCCTCAGTCTTAATTAGAAGAGGAGGGGAAAATGAATCTGAACCTTTCACAGCTCAGCCTATCCCTCTTTATCACCAGTACACGGGATCAGCAGCATGAATAACTCTCCCTTAAGTGCTATGAGAAAATTAAAAAGGTCCCATTATATTCCACACTGAAACCCAAAGAATTATTATTATTAATGATATTACTTTGTGCATCTCTCACAAGAGAAACAATCTGACTACAGTTGGGTGCTCCTTTTGCTGGATTGGGAATCTGAGGGTGACCTCAGCCTCAGCTCGTGATGCTTTGCCATTCCCTGGAGCCCCTTGGGGTCTCTGCTTGGTGCTGTGTCCTTCATCTCAGCCTGTGCTGGAGGGACGGGTGGCTCTGAGCTGCTCACACGTTCCATTTGCTTGTGTGGGAGGTGGAAATGGCCCCTAACTGCCCTTGACCTGCCTCGAGAGGGGCGTTATGAAGCATAATTAATTCTAGTTTCTAAAGAGCTTTGAGTTCCCAAGAAGAAAAATACTCGAGCAATGCAAATAATGATTAATTGTTATTATTATTTCTATAAATTCCCACTTCAGCTTGGTTGGAAAACAGAGGGTATTTTGTGATGCCTATGAAGGTAGAAAGGGTAGAGTGGCCTCCCTCTCTCCTCACCCATGGGGCTGCAGTCACCTCTGCAGAGTTACACCCGACGAGCATCAACAGGGAGGAAATCAGACCCCACAGTCCCTTTTCTCTGTACTAATGGATTGTGCTAAATTGCTGCTGGTCTCTCTCCCTGAAGCATGCAGGAGACAGTTCAGTACTCGCTGTTCCTCTCTCTATCCCTTGTGGAGGGGTTGGGAGGTTTAATTCAATCATATTCCTAAATGGAAAATAAAAGCACAATGAAAAAAAAAATAGTAAAAGAATGCACAGGCACCTGTGAAACGAATTTTGTCTTCACTGAGTTTTGATCTGGATCCTAAAAGAGCAAGAGAAAACCCTGTGATTGACACCCTTGTTCTGCACAAGGTGCCTTGGAGGGAGCTTTCAGAGCAAAAGGTTTCCTTTGCTGGAGGGGGTGTGGAGATAGTCCAGGTTTCACAGCTTTTTGGTTCCTTTTTAATTTTTTTTCCCCTATCCTCTGTGTAAAGATGTGAGACCCTCTGAAGTTCTGTTTTTCCAGAGACAGCGGCCCACCTCAGCGGAAAAACAAGGATTTACAAATCAGTGTTGTTCTCCCTCCCCACCACTGGTTCCCCTCTCAGGAAGATGCTCCTACCCTAGAGAGACTTCTCCCCTGAGAGATCTCAAAGTGCCCAGACCCCTCTCAGCACCCTGTGGGGTGTGTGAGACTGAAAAGGGAGGCAGGTTAAGTCCAAGTGACTCTTCCAAGGTCTTCCAGGGACCCCTCATCCTGCCCCCTGGGATGCTCCTCCAAGCATCAGTCTTGTGCAGATGCTGGGAGACTTTTAATTTTATTCCCCTGTGAGTCTGCTTGAAATCACAGGCACTTTGGCTCTTGCTGTAAATCAGAGGTGTCTCATTGCTGTGATGACGGCACTTCCCTGGCTGGGTACATCACACAGCTCAGGCTGGCCTGGGTGCTGGGTCACCAATGGTGCACTTGGCAAAATCCCTTGTCTCTGGTCTGTTTTCACCTTGGGATGGTTTTATTCAGTCCAATTCCCTGGCATGGTGGGAACACTGGAAATCCTGTGACCTTCCCTCTCCCTTGCCACCAAGCACTGGCTCCAGGGGCAGAAGGAAGGGATGCTTTGCCAGGAGCTCACCCGGTTCATAGATCACCCAGAAAGCGCCGCTGACAAACAGTGAGATTCATTTTGGTGCCAGCCAACCAGAAATTTATTTGCTTGTTAATGCAGCTTCTCCCAGTTCATGTTTTCCCTAACTAGGAGCATCAAAATGTCAACCTGTCCTCAGGGGTGTATCAGCCTCCTGAACTGAAGTCAGTAATGAGATTAGAGTCCATGCTGTCCAGAAGTGCCATCTCTCCTGCATGTGCTCTCTCAGTCACTTGCACTTATATTTTTATTATCTGTTTGGGTTTCCTCCCCCTCCCTTCCTCTCTATTCCTCTCTTCCTCACTTCTTAATGAAACAAATGTGAGCTGACACACACAGAGCATCACCTCCCCGTCCCCGTTTGTCATCTCTTCCCTGCTTCTTCTGCAGCCAGACAGTGTTGGCAGAGGCACAGGGACTGTTCCTGATTGGGGTGGTGGTCACTCTGACTTTCCCCTGGTGAACCCTTTCCATGTGAGTGTGAAATGAGATGAAAAGCTGCTTGAAATTGAATAAATGTGCAAAGAGGCTGGGAGAAGGGCAGGTTGTGGCTGGAGGGAGAGGCAGGGAGAAGAGGACATCCCACCCAGCTGGATGCAGTGTGTGGGTCTTGAGGATCATGAGTGCTGGAAGGAGATATTCTGGATGGAGAGGTATGACCATGGTAAGGCAGGGAAACATAAAACAGGGTTCTGGTCATGTGAAACACCTGCAAAACTAGAAGAGGAAACCTCGGTGCTGGGAAGGTATCTCCTTTTGATGCAAAGAGGCTTGGGAGCAGAGAGCAGTGAAGGGTCCTCAGGACACAGTGACAGCCCCATCCAGCTGGGCAGGAGGGGATAGGAGTTTGGATGACACATGCTTGGAGGAGGTCAGAAGACACATGCTTTGAGGAATAAATCTCCCTACTCTGCCCCACTAACCTGCTCAGCTCCTGTCTCTTGAGGAGGAGGAGGAAGAGGAGGAGTGTTTCCTTTGCACCACACTTCACTTTTGGGTTTGATTTCAGGCCCCTTTTTATTAACCTGTAGCCACCCGCTGTAGCAGTGAGCTGAGTGTGTGATTAATGGCCCCTGGAATATTAGCGGGTTTGAAAGGCTGCTGGTTTGAAACTCGCACTGAATGCAGTTAGCCAGTGGGGGGGGATTGCAGCTCGGCAGCCACCTCACACCGCGAGCGCCACAAAGAGATCAGCAGGGTGAGTGGCATGGGACCGGGATTACTACTCCAAGGACAAGAGCTCACAACTATCTACACCTTAATCTTTGCCATGTTCACTCTTCCAGAACACCTACAAAGCCACCTTGGGTATGTCTGCTGGGACAATGAGCAACTAGCCAGCCTGGACCCCTTTGGAGGGATTGCCCTCCTGCAGACAGTGGGTCTGGGGACACACGGACTCTGCTCCCTGCACAGACACCTCAGAAGAAATGGCTAAAATGTTATTAAACTTATTAAACTTTTCTTGAAGGAGAAATATAAAAACATTCTTTTTCTAAAAAATTATTTTCCTGACTTTTTAATAAAATATTTGAACTTCCAAGATGAAGGAATGAAGTAGTTTTTTTTTTTTTTTCCCCTTAAAAATCTAAAAATAACCTGACATTTTTCATGGAAGAAAGTCTCTTCCATCCATATCTCATTTGGTCTTGCACCTGCAAAGTACAGTCGTACCCCTAATTCTTTGCTTTTCTATGCATGAAATTCACCCATGAAATAAGAGAATTATGAAATTAACTGTCACGAGCTCAGCTTGACTTGGTTCAGTTTAATAAGATGAAGGTACATGGCAGGCACCTATATATAAATCTATACATCTATATATTTTAAAACTATCTGAGCGGTGCAGCTGGGCTCAAACCTGGAGAACCCTTATGTTACATCTCTTGGTTTTCTAACTCCTCCCTGAGCAGCAGTTCTGATGGAAGAGGACATGTAGCACAATAACTCTTTTTTGTAAGCCCCAAATCTCTGGCTCAGAAAAGCAGCATGGCCCAGGCATTGGCGTATGGGAGCAGGATGCAGCGATGTGCACTGACTGTGCTCTGGAGATTGATTTTTGGTGCCTGGTCCCCAGGCGATACACGGATGTTGTATCCTCCTCGCTGTGAGATACCCAGTGGAAGATGCAGTCGTGGCTGCATTAGGATTTCTGGGCCACTTTTCAAGCTCTACCAGTGATGTGCATCATCCTGGACCAGCTTTAGCATTTCTTCATGCCTTTGTTTCCTCCTGTTCCTCCCTGCCTGCTCAAGCTGTAATCTACCCTGGACAGACATGATCTCTGCCCAACGTTTGGCAAAAGGTGGCCCTTAATTCCTAATCTTGTCCCACCAGGCCACATCATTTTCCCTCCCTCCTGCATCTCTGGAAGACCCTGACACCACAGGCTCCCAGCAGGGTACCCACCCCATCCTGCCTTCCTTATACCCAGATGTTGCCTCTGGCCACCACAGTCCATTCCCTCCCCAATCCCAGCTTGGGTCTGACAGCAATAAAGGCAGTATGATGCGAAGAGACAGCATTAAAGTTACCTTGGTGATGGGGGTTTTCTAAGTTCATTGGTGATTCTGGCTACTGCCCTCACCTGAGGAGCATCATCTGCCATTTTTCTATCTTTTACCTTGAAACTGGGTAAGAAAAGAAAAGGATCTTCTGCAGTGGGGGTTGGAGAGAGGAGGAAAAAGAAAACAGATGCTGTGGCTAAGCTGGGAATTTCCCTGAGTAAATAAATTATGAAATTACACTAAAGCATGTTTTTAGTTGCATATAAAAGCTAGAAAATGAATGTCTCCTCTATAATTGCTGCAAAGGGCCTAAACCAGCCATTTCTATTTGCAGTTTCATATTTCAATAAACTTTTATTTATTTCCATTTGAGTGAATGTTCCTGTTCATGAATATTTTGAGGGATTCAGCGCACTGTCCGAAACTAATGCTGATTTTCCCTGGGGTGAAGCCACGTTCCCCCTCAGTCTATACTTACATTCCTCCCTCCACGCCCATGGGAAAGCAGCAAGACATCTGTAATAAACATCTTCAGATACAATTGCTTTAGCTCCAGAAGAAAATTAACTTTCTGGTAAGTTTTAAGAAAATGAGTGAGCAAGCAAAACAAAATCCCTAACTCTTTCCTTAGGACATTATCTGAGCTGTACTTTCCCCCTTCTTTTCTCATGGAAACCATGTCATTAGTGGATGCAGCCATACCTTCTGTGTTTAAATTGAACCCAAGTTTTGCAATTTACTTAACTAAATTAGGAAATGGAGGAAATTGCTTGCTCACCTTGGTCTTAAAGCTCAAAGCCAGGAAATGAGAAGGCTACACTGCTCATTTTATTTTATTATTTTTTTTTTTAATCCAGAGCTGAAATAACAACTTGTTCTTTCAGATTTTTCAGAGGGATAGAGTTTGGTCTAGCAAGAAATCAGCTCAGTCGGGGGTGTGAGAGAGACCCAGTTTTAGATTCCTGCTGTGAATCATGCTGTGGTTATTACCTAGCTTCCTTTATCCTAAAAGGTTTTTGGTCCTTCTTCTGAGTTTTGAGCAGTAATTCCACTTTGAGAACATTTACTCTTGAACCTGAAACACATCTGCAAAAAAATCTGAGTTTAATAAATTCCTCAATAAATAGAAGTAATTACAAACTAACCCATTTGGTAATTCAGGCTGTGCTGTGAAATGTTGGACCCACTGACTTTGTGTTTCCCTTCAGACCTGTTTTGCAAGCACCACCAAATACATTTGACATGTAAGAAACTCCCCCTGCCCACGCCCTTGGAGACAGTCACGTTTTCCCTTTCTTCTTTACTTCTGGGGTTGTCCTGAATTGGATCTACGGGACTCTAAATGTCTCCTCAGAGTCCCAGTGCTGATCCAGAATTATGAAAACTTTATTTTGCTAAACTACCTTGTCCCATGGGGGTCACTTGAGAACCGAGAGGATAAATATGTGATTTGATTCCCATCAGCCAGCTGAGCTGCTGTAACGGGCTCTCTGCCTGATATTACCCACTGCCAGTGCAGAGCAGGTCTTGTTAGCTCAAACCACCTTCTCAGGGCTTTGCCCTGCTTTCCTTGTCAATTAAGCTAATACATTTCACTTTGCAAGAGAGCAGGATTACCAGCAAGCGACTGTCTCAGTAACTTGATTGCTTCAGAGAATACGCCCCGTGTTGCTGACTTTACTTTTGATGGAGGGTTGAGTGTTTTGGTGTGATGGAGACCTAGGGGGTTTTTTTGTGAACCTGGAGTGCAACTGGCCCAGGAGCCATTGGATGGGAAAGTGCTGAGAGATGGGGCTCTGAGGGGAGCTGCTCTGTGTACTTTTTTGTTGGTTTAAGGACAGTGCACAACTGCTCCTGCTTTTACTTGGAGGCTGAGGCTCATTGCCTGCTGCCGGGGAGTGGAGGGGTGCAGGGGGGAGCAGGGGCTGCTGGAGCGAGCTCGGTCCATATGTCCGCAGGCATCCTGAAGACTGGTGCAATATGGAGCGGTTCAGTGTTTGATGAATGTTGTCATTAGTGTTCGTGGCACTTACAGGCTTCCATTTATCCTGAGCAACAGTGATTTATGTCTGGGGCATATATCCAGGTAAAAAGTATTTTAAAAACCAGGGGAGGGGCTCTCAAAGAGCTTTAGCCCCTTCCCCTCCTCTCCTTCCCCGTAAACTAATCATGGATTAAAATATGCAGGGGTGACACAGCATGAGAGGAGCCTTCCCCCTGCTCTATGACTGTCCTCACCACCCCAGTGCTACCACAGCCAGTTCCTTCATTTGAGAAGACCCTTTATCCCCCTACCCCCTCCAGATGCCTTTTCAAGGTGTCTGGCATTCCTTCTCTTCCTCAGCCTGCCTCTCCATCTCTCCAACCTGCCTTGCATGCTGCTAAGGGCACATCATTCAAAGCTGCCTGCTCATGCCAGGGTGATGGAGCAGGACCATGCTTGTGAAGGGCTTGCAAAGCCTGGCTGGCGCAGAAACTTCACCAACACAGCTTCATGGGGTGGAAAATGCTGGAGGGGAAACAAAAGGAGGAGGGTGGGTTTGATTGCTTAGTAAAGAACAGATTTCTCTCCTCCCTAGCCCCTAGTTATGCTTTAGTTGGGCAAAAAGAAAACCCAAAGCCAGGAGTTTCATTATGACACTGGGAAAAGTTGCCTTGCCTACTTTTATTATATATGAATAACATTTTGAAGAGTCAAACTGATAAATGCCAGGCATTCAAAACCAAAGTTTTTATTGAACCCGAGTGGCTTTTTTTTCACCCTCTTTTTGTTCCATTTTAAGAAAAATAGACCATTCTTGTCCTGATTTGGATGGGGAAGATGATCTCAATCTTTCACAGAATGGGAACTCGGCTTTCTGATGAGCTCTGCCGGCGTATGGACTCCCCAGTCAGCAGTTTAATGCCATTCCATTCATTTACACCAGTGTAAATCAGGAGTAATTGTCCTGAAATCAATGTCACTGTGATTGACCAGATTTTCAGAAGAGCTCAGCTCCCAGCTAAAACCCTGTGACACGTGGCCAGATGTATTTATTTATTTCATTTAAAGAGCTCTGTGGATACCTATCCCCTGTGAAATTGGGTGCTGAGCGACAATATTGAATGCTGATTGCAGCTTGTCAGAAAATGAGGAAGGGGAGAAAAAGCAATATTTGCAAAAAGCTTTGAAAAAGAGTTGTGGGGTTGTTTTTTTTCTCTTTTCCTTTCCAAAGAGTGTTCTGTTTTTCTCAGTTAACTTCCATCCTCCTCCCCCTTCCAAGAACGTGTGCGCATTTCCTGCATTCTATTCCTGATTCTCTCCCCCTGACTGTGAGATTGGATCTCAGCACAAAATGTACAGGAGAAGCCCCATGGACTGGGGAGACTAAAGAAAAAGGAGAGATTCCCCAAAGGAGTTGTGTTGCCCACACCCCTACTAGCATAACAGTTGACCTCATTGGGTATGAGCCTTTCTCCCCAGCTCAAGGTTGAAACAAATCTTAAGACATACTAGTGCACTGCTACTTTTGAAGGTTTTGAGTTTGTTTTCCTCAAACCAACCCACTGGAGGTAGCTCTGTGCCAAAGCTGGGGAAGGACGCTGGTAGTGACAGGGTTGGAATCCACCTTGCAGCTCTGCCATTATCTCAAGATGTTGCTCTTGAAGCACTGGGAAGAGAACCCAAGAAACAAGAAAAGAGGGCAGCCTCCAAAGGGGAATGTGTGGCACCCTGCATGAGGCACTGAGAGGAACCCATGCGGGCTTCCCAAAGGTGGGACCCAGTTTGGCCTCCTCCTCACACAGTGCTCTTTTCTGCAAGGTGGCTTTGCTGCCACCTCATTTGATGTGGTGTTCCCATGCTGGTTGCATCTTGCTAACAGCCTTGCACAAGCAGAAGGGCTGGTTGTAGGCCTGAGGGTCCACCCTGAGTAAGAAACATCTTAATTGCTTCTTCACTAACCTAATTGCTGTTTTACCCCTTTCCCTTTCGGTTTGACTTGTGAATGAATGGTAAACACCTCCTCGATTCAGGTTTCCTGGGTGAGGACATGCAGGGAGCGGGGCAGGAGAACGGGGCGGAGGGCAGCATCCTCGGGGAGGGAGGATGCCGTGTGTGTGTTGAACCACATGTTCTCATTTTGATTCACATTGAGTATGAAAGGCAAGCAGAAACCCAATTAGTAACCTCTGAACTAGCCGTGTTATCTCCAGGAACACATGCCATCTGCCAGCTCCTCCGCCACCCGACGGCCCCCTCCCTTTTCCCAGCTAAGCAAAACAGGTGGTGGAGCCAGTTTCTGGGCTGGAGACACCACACAGGGACCAATGTTTAATAAAACAAAACATAGCCACCTCCCACCTCCCCAAGTCAGCCCCCAGCCCATGGTTATCTGCAGCTTCTTCCCTTCCCCTCTCTCTCCACACTTTGCTCACTCATCCTGCAGCTCTGCTCAGGGTGCCCTCAGCTTTGCTGCCCCTGCAAGGGATGCGAATCACCCAGAGCACTGATGGCATCTCTCGACTGCCGATGGCCAGGCTCACAGGGCTCAGCCATGCCAGGGACTGCTGTCAGCGCTTCACTGTCTGCTGTGGTCAGAGAAAGCTGCCCCCAGCCAGAAAGAGGGAAATTTCCAGGCAGAATGCAGCAAAAATCCCTGGCAGTTCTGGCACCTAAGCTTGGAGGATCTTGGCATTGCTGTGATGAAAGCCAGAGGCGAGGGACAGGCAGAGCTGGCCACAGATACACTGCTGACATGAACTGGCAAAAGGAGGCTTTTTCTCCAGTGCTGACCCTACTTTTGGGGTGGGCACTGTCACTGGGATGTTGGCATGGCTGATGCTTGGATAGCATGGATGTGGGCAGGGGTGGCTGCGCCCAGGCTGTCCTCCCTGGTGTGACATGGCAGAAAAGGAAGAAAGTGGAAACAACATGACTTGGTTGCAAGGACCTGGGTGCTGCAGAGGGCTGGAGCTCCCCACCAGTCTCTGGTTGAGCTCCAGGTTTGCATCCTGCTCTCAGAAGCCCAGGGAAAGGACAGAGTGGTTGGTGGTGACCAACAGCTCATCCATCACTGAGAGGAGAGTCACAACTGCAAATGCGGTGCTAGGAATGAAAAGGCAATGCTCCCTCCATCACAGTGGGATAGTGAGAGGGCCACACATCCCAACTTGTCCCTTTCCACGAATGGCCGAGGTTTGGCTGTGCCACTTTTCTTCCCCAGCAGCCTGGATAATTGTGTGTTTACAGTAAAATTGACAGATGGGAGTTTCAGTGTTTCACGGAGGCAGATGGTATCAGAGGAGGGTGGGAAAAGTCTGGCAAGGAAATGCCAACCGGCTCTCCTTGTGCCAAAGCTGCAACATATGCCTGCCTTATGCAAAGCAGCCCCGTTTTCCTCCAGATAAGTTCAGGGAAGTAGAGCTGTGAATCAATAACCTGGGTCTCCTGTCAAATGCTGCACGTGCCGATGGTCTCTGTCTTTCCCAGCTAGAGAGAAGCCTGTATGTGCACACAGGAAGGGGAAAGTAGTTCAAGTTCTTGACCCTGGCTCCAGCTGTGCTTGGGACCTGGATGCAGTCAGAGTGGGGTTGAACCCTTGGAAGATTTGGGATGGTTAATGACAGTGCCCAAAGTCTTTTTTCTCTCCTCCTTCCTTTTACTCATGACTCCAGCTATGGAGCAAGGACCCCGACTGCCCAGTGGTTTGGGTTCTTCTTGTGCATGAGAAGTCCTGGGGAGAAAAGGGGAAAAGTTTCCTCTGGACAGAGTCAGCTTCAGAGCACTGAGGTTTGATTGCTGGAAGGAGAGACAAAGCGGGTTTGCTTTGGATGTGGCTTGGGGTCTCACTTGCCTACCATATCCCTCTCCTCTACCCTCACACTCTTGCTGCAGGGCTTGGGCTGTGTGGAGGAGTCCGTGACCATGTCACATTTGTAGCTACAGCCTCTACTCAGTCTGCAGACCTATGGATTTTCTCCTTCACTCCCCTACTGACCACCAGTTTCCCCTCTCCTCCTCCCTCTCCTTGCCCCCCTGTAAGGGGAAATCTCTAAGGCCTCTGGGCAGGTACAGGGGTAGTTTTCTTTTTCGTATTATTCACTAGCTCATGTGAGGGGTGTCAGTCAAGTCCCAGCATAGTCACTTCTAGGTCACTGCTGTAGAAAATGCTGAGGAAAGTTGCTTTGCAAACTGGAGAATATTTTTCTATACTGACTTGAGGAACAAAATATGCAAGCTGCCTCATCAGGAATCAGTTAACAAAGACGTAAGTTGTCTTATGGGAAACTGAGGCCTGAAGCTGAGTCTTACAGGTAAAAGGAAGATAAAGGACAATTGTCAATCAAGATATGGAATACATAGGGCACAAGATAAGGGGAAACACTGCTCAGCTGCCTAGCAGTGAGAAAAAGGCAAGTCAGAGGGTCCCCATTTGGCTTCAATAGGCCCAGACAATACAAAGATACACAACAGTTAAGATTTATGTAAGATGAACAATAGTAATTTAGAGATATACTGCATTTTGCTCACTAAGCTCATGAATATTATTTTCTTCACCAATGGGAAGCAGGAACCTGCCAGACATACAACATGTATTATATTATGTACTGTTGTGAAGAAGGCAGCTCGGTTGAGCCTGTAAACCTTGGAAGCACCTAATCCATAGGTAGGGATTTTGGATGGGAATAGGGTATAAAACGCTGCAAACTCTGACCACAGGTGTGCCTACTTCACTAGGACACCCGCTCTTGCAAGAACATATAATAAATTGCTGCTTCACTTGTAGGCCTACTGCGAGTCCTTTCTTAGGACCTTTGGCATTTCTAAAACTGTGTCAGGAAAAGGATGTTTTCTGCAAAGCACCCTCAGCATTCAAATTCCTGGGCCCTTCTTGTCACCAAAAACATCGTGAAGAAACTTTACACAGACATCAGCAAGAGCTTCTTAAAAGCTACAGGAAGACTGACAAGTCATGAATGACCAGGCCTGGGTTTTAAACTGCCTCTGAAAGGGGTTTTCTCCACTATGGCTGCTGGCAGCACTCAGCTTGCTGTGAGACTTCAGGCTTTTGGGTTTTTTTCTGGGTTTTCAATACTTTCTTCAGAGCCCCTGATATTAAGTCATCAACAGGAAGTCTGGTAAGTGAGGAGGAGTCCACATTTATGAGGAAGAATAATAGATTTGGGAATTACCAGGCTACTCAAACAGAAGATAAATCATAGAAAGAGGCAGATATTTCCGTGCTAGGCACAGACCACACTCCCCAGCAGCTGTGACTGCGTGCAGCAGGAATGATGGGTGTGCCAGGGTTTACAGTCCATGCAGGAGGAGAAGCATGAGGTGCTGGGCTATCCCAGCTCCCACCAAGTCCACGGGGGAGATGGTGTCTCTATGCATCGCACTGAAGTTTTTCGAGCTGGTCGCAGACAGTTGAAGCTCACTGCTTAATCCTTCAGTGGGGAGTTTGAGGTGACCTGTTGCAGGAAGAAAATTGAGGTGAATAAATTGATAGCCGCCAAGGAAGAGGAGCTGGCAGTTGGGATAATCAAGGAATTGAGCCTTTGCCTCCCCTCATGGGACCATTCCCTATAGCTGCTTTGCTGTGCGGGAAGCCTGGGGTTTATTACCCAGCTGAGTTCATGCATCCCTTCCAGGTGGTAGGCTTTCAGAGAGAGAGAAAAACGGCCAACCTGAACATGCCCCTTTGTCTAACAAAGTGTAATTAATGGCAGTTAAATGAGTCGCTGGTGATGATGCAGTGAGGAGGCTGCAAGCTGGTTTGTTACAGGCCTGGGCCACCTCTAGTGCAAGGTGTGAGGAGGTCCTGCTTCACTCCACAGAGCTGCTGGCTCTGGGGAGCTTTGGAGGTCAGAGGTGAGGAGGGAGAGTATGATATTATGGGTTTGCTCTTGTTTTCTTTCCCGCTTGCCCATTTTTATTCGGAGGAGTTCATGTGGGGGCCCTGGCCCTTGGGCAGGGGTGGTAGGGGTGCAGCGTGCGAAGAGTACAGTGATCCCTGGGGAGCAGCTGAGTGTCCTTGCCCTTTCTTCCAGTGGAGAGGCAGGTCTTGCAAAGTGGTGACAGGCTGACACCTCTTTTCCAAACCTCTAAGTCACAGTTACGGGGTTTTAACAAAGTGAGAGCATCAAGATCCCCTCTGCAGAGGAAAACCAAGATCAGCCTGTTCCTGCAGAGACCTCCCTGGTGCAGGACAGGATGGAGGGGGTGGTACATCACCACAGACAGCCTGAGGAACAGCGGATGGTGCATCAAAACTGCTGTTACGGCTTTACATGGAGCATCTCAAACAAACAGACGCAGGCCTCTCTGAGGGGCGGCAATCCAGCAGCATTACTGGCTGCCTGTGCTCCTACCGTACAGCAAAACTCCCTCAGGCTCTGCGGCTGCCCTGAGGCGATAATCACAGCTGCTGAGATCAGAGCCCTGTTACAGAGCCCTGCCTGGCACTGTGCATGAGCAGCATCCGTTCTGCACAGAACGGGCAGGGGAACATGTGGGAGCAGAAGGGGAGTTGGAGGAGAGCAGGAAACTCTGTAGGTCACGTCTGACTTATACGGCCAGTGTCAGCCTTGATTGAAACTCTGCTGCAGTCAGAGCAGAATAACACCCTTGAGTGATGGCTGCTTCTCCTTGGAGAGGAGATGGGTTCCTCCCAGGCACTTCCGCATCCCAATGCGTTCAGCACCCATTGCTTACAGCAGTCCCAGCGTGGCCATTGTGTGGGGACATCTGGGAAGGATGACTGCCCAGAAACAGCAGTGCTTGCTTGCGTTAGTTACTTAGCAGGACAGAAGTAATGCTGACTTTGCTGGGGATGCTGTGTGTATCCCATGATGGAGCAGCACAGGATGGGCCATGGAGGCTGGAGACCCCAGAGCTGGCTAATGTTCCTGCAGGATAACAAGTGTCTCTCCTCCACTCCTGGCTCCAAAGCCCTGATTTCCACAGCTCCGGTGGTGGATCCATCAGTCTGATCTGCTATCTGTTCTGTTGTCTGTCCTTTCACCCTTTTTTCACCTCTGGCTTTCCCCCCCTCCCTCCCATTTATTCTCCTCTTATTGTCCTTATCAAGTAAGGCCCTATTACCTGCTTTTATCTGCAAAAGCGTCTAATCTCTGGCAGCACCTGGTGTTTGGCTGGACGTGGACAGAACACATCAGCTCTATTTTTTGTATTATTTATTTTTTAATGTGAGATTTTAAACTGCCTTTCAGCTCTTGGGATCCCTCTTGCTCCTTTTTTAACTTTACAGTGATGCTTTCACAGCTCATTTTTTTTCTTTTTTCAGGAAAAGGGCTAAGCATGGAGGATGTAGATTGTAGATGTGATGGTCACACTCCCTGTCTTTGTCTGAATAAGTGTTAGTCCTCTGAGTCCAGATCAGCTAACCAAGGGGCTCAGGAGACCAGCTAAGCACATTACATCTGGAGGGAGGAGGTGGAGATGGGCAGTGGATGAATCCTTTCCCTGCACCCTCTGGACCCAGGATACCTGTCCCTGCTCCTCAGTGACCTTGGAGAAGGTGCTTGCATTTCTCCTTCAGGCTGTCAGTGCTCTGGGAACAAGAACAGTCTCTTGTTACATACGTACATATAAATATATCATTTAGCACAGTGGTGGGCGTCTTTACTGCTATTATAGTAACAACCTGTCTCTCCCCAACCCCCATCTCCATCTGAGAAGAAAGAAGTGCTTCTCTGTCTCTGGGTATGAATAGCAGGATGGGGTTTGCTGCTGGATTTTGATCTGAGAGAGGACTCAGTCTTTTCCTTTTTCCTTTAAAAGCAAACCTGGCACTGGTTGCTGATGGCAAGCTAGATCCTGGTGAGCAGCGCTTGCTCTGTGTTCATATGGTAGGTACCTGACAAGCGTGAGCAGCCCAGACTATCCTCACCAGCTGCCTGCCCAACAGGTCTCAGCCTTTCTCCCCCTTTAGCATCTTTAGTGTATGAGCCAGGACGAAGGCATATCTCTGGTGCCACCATGCCTGGGTCGTCCCACTGAGTGGTTCCTCAGTTTCCCTGTGTATAAAATGACAATATTGGCCTAATAGCAAGGCTTCTCAGGAGTGAGATTGCTGCTCTTAGATCGACCGTGGATCTTCAGAAATGCAGTGTAGGACCCGAACAGCTACCCTCTCCATTTCTGACCCCACTGGGAACACAGCACAGCAAGAGCTGGGCCAGAAGATGCCGGAGCCCCCGCTCAGTGCTGCAGCTGCGGCAGCTGCCAGGAAGCTGGGCAGGAGTAAATCTGCCACTGGCAGAGGTGAAGGGTGCACGAGAGAAGGACACTATTGTTTCTGCCCCAGAAGGGGAGAAGAAAGGGAAGAAATGGAAAATTCATTTAGTGACTCCCAACAGCTGGAAGCAGAGCTCTGTGTAGTGTGTAGCATGGGAGCTGTAAGAGAGAAAGGGGGTGAGGAGAAGACAAAAAGGATCTGAACCCTGGGGCAGGGTGACTGAGTCTGGGAATTGACTGACCAGGAAACCTTTCCCTGAACCGAATGGCCCTGCTCAGACAAGGCAGAAGTTCTGCTCTGATGCACCGAGAGGTCCAGGTGTGATGGAAACATCAAAACACAGGAAAGGTAAACAAAAAGGGAGGGAAGGAGAAATACACAAGCTAAGGAGGTGGGCAGGCAGGCCCTGCTGTGGAGGAAGGTTAAAGTTATATTGATCTGTACAAGGAAAACATATTCTTGCCGCTTCTCATCCTCCTTTCAGATGATCCTGCATCAAATAAAATGAAGGGCTGTTTTCCAAGCCTGGCTTTAGAGATCTTTCCAATGATATAGCAGATAAACAGCCGCTTGCTGACAGTGAAGGTGCCAAAGTGATTTTTTGATGATATAAGCTGGGCTGGGAGGGAGGAGGGAGAGGAGAGGTTGCTGAACATGATAAAATGCAGAGGAAGGTGACGGGCAGGGATGGAGCCAAGGACAACAGGATGATGGGAGACGTGGCAGCTCTGCACCAGGCAAGTGCTGGGGAAGATGCGTGGCTGCAAAGGGAATGGCCATTGCCAGGAACTGGATTTGGATAGGCAGATCCCCCTCCTAAATAGGGCACAGGCATCCAGGCTGCTCTGCCTCCGAAAGGTTAGTTATTTAGGAGCTTGCTGAGTAGTCATCAGGCACCCTCTAAAATAACCAGCTCCCCGGTGCATTGCTGTTGGCCTGTTTCCCATCACATATTGGAAGAAGACTGATTATTTGGCTGGAAGTTCACCCCCGAGGAGGCAAATGTTCATTGTTATTCATGGCTCTCCTGCTTTTCAGCCAGAGAGGGAACCAAAGCATGAGGTGTGTGGGCAATAGCTCGCAGCAGTGGAGGAAAATACTGGTGGTGCCCAGACCTCATGGGAACTGGTGTAGGTGCTCCTCTGAAGACAAGGAATAGGTCTAGCATCACTCCAGTCCCTGACTTTGGGAATAAAAGGTACTTCTGATGGGGCCAGAGTACGTGTGGCAGCATCTGTCTCTACAGCCATAGCAGGCTGCGTGGTGGAAGGCAGCAGCTTTAAGCATTGTGACTTGACACCAAATCCAGTGGCCCATCATAAATCCAGCCGCCTGGTGATCCCTGGAAGATGGCTGTCTTTCATATAGCTGATTTCTAATTGCAGCTCAATCTCAGACAAACAAGGAAAATGACCAGAGGAAGGAAAACCTTCCAGTGGGAAGGTGGAAGAAGGTGGAGTGATTCCCAAGTGAAATGCAAGAGCTCAGGCAGGAACAAATAACATCTGGAGAACTTTTATGGTCCAAGATTTAGGGTCATTTCTAGAGAATTAAAAGTATTCATGAAAGTGAAAGTGACCTATCTGCTATGCACTTCTGACTAGTTCTCCTAGGAAATCCCATGCTTTTAGAGAGCATAGCAGTGTTCAGAGCTTGTTTCTACAGAGAAACATACAGGGTAAATAGGGTAGAGACAGAATGGATTCTCCATCCCATGACCAGAAGACAAGGCTGTATCTCCTCTCTGCAGTGTGGCTGATCCCCAGGGCTGGTGTGGTCGGCAATGAACTTGTAAGAAGCACATTAGGAGCAAAGGAGGGGGTTTCTGTGGAGTCCTGGACATCGCAAGCCCTGCATTTTCCTAATTCATTTGGGCAATTCTCTTCTGCATCCCTCGCTTCAGCACTCCCAGCTGTTTGATGGAGCTGAGTGCTTCTCTCCATCCAGCACTCTGAGATATTCCCGTGAAAGGCTGTGTATAACTGTGAAGTATTATTATTGCACACCTTTTGGAAAGTGCCTTGAGACGTCTTGGAATGATAAGGTGCTATAAGGCGGAGAAGTTGTGCAGAGATAAATTCACTGTGAAATGTGTTTTGCTAGAGACATTTATGTAGCATATCATCTTATCAAGGAACTTTGCCCAAGAAACAAATTCTCATGCCTGTATAAAGAGACTATAATTGAACTGTTGACTCACGGTTTTGGGAAAAGACAGAGTGGGGGGAAATTTCTAGGGCCTCTAGGACCCCAAGGAGGAATATAATTAAGAAAGACATAATTGGAAACCTAAAGCAACCCCATCCACTCAGAGTAAGTGCTGAAGCAGCAAGCCAGAATAGCTGGGCTGAGGCTGAATTGCAAAGCAGATGGCTGAGGATTTGTAGGTCAGTAGCTCTTGGATCTGCTGGGCCAAGATGGGGTCAGGGTACCATATGGATGAAGGGCAAAAAAGACAGTGTATCTGAGGGAGCCATGCACTCTGCTCGTGCAGAAAGGCTCTGACCACTCAGAAACAGGACAAACTCTCATGCAATATTTCTCATATCCTCAACAAGACAAAGAATCCCAGGGTCCCTTAGTAAACACCGGGCAAGGACAAGCTTGGGTTATTTGAGATCACACAACCAAGAAGAGTCCACTAGCAACACTTAATTGATTTAACTCTGCCCATGCCCCTACATTGGGTTAGTCCATGCTTGGTCCTGCCAGCTTTTACAATAAATCTGCTTTAGAAACTGGTTTTCCTCCTTAATGAAGCTCTTAATAAGCTTCAATTTTTAGTTGTTTTTTTCCCCCCCATATCTGTCACTGAGATGAACAAATCTTGAGGGGAATAATCAGAAAGCATGGAGTGGGAGAGCAAGGGGAAGTCTTCTCATCTATAACCTCCTGGTTATGGCCAACTGGTTAAGCCTTAGGATGGGAGAACTTCTGTGTTGAGGACCATGTTGTGGATTGCTTAGACTGGGTTTCTTGTTATTGGTACCCAAGCTCACAAGATAAGCTAGAGCATCAGTAAACCCTTGTGATCAGTTGTATCTCTCTACCCTAAGCCAGAAGAGGTGCCAGAGGAGACGCAAGTGTCCTGCTCAGAAGTTGAGCCCATGATCCCATGTTGCTGCAGCTGATCTCTATTTTCCTTAAACTCTACAGACAGCGTCTTCAGAACTTAATTTGATTTTGATTGATTTTTTGAAACTTGAAACACTTCTAAACTAATTTTCAGTATATTACTCTTGTCAACTCTTAAAGATTTTGTCAGTAAGAATTTGCTGAACAGACACAGTAATTTTGTTTCTCATTTTGGCAGATCACCCCTAAAGAGGAAAGTGGGGAGGAGGGGGTGTTATTATAGCTGCAGTTATTAGAATATACATTGCAATTACTCTGCTCCTATTTATGGGACATTTCAGAGCAATTTCTGAGAACAGCCACTAGTAGCTCAAGGTGTACACACATATGTAAAGCTAACTACATACAGCCTCATGACTTGCTTGTTAGCCCACTCTCAGAGTGGTTTCCAGCTTTCATGGGTTTTTTTCATGGATTTCCATCTTTTCAGAGGTCAGGTTTTGAGATCCTTCAAACCTAAGACCCACCTTGTGCTTGCTGCACCATCAGACAGTAGGAGTGTGGCACTCTCCAGGACTAAGCCTTGCACGAGGGCGAAGGAAGAGAGCTTGTAGCACTGTCTGCAACACCACTGTCTGGGGACTCCTGCAAATGTCATTTTCACTGCTGCTAACCAAGTGTGAAATGCTACCAGGTTGTTTTCCCCAGTGTGGATGGCAACATGACAAAAGGAGTCAAGGTGAAATGGGACACATGGTCTATAGGGAGAAAGAGAAGAGGGGAGGTCGTTATGAGAGAAATTTTTTTAAGTGTAAAAATTGTGAGTGATAGCATATTAAATGAGGTAAATTAAAATATTTTTGAGGGGCTGGATTAGTCTTCTGCTGGGTTAGAGACCTGAGCTGGCTCACTGAGCTCCAGAGCTAAGTGAAGAGATGCTGCAGAGCCAGGAAAGAGGCAGGAGGTCCCAAACAGCATGAGAAGGGGTTTATAACCATCCATTTCTGATGTCAGTGAGTTGTTAAGGCAGCTCAGCTTTCTCTGTGAAGCCTTCCCCAAGGAGGAGAAGCCGAGACGTCACCTCATTGAAAGGCAACTGCTTCTGGGGTAGAACCTGACAGCTCTCTACCTATGCACTGTTTGTACAACCAGATGTAAAGCATTGCACCGCTGTCCCTGACAAGATAATTAGATTTTCTTTGATTTCTTCCCCCTCTCCCTTTGCCTCTTTTATATATGGATGTTCTCCCTTGTTTATGAGCTTAATTGCACAGCAGAAGCAGGGATGAAAAACCTGATACATCCAGTGACCTCTGTGACATGGTCTGCATTAGCATGCATATGTTTTGCTCTGTTGTGGTTGCTGGTAGCTCACAACTTGTCGGTCCTGTGCTGGGTGCACTGTGGGAGCTGTGCATCTTAGGATCTCTTAGGATGGTGATATTAAAAGTCCATAAGTGGGCAGCTAGAGAGGAACAGCCTTAGGGATATAAAATGACACGTCCATTGCTGGCTGGGGTGTTAAAATTAAGAGTAACTCGGTGCTGAAAGCCTGGATGGACACAAGCAGTGTCTGTGCTGCAGCAGTCCCCATTTGACGAAGCACTTAACGAAGGCAGCTTTTCAGGGATGCTTATTCCTCCCAGATGTCTCAGCACAACCTTTGCTTCCTCGAGCCTGTTGCTTTTTGAGCTGGGGACTTTAACTCTTAACCTTTTGTCTCTTGTGCTTTCCAGATTACCCTCACCAGTAGGATGTCTAAGGAAGAGATTTATATTTTAAAAATGGGCAAAATCCCTCCAAGCAGTAAGCTCAGCTGCTCAAGTTTTTATCTTCAGTGGTATATACAGTCCCCCTCATTCCCCCCTGCCCTTCATTGTTTTTCTTTCTTCTTTCTCAGAGAAAGACTTTTCAGCTCAAATATTGAAGTATGCTGGTTGGCTTGGGCCATTGATGCAAACCGGAATCTTGAAAATTACAGTGTCTTTTTCCTAAAAAAATAAAATAATATTTTTTTCTGTTTTCCCTTTTGAAATGCCAAATGGAATGGGGATAAGGCACAGTGAGGGGCTTCCTACCATCTGGGCTGGAAGATCTGCTTAGCGCTGCTCTCTTCACTCTTCCGTCGCTTGCATCTCTCATCAATTATCATCGTGGAGCTGGTCGATATTGAAATGAAACTGCTGGGGATCGATAGCAGAATCTCTGAAGAGTGTTCTGTATGAATGACATTTTTTTTTCATATTGCAGGCAGGGAAGATGAGTCAGGGTGGGGGGAGGCTGGGCGGGGTGGAGGTTGGGAAGAGATACATGTTAAAACATTTGCCATCTCAGAGAACTTTACAAAAAAGTCCAAACTTAACAGGCTACCCCATGTAACACTGCTGTGCTTCTGGGGGACACTCTTTGCTGCTAACAGAGAATTTCTCTGAGCAGTTTGCCAGCCCTCTGATAGAGCTTGCTTTTTTTTTTTCTCTCCCTCTGTATTTTTTAAGGCTGCCACAGCCAGCCGGAGCAGATAAATATATGTAGATAGGTTGGGCATGTTTGGATTGAGTTAGTAAACACGGGTGTTTAAGGTGCATCTGTGCTCATGTAAGTTCATTGCGCTTTTATTGTGTAAAAGATGAAGACACCATGCCTGTCTGCGGCGACGGTTTTCACATCTTGCAGTTTGTTGACTCCCTAAATTCTTCCCCAAGGGAGGCATAGACCCTGCGTAGCAGATGTGAGCTCTGTCACAACAGACTTGATCTCTGTAGTTACCACTCACGAATCCGTTGGCAAAATAATGGACGGCCTCCAAGGATTCACAAACTGCAGCCTGAAAACCGCCGGACTACAGATTTATGGGCACATCACTTTCCCGTGGCAGTCTCTTCCACAGAGAGGTGAAAGGGAGATTTCCTGGGCTGAGGGCAGCTCTCAGCAAGCAAGTCTTGCCTCTCACAGGCACGTCCAGATGGGCTTTACAGTGATGGTCCCACAGCTTAGTATAATTTGGACTGTAACGCTACAGAACATATAGTCGCTTCCCGTATATTGCCTCCCCCCACCAGAGGAAAGTGAAATGTAAGTGGAATATTTTCAGGACAGAAGCTGGAGTTTCATTTTCTCTAAAAACATTCTTACGGAACAAGACCAAGATGTTCCCATTAAAAATCCCAAACTTTAAAAATATATTTTAAAATTAAAAATTTAAATATAAAATGTAGAGTGCTGTCAGAAACAAAGGCACAAAAGCATTTGTCAGGCTTTTCCTAACAGCAGCACTAACCCAGCCACAAACTGATTCAGATTTGCTTTCCAAAGAAGATGCACTGCCAGCACAGCCCGAGCAATGCATAGCTTCTGACTCAACCAAATGTTTTCCAACTCCCTTACAAAGCATTGTCTCCTAACTTTTAATCTATTTAGCTGGGAAATTACAACTTAAATCTGTGCTCTTGATCCCTGGAAACCAAGCAGCAGGACTCCCCTCACTCCCCCATGCTCAGCGCTGTATGAACTGAGACCAGACCCCCGATCCCAGGTAAACAATTAAATGCCATTTCCCAACTCCCCGACTGCCTTTGCAGAGCTGAGCCGCCTCACTGCTCTTAGCAGGGGCACTGAGTGACGTACACCCGTACTAAATGACAGCCTGTGACCCAAATATCTGTTATAATATTAGCCCCTTGCCTGCTGCTTATTACCAGGTGCTGCTGGCAATGGAAGGAAGGGATTTTGTTTTAAGCACAAGGATATTTTCATCTCTGGCATCATTATGCTGACCTCACCGGAGCTGGAGTGGCTCTGAACTTGGCCTGGCGTGTGCTGCTTTGAAGCTGATGGTTTGCCTGGCCTCCCTCCTGCCTGCTTATCCTGTGTCCCCAGTGAGGGCTCCTCCAGCATATGCTCTTTCCCAGCATGATGCTTGCACAATGTAATTATTTGAAGCTGTCTCCTCCAGTGCTTAGTTTTCCATTGTTCTGTCTTTATTTTGCTTCCAAGGGCCCACTTCCTCCCTTTTCTGTTTTGTTTTGTTTTCTCTTCTCAAGAAATCGGGTGTATACAATGATTCGATCTCATCCCTAGGCTGCATTTGAAGGATATTGTCTATTTTCAGAATCCTCAGCTGTGTTTATGCTCCAGGCTCCAAACCTCTCTCTCCCTTTGAAAAGATGGAGTAAATCCTCCCTTTGCCTCCTGCCCCGCAGAGCCACTGGCTCGGCGATGCATTGTTCTAAATAACCATTAACCTTCCCAAAATGTGGGTCGCTTTCTATTGCAATGACAGAACTTTCTCTTCATCTTTTCCGCACCTTTTTCTATGTCTGTGCTTGCTGCAGACACGCGTGGGTGCAAGTCCTTGTGAGTGGGCATGGCTGTTGGGCAAAGAAGTTCACCAGGAGAGGGGAGGTGAGCTGTGGACCACAGAAAACACAAACAGGCTGATTGTGGCTGCTAGAAAATCTCCAGGTTGTTTTCAGTCAAAGTCCTTGTCAGCTACACTGGACCGGGAGAGGATGGAGGTCTATAACCTCTTCTGGAAGAACTTATATAGGCAAAGTGCTGTAGGGTGTCTGTCTGTGATTCAGAGAGTGAGACAAATTGCTTAAGGACATCTTTCCAGGGATGGAGGTCCATGGAAAAGCTCCTGCTATTGTGTAATCAGCAGATCTTGCACATAAAGCCAGTTCCCATTACCCTAGTTTAGCTGGTGCTCTCCTTCCCTAGAGAAAAGTGCTCCATCCCTGTCCGTACAGAGGGTCAGAAATTAGGGACCCACTGGGATCAGCTACTGTATTTTTCTGAGGACATCTAAAGATGAGTGCCATGGATCTGAGGGTGTCTTGTCCCCTGGCTGACTGGTTGATCGGAGATCTGGGGCATTGCTATGGTTTTCCACAAGATTCCTGTTTCCCTCAGTGCACAGTGCAGCCTGTGAATCCCTCAGGAGGGCACTGGAGCAAGAAGATCCTGTGCCAACCTGCTGCTTATCTGAGGTTAAACCACCCCTCAGTTATCCCCACCAGTGGATTTTGGATCCAACAGGTAACAAATAGTTCCTTGGTCATCAGAAGCCAGGTGACCTTCCTCTCTGCTCCCTGGGATACCTGCAGGCTCTGGAGCAAACCTGTCCACTATGTTCATTCACGCCCCGGGTACCACTGCTCCCTGAGGATGACAGGCAGCCTTCACAGCACTTGGAGCAAATCCCAGCCCCTCACATTAATTCTCTCTCACATCTTGAGAGGAGTATGACAGCAGCAAACCCTCTGAGTGAATCCTAGCCCTATATTAATTCGCTCCCAGGTCCAGCTCTCTGATCTGCTGTCATCTGAAAGTGATACTAATGCCAGGTTTCCATATCCAGCATCCCGCTGTGCCTCCCGCTGCAGTCAGAGTCATGCTGGGAGAGATCAGCTCTGCTTGAGAAGGGTAAACCAAGTGCTTGATTTCAAACAGCATCAAATAAGTCAAGAGAGAATATGTGGCGGGGGAAGAGGGAGGGAGTGAAGGAATGAATAGTTGGGAACACATTCCCTTGAAAGGGGTGAGTGGGGAAGAGTGCAGACCGGCTTATTTCTATCTCTGCTCTCTGTCCATGTTTGCTACCCACATGCCTGGCTTTATTCTTCCAGTTGTCCCACTTCTCTCTTGCAAGACCAATTTCCTTGCCCATTTGAACCTAACTAGGCTCTTTGCACTGTGAAGACAGTCTAATAACCCCAACATATATATGACCACCCCGGTTCTGAGGAATAAGTATGAGGCTGCTTGCTGCAAAGCTTAGCATGCTATTAGCTGCTGAGCCACTTTTGTGCTCAACTGCACACAACGCTGCATGGCATGGGACTTGCCAGGGAGCTGTAAGGTCCAGTTCAGCATCAACATAATGGGCAGTGGACAGGTTGGGGTAGGCTGTCCAGCTCCTTTGCTTGTTGACAGCTTTTGACAGCCAAATCCTCTCCCTCTTCATCATGTACTGCCCATCCAGACAAGAGGGAGGAAGGTGAATGCTGATTTAATTTGGCACTCCAAGAATAAAGATACATCAATACAGGCATCATCTTTCCTTCAGAAAGTTCTCTGAATATTTTACTGGCCAGCAGTGCTATAATATTTCTGTGAAGGTCAGTAAAAATTACTTAAAGCCAGGGGAAAGCATTTATAACAAGCAACAAGTCATGTCTAAAAAGAGCAGGAAGGTGTTTTCAACAGATCCGAAGTGATTTGTAGCAATGCCTTCTTTGGGCTGTGGCGTTTTTTTCTGCATGTTGTTCTGAGATACCTTCAGATACCTGATTTCTAGAGATTTTTTCGAGCTTTTGCAGGGGTCTTAGAGTGGGAAATCTTAGAATAATATCCTCCAAGCCCTCTTGTCCTTTCTGACAGTGCTGGCTGCAGACATCCAACACACCCTGACACAAAGGTGAAGTACCAAGTCAGGAGTAGGACTGGGGTTCCCAAGACTTGTCAAACAACAAGTGAAGATCTCTACTGGATGGACCTGGAGTGCCTCCCTCCCTGTGCTATCTCTTGGCAATTGCCACCACAAGCAGGTGGGAACCGTGGTTCTGTGTGATCGCTCCTCATCGGCTTCAGTGCAAAGTCCAAGGGCTCAGCGTGAGCTGTCAGAGGAAGGATGGGTGTGTGGGGTCTGGGCAGGGAGAGGGATTGAGGTTAATTCTCCAGTTCCTCGTGGAAGTGGTCATGGCATGTACATGCTTTACATTCATTTTTCTGGGGAAAATGGGAACTTACAAGACCGGGACAATAAAAATACAGTGGGGATATAGTATCCTACATCTCCAGAGTGGCTTCTGATGTCTACCTTGCCAGAGACCTGATTCTGAAGTGCTCAGGGCCTGAGTCTGTCAACATCCACACTAAAGATTCCCTCACTCCAGGAAGAAACCACCTGCAGCCCTCCATGAAGGCAGTTTGTGGCGAGGGAGCAGTCTGTCCCCACTCCCTTCGATGTTTATGGCAGGGTGGCTCTCTCCGCTGGCTGCTACCTTATGCTGTGCCACTTCATTTGCCCTGATGTTCACTTTTCTAAATGGTAGGAAATCAGTACTTACCCAGAGCTGGCCCGGAATTTATTTGACTTTAATTTCCCTTTATGACCCCGTTTGCTAATCTCTATTGCACAGATAAAGAGAGGTAACCCAGGCACCATTACCCGTGATGTGGAGAATTTTCTGCAGTTCAATTATAATCTCTTTTATTTCCCCTTGAGCAATAAAAATCTCTCTGTCTCTCTCTTTCTCTTCCTTTAAACTTGTTCTCATAATTCTCCCTCTCCTGCTCTCAAGATGAAGTTAGGTACTTTTGTGATGTCTTCTTGGCCAGCATGTTTGTGGAAGTCAAAGCAGTTAGCACTGGAGCAGAAGGTTCAGCAACGTGCACACGTTGCTTAATGCATTGCTGGGAAGTGTGCAGAGGCACAGTGCAGGTGAGACACAAGAAGTGAATGGAACAGATTAGCACATGGGAAGGACTCTCAGTTCAGCACAGACTCTTCTTTCTGGATTGTTTTCAACCGTCCTTTCTCCAGAAACGCCAGTGTGATGAGTAGCAAAGATGCTGCTGAATTGATGGTTTAATTTGACTTCTTCTTCCTTTTGCCTTTAGAGGCATTTTAAGGAAGGCATCTGGTTGTAATGATGCTGCCCCTTCAAAAGGCCGTATTCATTTGTCTGCAACTTCTTTGAAAGGTGAGTAATTCTTAATGCATTTTTCCTGGGCACCATTTACCCTGGCAAGGAGATCTTTCATGTATGCTTGTGACCTTTAGGACACCGTGGCCCTCGATATATCTTCAGTGTATGTGTTGTTTTAATCATGTAGTGATTATTTGCAAGGGGGAAAGAGCTTTGATTTCAAAGTTTGGGCCCCAAGAGAAAGAAAATTTATCTGTTCTCTAATTCTTTTTCTTTTAATTTTGCTATAAGGAAGTTTTGGGGTTTTTTTAATTATTATTTGGTAGTTGAATTTCAATTAAATTCAAACCAAAAAAGATAGAAAATGAAAAAAAAAGATATCTCTGAGTAATGGTGAAGCTGGCCTTAAAAACGACATCAAAATGACATAGATGCAACATGTGGGTTTTATTACTAATGATAGTCCCTGTTAAAACAGATCATCATTACTTGGAGACAGTAACTACACCTCCTCAGAGCACAGTCTTCCCAGGTCTGTATTTATAATGAAAAGATACCGAGCCCATTAGCAAAGATTGGTTGCACCTGAGCCTAATTAGACAATTAATAGCTGACTGGAAGTGGGGTTAAATCCATGTCCCCAGATTCAAGCTAAGTCTATCAGAAGTCAGTTTGAATGACTGCTGTGTGTCTCAGTTGCATGTTACTGGTCTGAATCAAAAGTACATGACTCCAGAATCATGGGGATACAGCCTGAATCCAAAAGGTCCTCTTGCATGTGTAGGAAAACAGGTGGTGGTTGAGCTTGTCTTCTTCTGGTAAGATGAAATGATTTATCCCTAAGCTATGTCTAATGAAAAAAACATCTGGGGGCATCCTGAAATGCAGGCACTCTGTGAGTGACCACTTATAGAGACTAGGCTCTTATTTTCCCATGGATATGGCTAGAAATAAAATGCATGTGTATTTTTGCAATTGTCCTACAAGCCTGTTTCATAAAGTAGCAACTTTTTAGCATAGACAGCACAAGACACCCACAGACTGATCCCTATCCTCAGGCATTTCATCCAATTTCATTGTAGGATTAACTTCTTCGCCATAAGATCGGCCTATAGCATTTATTTCTTCAGTGCTACTGTGAGATTCTTCTCAGCAAAAACAGCAAAACAATGACTTGCTGTGTATTCTCAGGGTATTTTAATGATCCTATCTCCATATCTGTTAAAATTTACAATACAGCAGAACTCTGACTGGCATATGGTTGTCAGCCGAGAGAAAACCGTGCGACTAGGAAGCAGATCAATGTTGACATTGTGGAGGCACCTCTGGAAAGAATTAATCAAGTCTGATCTTTGCATACCCTCTGAGTATGGATTTTCATTAGACATGGGGCTGTTTCCACACAAAGAGAGTCCAAGGTGCTCTCCTCAAGGTCAGCCCACTGGAGCTGATGAATGCTATATATACTGTGGGCTTCTTTGGGCAGAGCCCTTGGTTGTCTCGGACGTGCTGTAGCATGTTGTAGTGGAGGTAGGGCATCTGGACAGGGCACTGTAGTACCTAGCCTAGGTGTTGAAGTTTGAGAGAGCCTCTGAATGTGGGGGAAATGGCTGTGTGGAGGCAGAAGGATTGGTATTTGACATTTGAATAAATTCCTAGGACAAACTACTTCCTCTTTTAATTAGGAGTTAAAGGGAATCATCAGGTCCCTGGTTCAACCTTAATTCATGTCCATCATGTGGGCTCAAAACCACTTGATCACCTTAGCTGAGACCTGGGTTGCCTTCCTCTCATCAGCTGGCTAACTCCAGCTAGCCCCACTATATCATGACTTGTCACCATTTATTTTGGCTGGTAGCACAGACCTATGCAAAGGCCTCATTACTTTTAAAGGTAAAATGAAGCCCATTATTAGTTTGTTATTAATTAGTTGTAATTGGGCTCGATGATATGTCCACACTGAAGTACAGAACAGTAATATTCCTTAGCCAGAACTTAAAACACCCCACTGGGAGAATGCACACCATACCATATCTCACATATGTTGTATTTCAAGACAATGCCAGAATGGGCATCATGAATTTGGGATCTAGGAGTTAAACTTATTAATTAACAAAACTAAAGCTATCTAGTAAACAGATTCTGAATTTGTAACAAATAATTAGTCATCACAACAATTTCTTAATGGGCTATTAAGTGACTTAGGGTGGAATTCTCAGCTGCTGACATGTAAGTATCTAAACCAAAAACCTCTTTTCCAAATAAATAACAGTCTAATTAATATTGAAAAGAACAGCCTGCTTTTGCTATTTCTTGTGTCTTTAAGAACAGAACAGGCTTATAAAATAGAAACCTATCCAGCATACACTGACTGTTGCCAGAAACCAATTTTTCAAGAACTGTCATTGAGAGTCATTAATTATCTGTAGGTCCCATTCGCTCTGAATCAGTGACAAACTTTGTGAGATTTTGGATGGGTTTAATTAATGCACGAATATGAGATGTAATATGTTCCTTGTTTGAACAATTATTGTCCTAGCACAACCCTTGAATTAAAGGATTGTAGGAAAAAATTTAAGTGGGATGCTACAGACTTCTGAGGAGAACCTACCTGGGGATGGATGCGTGGGTGAGCTCACACGATGCTGCCCTGATCCTGCCGTCTGAACCTCATCCCTGGGAAAGGTGGCATGAGTGCATGCATCTATCCTCACAACACACAGGCCTACTGAGGGGATGTCACAGCTGTAGAAGAACATCAGAACCTTTATCAGTTACGAAAGTTGATATGCAGATCCAACACATCTTTTTTAAACTAATGATACAAGTAGCTTACCCTTTCATTTCAAATGTAATCAAGATGCTTGGAGGTTTAATTTTAATTCAAGAGAAGTTGCTTCCTTTCCCCCTTCCTCTTTCCCCTCCCTTTTCCCCTTCCCTTTCCCCTCCGCTTTCCCCTTTTTTCCCTTTCCCCTTTTTTCCCTTTCCCCTTTTTTCTCTTCCCCCTTTTTTCCCTTTCCCCCTTTTTTCCCTTTCCCCTTTTTTTCCCTTTCCCCTTTTTTTTCCTTTCCTCTTTTTTTCCCTTTTCCCCTTCTCCTTCCCTTTCCCTTTTCCCTAACTGAAAACCAAATGAATTAGACCAATGAGCAGGACAACCAGCAAATGTAACCATCATTGACCAGGCTGATTTCACTCTACGGGCTGAATACAATGTCCCAGGCCATGTGCCTACGAACAGATCCCTCAGTGGCAATTTTATGTTTACAGCTCTGTCCTAGTACAGCTACCTGGCTTTCAGATGGAAGATATCTTATTTCTGGCCAGCTGAAGCAGACATAAAGGAATTTCGGTCTTCCATGTCACCAGCTTTAGCGGGTGGGGTTTCTTATCTCTCTCAAACAAGGCACACGCTGATGTTCCAAGCAGGATTTGTTCTGTGTTTAATAGGCACAAGCTGCACAGTGGAACAGACAGCAAACACTGAGCAGCATTTAGCATTTAGAGAGACAGATCAGGAGGGTGTTGAGTCCATCAGAGTTGTGTTTTTACACTGACACAGCTATGTTGGTCAGGGAAGCAGCTGTTTTTTTAATTCGCATAGATCCTTTGCCTTCGCAGCGATGCAGAAAAAAAAGTGTTTGGGTGTTTGCCTTTGATTTGACAAGAACCACACTTTCACTCATAATTTCACTCAAAAGAGTAATGTTATTCTGCTCCAGTAGGATGCTGGATCCTATTTAACTTTCAGACCTTGTCTCAAGCTGCCACATTTTCATGAATATACTGGCACCATCTGAATGCTCACAAATAAGGGATAACATGACTATGCATAGCAGACAAGTGAAAAACCCGGAGCTTTTGCTTATGATAATTTTTTTTGTTATTATTTTTCACCCTGCCAGCTGTTGATCTTGCTAATGTGCTGCTTAGCAGCCAAGCTTTGTTCCCTCTTGGTTAATGTACGATGCAAGAAACCATGGGCCAGTGGCTGGATTTAAAGCTAATAGTTATTGTCCACAACGAAGAAATGCCTGAGACCACTAGACCTGGAGACCTAGTAGTGCTGTTGTCAAAGATGATGGAGAGAAAAAGGTGATAGAACAGTCTTGTTTCACCTTTGATATAGTTATACCTCTCGGACATGTGCTGGAGTTAAATCTTAAGAGTTATTGCACATGCTGTGGGACTGACAAGGATTTGTAGCCTGGTAAAATATACTACTCTTCACCCAGGAAACCTTGCATCCCCTTAGAGGTCACCTGCTCCACATGCCAGAGCATAGGCACAGGCACATGGAGACAGTCTCCACACCCTCTTGTAGATGATCCTCAACCACAGAGTTTGGTTAACATGGCTTCAAGTCCAGGAAAGTTGTGTTAGGTTTGGGAACAACCTTACCTAATAATATCTTGGAGAATGGACAGTGTGAGCTGCCCTTGGTCCAGCATGCAAACGTGCCCATGAAGGGGCTTATGTGTAGTCAGCATGAATCCATACAGTCTGCAGCAGGGAGTGCTTGGGGAGAAGGGATGGCTGAGTATGTGCTGGACGGTCCTTTTTCCTCTGGTAGGGAGCTGGAGCTTTGCAACAGCCGGCAGTTTTCTGCCAGCAAACTGGCTCATTCTCATTCAAGAGCTGAATGCGAGGTTGCTGCCAGCTCATGCCTGTTTCGGGGGCTTTGAGAAGAGATGCTGTTTCCCCTGAAGCCCCTTCTCAAACATGTTAGACCTCTACTTTGTGGAGCCAGCTCTCTCTATCCTCTGTCTCTTGCTTCTTCTTTTGTTGGCTTTGGGATTGCTCGTGGACCCCCCGCTCCCCCTTCCAAGCACCTCTCAGTTATTAAAATGCAGCTCAGGATAGTTCACTTTGCCTGGTACATTATCATTCCTCGTTAGAGACCCCTCCAGGGCCTGTGATATGCCTGCACCGACTTTATAATTACAAAGTCAATTTCTAAACAGACATTTGCAAATAAGTCAATTTAAATACTGAGATTTGCAAACAATAATTAAGCAGTAGCTTCTTTTTTAATATCTATATATATAATTAATGCCCATGGGCTTTTCATTTTACCTTGCGACTGTGTAGCTTGCAATTGTTTGTTGAACTAAACCATTCTCAGAAAGCAAATCAAATCACTGATGGGTTTTAAAGCTGTTTAAGTAAATGCCCTGCCTCCCCCTACCTTGTTCCACCTCAGCTCCACGAGCCCAGACCCCAGTCCACCTAAAAGCTATAGGGAAGTAGCGTTGAGTGCCTTGCATGAGAGCAGCTGAGCTGGGTACCTTTCCCCTTCAGCATAAAGATGGTGACCTGGTCTACCAAAAACTATCCAAAGTTACAAGAGACTGGGGAAGACTGCATTAAAGAAGCTGAGCAATAAAAGTAGTCTGCAAGCAGCAGGGAAAATGCACTCCGGAGGAGGAGATGAATGCTGTCTACCTGATGTTTCCTCCAAGGATGAGCAGCATGAGGGCTCATACTGTAAGCAGAGTACCAGTGGGCCTTATTCCAGAGTGGGTCCAGGAGAAGGAGGGATGCGTCTCCTTTCCTTTGAGACAGCTCCTGATGTCATCCCATGTCATTGCACTCTGGTGTCTGTCCAGCCTGCTGTCACAGCTCACCTCACGCCTTTGCCCTTGTCTCCCTTACAGAGAGAAGAGGGGATGGCAGGACTCCCACCCCGCACCAGCTTGGGATCACCCAAGCACTAACAGCATTGTGGATGCCAGACTGTGAGACCATGGCAAGATGAGGCATGAATTGCTGAATACAGACATAGAAGGGTGAAACAGAGTGTGTCATTTTTATTAGGAGGCTCCTTGATTTCCACCCTGATGGTTCTGCCTTCTTCAGATGCTCTCTACAGTGGCTGCAGCATTGTCCCTCATGCAAGCCTTGTTATCCCCAGGGCCATTTCCAGCTCTCTAGAGAAAGCTTACCCATTCTTTCGGCTACCTCCTCCCTCCAAACCTCTTCCATATCTCTACATGGCTTCTAATCTATCCAATGACCTCAGTAAGATTTTAACTCCTACCTGGTCCTCACTCATTTCTAGCTTTCCTTTTAGAATGCTGCCATTGCACCATGGACAGAGCTTTCCTCAGCACACAAAGACCATTGACTAGAGACCCTGTGTCAGTCACAAACTACTTGGATCTTTCACAGCACAGCCCATGCAGTCTCTAACCTCTCATACCACCTGATCCATGTTGCCTTCAGCTTTGTTTTGCCACAGGTTTGTTTTCTTTCTCATGCCCTGGCTTTTCTTCATCTCTTACAGTCCTCACAAAAGGAGATATTTCACTTGTTTTTTCTCCAACCCATTTGATCCTGTGCTGTAGCTTCCTTTCTGGCTCAGGGGTCACTTACATCCTTGTGCCCCTTCACAGCAGGTGGACCTCCAACTCAATGGCATGTACTGTGTTCAGGTTTGCTTTCCTTAGAAAATTTCCTGCTTAGCAAGAACAGCTGTCTGTGGAGCCATGGAAACATGCCTGACCTGTGCCATGCTTCAGCCTTGACATGGTACATGATGGTGTATCAAATTCAAAAATTTCTGGGTAATAAACAGGGTTTCAACTTCTAGTCTGTTCCTGAGCAGAGACACCTGATATTCATGTTACCTGTGCACACATATGTATTTGGTCTAAACTTGCATCAGCTGCAAAGTCTGCAAGGAGAGACCATAGACTGGTGATTTCCATCCCTGTCCTCTCTGAATTGTCTCAACAGTTAATAAGTGTGTGGTTAGAGCTCCATGCCTCCCCGAGGGGTGTTTGGAGAAGAACAAATTTCCTTGCCTAGAAAATAGTAAGAAAAGGCTGAGTGCAAACTCTTTGCATGTGTGTCATGGTGCATTAAAGATGGATTGCTTCCTGGTTTGCACTTGTGCTCGGTAATTTCAAAGGGCTTACTCATTATTTTCGTGTTGGTTCCACATTTTTGAGCGTGCTCATATCTTTGCTCATCAAATGTTAGCCAGCTGGGGCCAAAAATATCCCTGGCATAATCAGTTCGTTCATCCAAGCCCAAAACCTTCATTTCCCAATTCAAATAGACAATCACCATCAGCGTATTTGAAGGGAACATGGTCCTCAGCATCATCTTGGGTGACGCTGCTGAAAGCAGACTTCCTTGCGCCCTGGCACTCTGCATCCAACTGCTATAAATACGAGCAACAATTATACATCCCTTCTTTTCCCTTTTTATGGGTGTGTGAGGACAATAACTTAAAAGAGCTTGCTGCTATTCAGCACAAAAACAAATAACAGAACAACTCCGGCTGCGATGCATTTCAACAGCATAACTTAGACATGCCACTGTTATATTAAGTTATAAATATCTATCACTTGACAATGCCAGTGCTTTTCAGCAGGGAAAGGAGTATTAAAAAAAATAGAAATAAATTTTTAAAAAAAGCCCAAACCCTGAATTGTGGTTGCTATAGCAATTAACAATGGGCGTCCTTCTTCAGGAGCCAGAGATGCTGACGCAGCTAAAACAAATGTTTGTGTATGGCCATGGCGGGGACGGAGACGGATTAGGGAGTGCTGGCCTTGAGCCTCAGTGTAATCCAATTCTAAATAAATCATAAATCTAAGTGCAGACTGGCAAGCTAGAGGGAATACCAATGTGAGGAGGGTGACAGAAGGGTACTTTCAGTTTCTGTTAGGGGCACAGGTAAAGAGGGAGTAATAGTGGGATGGGTATAAAAATCCAGATGGAGAGGTTTGCGATTTGGATTTTTTGGGAAAGGACACAGCTAGCCTATGGCCACAGCCTCTCAGTGGTCCCCTACGGTATTCTCTCCTGTAGGAGACTTCATATCTTCTAAGCAACACGGTCCTCTTCATTTCAGGGGTGAATACAAGCCTTAAAGCTACAGGAAGGAGAAAAGATTTGCTAAGGGAGTTGATAGCTTCCTTTCCATCACTGGATGTGGCTCTGTAATCCATCACCTTCCACCTTAGCCCAGCCTACGCTGTTACCAGGAGGTTTGTGAGTCCTCTGGGTGCAGGCACTAATGAAGTCATGCCAAGATCCCCATGGGAGTTCCTGTCACACAATGCAGGGCTGGACTGCACACCCTGTGGTTACTGGGGGACTAAAGAAAACCTTCTGCCCCATGGAAAATAAAACAAACAGAAGAATAACAGTGATTTGGTGTCTTCCAGCCTCACCGACACATGGATTCAGCCTTGATATGGAGTGAAAAATGAAAATGAGGACAGCTCAGTCAACAGCATGTCTTAGAAATTAATGAGCCCCTTTGCCTCCAACACCTGATAATTACATCTTTCAATTAAATGAACTCTCTCCTCGTCCAAGTTCTTATAAATTAACTCAAAGTGATGCATCTTCATGGGCTGCCAAAGCTTCCTTATGCCAAAATCTGTGCAAGCTTCCAGGCCCTTGCAATGATGGAGAGTCTTAGGCCCAGCTATGGATAAAAGATTTAGTCCCAGTGTAACAGCAGTCCAGCTCCTAGGTTACTGGCACAAGCAGAGCCCCTGGCTCTGAGTTCAGCACCGTGCCTCCCTGTGAAAGGAGAGTGAACAAAAGACCTTAGAAGATCCTAAGCAGTCAGGTGCCAGTATTGGAGTGCCATGTACAGAGATGTTTCTTAAGCCCTGCCCTTTGCTTGAGTGTCTTACTGCGAGGTATGGCACACCTCTAACTTGAGTCCCAGCTCAAGACTTATGCTCTCATGCTTAGAGATGAGAGCCCCCAACGAGGGGGTAGTGTGATGTACTCAGCTTTCTGCGGGGTTTCAGTAGACAGTTGGTTATAGTAAGAGGCACTTGCTATGGGGAAGAGACACCTGTCACTGAAAGGCAGATTACCATATTTTGCAATTACAGTTTGGGTGCAGAGGTGCACTGAATTATGTGTTCAATTTCTTAAGGAGATCACATGGGCTCAGAGGTAGGGAAGACAGATGAGTTTCTGTCTCCTCCTCAACTCAAAAGTGTCCTGTGACATTTCTAAGGCTCCCAGTACTACCCTGTTTCATTGCCTTCAGCCTGGAGAATGGGAGCTCCTGGTCCAATGTGGCTTCCTGCACATACAAGCCTTAGTCAGCTAGAGAAGCCATGCTGAGTGTAGGGCGAGGGGATGCAGGGATCCCACTCCAGTGGGGCGAATGTTAACAAACCTGGACAACTGCTCTGTTGTCTTTTTATTCTCCCCTTCCCTTAAGTAACCAAGTGTAACCAGTGCAGCCTAAAGCTGGGGTTTTATAAGCTTCCAATAAATCCAACCAGCTTTTCCAAAGCACAGCAGGCAGCTGATGCAATCACATAATTCAGCCCAAACTCATCGGACAATGGCTAGGAATGCTGAGGATCTATTTTCCTCTCACACCCACGCAGGCATGCATTCCCACTTGCGCAGATGCACGCCAGTTCAATTAAGGCAATTAGCAGTGACCAAGGGCAACTGCAAAGCTCCAATTAAACCAGCACAAAGACTAAAATGATCTACAGTGTCATGGAGTAGGTTGGAACATGTATCCCCGACAGCCACTATCTGCCAGATTAAAGGGTTTATACACTCTTGGTTGTCCCTTTCCAGACCTCCTACAATCTCCTTCAATAAGCCCAAATGCTAATCTCCAGCCTTCATATCTCCTCATTAATTTACCCCTCTTCTGCTGTCTTCCTGTCCTATTTAAACTTCAGCCTGCAGCCACAGTGCCCTACTGCCCTTCATCTCCTTAGGGATAGCCTGAGAATGTGATTTAGGCTTCAGTGACCTTTTCCTAACTGTGACTGGTGCTAGACCACACGTTTGCTATTTGCACTGGCAGGCTGTGGTTGAAGGTAATAGAAACAGACTGCAGAAGAGCAGCAAGGGAGGAAAGTGGTTGTCTGCTCAGGCACAGTGATTTCCCACTGGGATGATGTGGGATGGCCCCTGCTTTGGGGGAAATGTGTGGGGAAGAGGTTGCCTCAAGCCCTCCAGCAGAGATCCAAAGCTGCTCTGGGGAGAAGGGATTGCTTTTCGTGAGATCTGCTCTGGATTTCTACCCCTGTAAAGAGTAAGAAGCTCCTTTGCCTGGAGTTAGACCTGAGACTGGGGTTGCATTCAGATGATGATTTAGACTCCTTAGAAAACAGCTAGCAGAATGTTGTGTGTGTTGAACTATACCATTTGGTGTTAAGAGACAGACTGGAGGTAGGTTTCTAGCAATGACGCCTGAGCTCTGACTTTGACTAATACACTGATTCATTGTCTCAGAACATCTAGACACAGCCCAGGCTCTCCCAGCCCCTTTCTCAATGGCTTGACCCATGCATTTGTACTCCATCCTATCCATACTTAGATCTGGCAGCTCTGAAACTTTCCAGACAAGCTGTTACTTGCAGCCTGCAAAACATTTTTATTGGGATTTGTCATTAAGAGGATATTGCATCAGAGCAAGGGCAGAGACTGGCACAGGTTGCCTCTTTCAGACAGAAATTGGCATGAGGCTGTGGAGGGAGGGACAGCTAATGACAAGGAATCTTTCTGAGGATGGGGAAAGACTGTCCTGGGGACATGACTGCACATGAACAGCAGCTCAGACCCAGCAGAGACTGGTAATGGGTTGCAGTGATTAGCCTCCGGCAGCTGTTCAGTGGCCTGAGCTAAATGGTCAGGTCAGATCCTGAGGCAGTCTGGCTTTGGTTCCTAGGGACCCTTACTCATATGGCTAAAGCCACTATTACATTTAGTGCTAATTGCTATCCTCCTTAGCACTTACTGCTTAAAAGCCACTTGTTGAATAAGCCCAGACCCTAAACTCTTTTCCTTAAAGGCGAGTGCTACAATTAAAGGTCAACTGGCAGTTGGAGTAAGATGTTTGCTACCTGCTTGAAGGATTTGTAGGGATCTCAAGGTTAGAATCCAGAAGCCTTCCACATATTCTGTTAAAAAGAACATCCTTTGGTTTGGATATGGTTGTGAAGAGAGAAAAGTAGAGTACGTATTTGATACAGGAAAAACATCTTTAATATGTCTTTCTGTGGCTTTTGCACCTTTTGGCTGTGCTTAGTTTGTCTATACTGTTTTAGGGGGTTTTGTGTGTTAACGCTGAGAATAAATCCCATGCAATCTTTTTCTTAATTTTCTTTTACTTTGTCCCAAGTAACACAGACAAAGGGGCTGCCATGAGCTGCTAGAATGGAAATTAATTTTAAAAGCATCATCATTTATCACTTTTATAGTAAAAAAACCCAAGAAACTACTGAGATTAGAGCAATTGTGGCAGAAACTTCCTGCAGAGGAATTATCAAAGGGGTAATTACATCAAAGTGCTCAAAGAAATTCCAGGCAAAAACCCCAAGGCCCTGCTGCAAGTACACTGCACTGGAGTTTTTGCTCATGGTGTGGAATCTGCCTCTCACAGTTTGAACCACCCAAAGTCAGGCATTGACTGTCAGCTGAAGAGACAGGTATGTTTAGAGGGCAACTCTCCATATCAACATGAGGTGTCTGAGATGGAATGTGTAGTTCCTCCTATGAGAGCTGGAGGGGTTGTTCCTACAGAAATGCTTTGGTTTGCAAGAGCATCACTGATGGTAGTAATGATGTTGTTGACAAAAGCAGCTATCCCTGACTGAAATGGGGATCAATGCAAGAGCAATGCGGGTCCACCCTAACAAGTGTTGCAAAGCCATACCAGGGGCTCCATAACCACAAATTGGGAAGAGCAAGCACCCACCAAAATATGTGCACAGGCTGCAGGGATCAGGAGCAGCCCATGGGTCACTTTGTTCTGCAACAAAGTGGAAGTGGCCACCCACAGAGATGCTGCTGCCAGGTGGGAATGGTTTATCTCCAACAGAGCCAGGAGCCTCATTTCACACATCTGATCTAGACTGCCACTCCAGAGGAGCTCATTAAATTGAGCATAACAGATCTTCTTCTTCCTTTACTTACTTACTTACTTTTTTCCCCCTGTGTGGAATGAGTTAAAGGCCCCACATTCCTCATCCATTCTTTCTATTAGAATCTTATCTCTTCCAGTCCTCCCCCTCCTCTCACACACTCCTCCTTTCCTCACACACATCTACTTGCTCCCTCCAGGAAGCCAGCTAATTATTTCCTGAATGCCCCCAGTGTTATTTTGCCTTGAGAACCTCTCCTGCTGGGACTTCTCACACGCTTATGATTCTCTGTGTGACAAAAGGTTTCTCAGTTCAGCTTTGAATGGGTATTTCTTTAATTTCTACATTTAGTCCTTTTGCTTCATCATCTGCACTTGGGCTGAGAATAGAAACTTCACTTGACGTTATCTAAACCATTATCAATTAAATCCCTTCTTAACTGCCTTTTTTTTCCCCTAAGCTGTGTAAGTTTTTGGATTTTTCCTCTCCTCCTTCATTCCTGCATCCCTTCCATTTGCAGATAAAGCCCTTTGCCCTTCTGCATTAACTTTCCAAATATAACACAACACACTTGTTTTGCTGTTGGGTTTTTTATTTGTTTGTTTAATACCACTGCAGTGCTCAGACAAGAACACAGGATTCCAGTTTATTTCACACCTGAAAGTCAGTGCACCTTTTTTGGACTTGTGCAGACCTGGGTATATTTGCTGTGTGCAACAGAGGTTCTCCAGCTGAGCACGGAGATGGCACTGTCACTGAGTTGGCGGCAGAGTAGCATTGGTCAACAGATAAATCTGCATCCCATGGCTTTAAGTGACCCACAGGCACATGTAAAGTGTGCAGGCTGCAAAGAGGCAAGCAAAACCAGCATAGCTGTGCTCCTTTGTTCAGAGAAACCAAAGCAGGCACTTGTCCATGGCCACTGTGCTAGAGCGGGTTTGAACCAGAGTGATGAAACTCATGAGTTTACCCGCATATTTTCAGAGGTGTTTCACATATTCCCTGGGATGTGGCGACTGCATCTAGAGGGTACATGAAGACAACAGAGAAAAATCAAAGCTATCATCTCCAGTGTCCTTTCATTCACTGCACAGTAGCCTGCACCTCCACTGCACTAATGCCAAGATTACTCCTCTCTACACATACACAGAATGTGAGGGATGCAATCCTCTGAGCAAGACCAAATATGATCCACCACAGTGGAAGCAGTGGAGAACCCTTTGACTACTCAGCATTCATGCGTGCATGGGCCAACATGTCATGGCAGCTGTAGCTCCAACATAACGTGTCCCAGCTTACAGTCAAAGCATCCAGCTCATAGTAAAGCTGGTGTGGCTGGAGGAATGCCAGAAGTAATGCAGAGTGGGTGATTAAGATGGTAAATGCCTCTAGCAAGGTGTCTCTAAGGTGAAAATGTTGGGGCAGAAACAGTGACACAAATACAAGGAAACTTGGATTTATTAATGCTTATGGAACACTTAGTCTTTTCTTTTGACTTTCTTAGGATTTTTTTCTCCCACTGGAATAGAACCCATGCAAAATTATAGTCCTGTGAGTAAATGACACAGAGGTCCCATCCTTTTGACCCACACACACTTGTCTCAACTGGAGGCATGCCAAGTTAGAAGCATAAGCTCCTGAGACTTAACCTAGTCACAGTAACTCTGCAACAGTTCATAAACTACCATACAAACACAGAGGGGTTAAAAAGTACCAGAAATTTATGAACCACTCCCAACTTTGCAGAACCAAAGGACTGGAGAAAATGCAAGTAAGCTGCTGAAATCCAAACCTGCAGCTCTCTGGAAGTTCATCTTTTGGAGATGGCAGGAGAAGAAACAATCATCGGTTGCTATCTCACCTCCTTTCTTTGTTGGATCTGCTGTTAATTCAAGGCCTGTGGCCATGTCATAACGACTTTTATTGAGCTGTTCCAAAACCAAGTCCCAGTGAACCTTTTTGTCATTCAAGCAATGAAGGAGACTGCCTCCCAGCTCTGCAAAGGCTGCTCAACCTAGCCTCAGAGCACCCTGAAATCTATCAGCGCTAATTAAGGCCTACTTAAAGGCTCCCAGGCTGCCCTTACTGGTTTGAAATGCAGAGTGGCACATGAAAGCCCTTATGCTTGGCTCCTGACAGGAGCAAAAGCAAACAACAGGCCCTGCTGTGACCTCCATTTACAAGACTCATTTACTGCACTGAAGGCATCAACTTCTTGGAAATCAAATGGACAAATTAGTTTTGAACCCCTACTGGTTAAGATGAACTTCTCACTGGGACAGTGCTCCTGCCTGGCTGGCTAAATGCTTCCTTAATCTTTGTGTCTGTGGAGTTTCTTCAGGGAGGTTGGGTAGATGAGTTTACTGCCAGGAAGGGACCTTGGAGTAGGGAAGTAGCACACCACAGGCAATTCTCCACCTGTCCCGGTCTCTGACACCAGGTGGGTACCAGCTGCCACGTAACTAAAACCCACATCACTATTTTTAACTAACATCAACCATTTTCTTTAAGGAAAGGCAGAATCCTGTGCTCTGACCCATTATTTTTCACCATGATGTGAGAGCTCTGTCCAGTGATGCTTTAAGTGTTGTGCCCCACGTCTCTTCCCATGATTTATGCTCATCTCCATAAACCCAGATTTGTCCCTGTCTTTGGGGGAAAAGGGGTCTTAATTTATCCCTGTTCTCTGCTCCATGATGCTCTTGCCAAGAGCATCTGTCTGTTTTCAATCACATCTACCCAAATTCCCATGAAGCTACCCGAGAATCCTTTCCTCCCAAAGTTCAGCCCAGCCATAATTGCTCCCCATGTAGGGCAGATATTGGAAAATGTGGGTAGAGAATTGGGAGCCTTAGCAAGCGAAAATGACAGCATCTTTCCCAGGAATAATAATACGTTTAATTTCTCTCCTGTGGGATCTTTTAGTCCTTATGGCAGGAATACCAGAGAAATGCTTCCTCGTCTGTCCCACTACCACCCCTTCTTTGCTCTGCATTTCTCTCTTAATCTTCCTGAGACTCGAGTGCCTATCTCATTATGAGATATTTATATTTTCCATTCCACTGGCATATGGTTCTGTGAGCCTTCTCGAGTCTTTCAAGGGGAATTTGAATTTATTGAATGCTTCTCTCCTCATGCTGGTCTGTATCTGAGCTCCGGCACTGGAGGCTAGGAGGTACTACCTATCCTCTGGGACCTCTCTCCTGTCTCTTGGGGGACTCACTGTTCTCTCAAGGCAGTGATAATGGGGAGAAGCAGTGAAGACATTAAAACATTTAGTGCAGCTAAATTTAGTGCAGCTCAGTCTTCCCCTTGCTTACCAGCAAGCAAGGAAGCTGGTGGCTGGACAACCCTGTGTCTGCTTGAGAAATAAGTGAGCATTTACCATTAGTAAAGGTAGCCCAATATAGCTATACCTGCCCTGGAAGGGAATACGGGCAGGAGGTCTGTCAAGAGAATCACAGAATCATTCAGGTTGGAATTATTCCAACCAATCATTCATTGGGATGATTTCCTCCAATCATTCTTGGATGAAAAGACCTCCAAGTTGATCTAGTCCAACCATTCCCTTGCCACCTATATTACTCACTAAACTATGTCCCTAAGTACGTCATCCAACCTTTCCTTGGACACCCTGAGGGACAGTGACTCCACCACCTCCCTGGGCAGCCCGTTCCAATGCCTAACCAAGATGAACAAAAATTTGAAAGGTAAGCAGAGAGGAAAGACTTTCCTCACTGATACATCAGCGTGAATGTTTGAGATATTACTTGTCTTTAATTCCCACAACATTCATAAAACAGCACAGCACTGCTACATCCAGAGATGCTCGAAGCCTGTGTGGCAATGTCACTATCAATCTGAGAGGTGAGGGACCCTCACCAGCCTGGGGTGTAAAGGTGTGTAATGCACCCAATCTGTTAGAAAACCAGACTTTGCAGTTGCTTTTGGTGAGCTACACAAAGCCAGGAGAGGACCTGCAAACTAGCAGAGCTGGAGAGTGGCTTTTCAGATGATGACCTGGCTCACGCCAGGGTGGTCAAGCAGTCCTTTGTGCACAAGCCTGATGATGACCATGATGAACATATGTCACAACTACCCAGTGGTTCTTCCTCTGGTCCATACTGCGGGAAAGAGACATCACTGTCTACTGGAGTGGCACAATACAGGCAGTGTAAGCACAAGTTGCTTTGAAGCAGCTCTTCCAGAGAATTCCTACCCTCTGGGGCAGCGAGAAAGAATTGTTCTTCAGAACAGCCAGTGGTGTAGCTAATGGGTTCAGGCAATACTCTCAAACCTTGCTAACCTTTAACTTCAGATCTCTAAGTCCTTCTCCTCCACAGTAGCACAGTGTTCTCCTGCTGAGTACATGGCCAAATGAGCAAGGAGCCCATGATGAACTTTTCCTTCTTGACTTGCTGGCTGGGGATGCCCTGAGAAAGAGCATGGTTTGCACTAATAGGAGGACTCATAGCCAAACCACATCTTGGTCCTACCAGACTGGGCACAGAGGTCTGAATGGGTGATGTGAAGAAGACAAGGTCACTATCTGACTGGGTCCAGACCCTTTGCAGGAGCACTCTAAAGTCAGCTGTTGGCAGAAGCAATCTGGAAGGTGGCGATGTTATTTCTGAGGTTGTACACAGGACAGAAGGAGCTCAGGTTTTGGAGAAGACTATTGCCACTGAGAATCGCAGCAAGATAGCTGATGAGATTAATTGATTTCATACCTGGGAATAACATCACTGTAAATATTACCAGATGCTTTCCATAAACCCTGCTGACATGGCAGTGAGGTTAGGGGATCCAGCTCCCCTGATCACTTCTGTTCCCAGCTTAAGCCCAGAGGCCAAACCAAACTTTGGGACCCCTCCCATGCTCTTCCAGCCCCCTTCTCAATGTACAAGCAGGTTCATTGTGGTTACACAAGTGTGGTAGGATTCATAGCACCAAATAGCAAGCTCTGTTGTGTGCACACGCTGAATTATGACACAGACCCCAAAGTGCCTCTCAGGAGGTGTCACCTCCTACATCCAGACCTGGCCTAAGCCAGGAGGGAGCATGAGGGAAGCAGATGGCAGCCTGGCAGAGTGATTAAAGCCCTAGATATCTGTTTTAATGAACTGCCCACCCAGCAGATTAAACACTGCAATAGTCAGTCCTATTCTATGCTGTCAGTAATCTCAGCCTTATTTACGACACTGGGGGGATGCTGTGCTCTTCCCTCTGCTGCACACTGCCTGTGCAGGCTGAATTACAAGTCAGGATGGAAAAGGCACCTCTGGATTTTATCTGTCACCCAGAGTACAAGTCACTGGGTACCACAGCTTAGGTAAACCACCTTGAAGGAGGACTCAGTGAAGGAAATGGGCAATGGTTGAGCTTCTGACTTGTGAAAATATATGTGTTGGTCCTGTGCAGACTTAGACCTGAAGACAGGTGCAATTTTCATTTACTTCTCTCTGTTTTTACATGTTTCATGTTCCTCTCTTCCCTCTCACTATCTCCAGCTAGCCTTTTCTCTGTGAGAGCTGATTTGGAAGTGCAAAATCAAAGCCTTTCTGTGGTGTCCCACTCCCCTCTCTTTCCTTTGCTCTTTACTGGGATATTGGCAGAGGAGCTGATTTGGATTTGCTCCGTTAACAGGACTCCTGTCAGTATATTTTAGATAGTTAGGCAGGCTTAACAAGCACAAGAGGATCTGTGTGAGTGCTGGTGCCAAACCCTACTACATTCATCACCCATATGGTGGAGGCTACATTGGAGTTGCAGTGCTTTCTCTTCCTCACTTGCTTCTCTCAAGGCTTTCCACTGCATGGCTGGAAACCATCTTTTACCAGTCCCTTGCAGGATGCTAGAGAGGAAATGAACAGGTTGCTGTCATCAGGAGATGAGCAAGTTCTCCCTGAGCTCTGCTTCTTTTTATCTCCAGCTAGAGATGCTCCTTCCCTTACCCCTGAAGAGGAATTACTACCATAGGTGCTGGTAGAGCAGGACAAACTTCCATGCAGATTTCTTGCTCAAGGGGAGCACATTTTCCTGAGCTCCTTTCCCTGGTGTTTGTGGGATGTAGAGTCCTGAAGACCTAAGAAGCATTGAGTCCTGGTTTCTTGGACACTGTGTGTCTAATAAAGAATAAGCTCTAGCTGAAGATTTGGGGACTTTTAACAGGGTGCTTCTGATGAGGAATCTCTGAGCAAAGTTTGACATTGGTGCAATGGGCATTGAGGGTATTGCTGAACCTGAAATCTGTGGAGAAACCTTACCTTAGGGCATCTTGCTGGCAGTACTCAGTGTCTAAAAGCAGAAGCCTCTGTGACTGGAGTGAAAAATAGAGCCAGGATTTTCATCCAGGATTTCCTAGAGATATGTGCTGTGGCTTGTGTGGTTCATGGAGAAGGAGTGCAACCTGCCCAGAGTGCCTCGGATTTACTGCATGAGCAGAGGGGTGAGCACGTCAATCTAGGTCTTGTTCACCTGCACTGTCCAGGAAGGTCTGGTGAGCACATCAGGGTTTTTGGCTGACCCCCAGACCCGTCAGGGCTACAGCGTCTCTTCCACTGAGCAAAAACTTGGAGAACAGGCCATGCAGCCAGGCCCTTCCCCAGGGATTATTTTTAGAACAGACCAACTTTCCCAGCTAAATGTTTGTCAAATCCGATTCCTTTCTTCAAAAACTCCAGGTGCCAACAAAAGCACTGGGAGTTTTTTGGCTGGGAGCAAGCACAGAAAGCTTAGATGGTTGCTTAGTTGGTTGTTTTGAGGCCAGCTGTGCTGCTTTTCCATTCATTCATAACTGCTGTGAACAGTGAGCCCAGTTAGAGAATACATGAAGAACCAGTGCCCGGGTCCATTCCCTGCACCTCAGCTGCATGTCTAGGGAAAGCTTGGGAAAGTTTCCATGCCATGGTTATTTATATTTGCCACCCCTGGGTTCTGAACTTTTGTGTGTGTTGGTAATAATATCCCATTACTAAACTGTAATTTATGTGTGCATCATTTGCATTATTGAACAGCTGTTAGCCTCTCTAAACTGCTTGCCTGCCATATTGCATAGATAATAATATCTAATCCATATTAATTATAAATACACAAATCGTCTCCTAAATAAGGCAAAGTTTTGTGAGCCATACAAACCAATGGGTGCCAAGAAACGTTAGTGTAACGCTTGACACCTCATCCTCTGGCTGTCACGTCATGAATAAAGAAGAGCCCACAGCACAAGTTAAGGATGGCATCTGAGCTTTAATAGCCTGCAGCCACTGCCATAAACCCTCCGGCTATGATTTCATCACATCTCACAAGCTAAACTGCACTGGGTCAATATGAAACCTCTATGGAGAAATTGCTGCACGAAGTGGGACCGTAATTATTATTCACTACCTGGCGTTTGTCGGCAGAGGATCCACGCTGGACTAACCCCACCTTGTGGTGTTGATGGGGTCTGGCTGACCTGTTTTGGAAGAAAACTCCGATTTCCACCCTGTTTTGATTGGAAGCCCCCCTAAAGCTTTGCCTGCTGGAGGTGGAAGTCTAAAATAAGCCCTTGCAGTTGGCTCACTTCCCTCTGTTGGCTTTCTCAGAAAAAACCCATGGATGCCCCAGCATCTATGAGCCAAGCTGAAAACTCCTGGCATAAAACCTAACATCCAGTGTCCATGCATGTATGATCATTCATTCTCTTCCACCTCCTTATTGAGGAACTGCGTGATGCTCCTATTATTTTCCTATTATTTTTGACTACTTAACTGTCTTCTCCCCAGCCTCCTCTTCACAATTTCTGATGGGCACCTCTTTTTTTCTTTCCTCTGCTCTGTGCTACACTGCCATGTACTGCAGTTGTCAGAAAGGTCCCATGCTTCTTCCCAGAGGTGTCTGCCTTTCTATGTAATGCCTGAAAACTCTGCCCGGCAGTTTCTGCTCCTTTTGGGTAGCATATGAAGGAGACAGTATCTGTAAAGCAAAAGCAACATAAGTGGCACTTTTCTCAGCCTTTTTTTTCCAGCGGAGTTGTAGAGATAATATAAGGACTCTATACTGCTTCCCCTCCAGGCATATTAGTATAAATGCCAATGAGATCTTACCTTCGGGTAAACCAGTATACTTGTAAAATACCCAGCCCAAATGTGGCTCTGATTGGAAAAACAACTTCATCACAATAATACTTTAAGCTGGGGATAGCAATTTTTGTTTTCATGATGGCTAAAAATGACCATGTTTGCCCTTCCCCCTGCAAATTATGATGTCTTTTTCTTAACAGCATTGATTTCCTTTAACATTTCAACCAAAAAAAAGAAGAGTAATTTCTGGAGAGCCAAGCCACTGAAAGACCCTGATTGTTTGCAATACAGATGATCACAGGACTCAGGGAACATTCTTACAGATTTCGTTTCATTATAGATGCCCATTCTTACAGATTTCAAGAGGCAGATTATCAAGCAGAAAGAAACCATCAGAGATACTTATAGCATGGTTAAGATCTAGGCAGCTCAGCCAGGACTCGTACCAAAGAACCCCAAACTCATGGTTGCTCTGCAGGTAGAATTATTAGCCATATAATGCAATCTTGGTTTCCCAAAAAATAATGAGGATAGGGTTAATAACTGCAGATTGTCTCAGACCCTGTTGCAGACTGTGGCAAGACTAGGGTTTTAAACTACTCTCTTGAAAAATTTTAGTTAATAAATTCTGACTCTTCCCTCACCCCACGCACACACGTTCAAGGTAGAAGGCACATAATTCATTTGGGAATGAGATGTAACACAGAGAGGTGGTGTCTGTGCCTCTAAGGCTCCATCCTGAAACCAGATCCCTATCTCTACCTCTCCTTTCCTCCCCTTCATACAAAAACCACCGACATAAAAGCTCAGCAGAACCTTCCCGGTTCCTGGGCAGCCGAAACGCTGGTCCCTGTGAGCCTGAAGCCTGGGTCAGGTCTTTGGAGGGGAACACAGCAGCAGCGATGCTGCAGGCTGAATTGGAGCAGGTCTGCAGGAAAGCTGCAGGGCAAGTTACAGAGTAATTAGCTCTGAGGGAAATCTGTAGCTGGGACTTTTGGAAACTAGATCAGGAGGATCACTAAGAAATATGCATCAGGGAATGATCTTACCTTGGGAAAAATTGCTAGGCATACTCTGGTGCTGGTCCCTATGCTGCACGCACAACAGCCAAACCTCCGTGAGCAAGGGATGCTCTCTCTCAAAAACCTCTTCAGACTGCCCCTGCTTCCCTCTGCGATGTGTGCATGGCAGGAGGGAAAGTGCAGGGGAAAGATGGGGATGGCGCTGTGATTTTTCTCCTTAGAGCAGAGCTTGGCTCCCGCCTGCCTGGTCCGGGGGCCGGTAGAGGGAGACAAGTCTCTGAGCTTAATTCGGGCGCCTTTGATGTTTGCTCCTCTCCAGCAAGTTCTCAGGTTCTTTTTCTTTTTTTTTCCCCCACTCCCCTCTCCTCTGCGTTATTATCATTTGGGTTGAAATATTGTTTTTATGAAAAATAGCTATAAATGACCCTCACCTTGCAGTTACAGAGAAGATTAGATTAAAAAATGCTGCAGGGAGATTTGGGTGAGTGAACGCATGGCAACGATCCTCCCATGGCAATAATACAAGGAGCAAATTGGCCCAGGTAGGGGCTCTGGATGCTGCAGAGTGTGCGTTTTTCTGTGTGAGGAACCCTTTTTGTCACAGCTTGCATCCCTGTGTGTATATAGGTTGACCAGGAATCTGGGTCTGGTGGCAGATGCGCAGGCACCAAGTTTCTTGGGATCTGGTGTAACACTGCGAATCACATCCATGTAACACCAGCTTTTCCTGGCTGGCAGCAGCTCTAGCACAGTCAGAGTAAGAATGGGGTGCTGTGAAGGGGCATATTCCTGCAATAAAATTGTCAGGAGCTGGGCAATAACTACAAGGGTACAAGGGTGGGGATAACCCTGGTGAGGGATGGGCTGTCCTGGTCCAGATTCAGACCAAAGCTATGTAGGGTTTTTTTTTTCCTTTTTTACCTTTTTGGTGCTCCTAAAGAAGGGGAGAAGGGGAGAAATGGGCAGCATCTCACCATATGCCGTGTAGAAGTGAGTGACTTATGTGCCAGGACAGATGGACAGTGCTCAAAGCAGCGAGTCCCATGCATGCAGGCTGAAACACGGACTTGCAGAGAGAAGGTGCTTTGCAGCATGGCCAAGCACTCTCTACACATGGAGGGAGCGCAGAGATGGTTGTTTGGTCCCAGTATGCCCAAAAGGGTTTTCTCCAAGTGCTGGTCAGAGTGGCCACAAGCAGCTGGAAGTCCCTGAGTGCATGTATGTGGGATGTGCATCATCCATGTACTCATCAGCCTCCTGTATCTTCAGGTGAAGCTCTTTCAGAGCGTGTGGCAGTGGCATCCACGGGCAGCTCTGTGTGTGTGTGTATATGAGCATGTGAAGTCCCTTCAAGCTTCTGTTCATTTGTGTGAGCTGGGGAGTAGCAGCTTTCAGATTGGGTATCACATGTGGATTTTGACTGTGTTGCCTCCAAGTCCTCAGCAGAAATTTGAGCAGATAAGGCTGGGTAGCAGTTGGGAGTCCAACACAACCAGGGACAACAAAGGATGAAAGGAACCAAGCAAATGAAACAAGCTTTTTGAAGTCCTTGCAGAAACAGCCCTTCACTATATTTAGTGAACCTCACGACTCCATCAGAACAAAACTGTCGTCACTGGAGGGAAAAGAGAAGTTGCCCTGAATGAAAATAATCCAGAGAACAGCACAGAGGAAGAGTGGGTATGCAGGATGGAGAGGACAACATTTTACAGATCTCTCTGCCTGTCACCCACTACAATCACCCCAAGTTTTCTCATCTCTTTTGAGGGTGTTAGATCTGGCCCAGCACCCTGCACAGGCTGCTGGCTGCGAGCCCCTGCAAGCTGGGGGAGTGTGGATGCATGCTGGGCTGCTGTGCACAGAGCAGCTGGAGAGCAGGGTCATGCCACAGCTGTACACCAGTGGTGGGTTGCAGGGACAGACTTCCCCACAGCTCGGAGAGGTTTTACCTTTGCGCAGCTTTGGCCTCTGAGGATGCTGTTCTCACCCTCCCATTTCTGAAGGGGAGTGAGAGGAAAAGGGGATGCTCAGGAGATCCCCAGCTATAGGCAGGAGGAAATGCAGCATCAGTTTGGCTGCTTTTAAGACTGTGAGTTTGATGAGATGAACCTGGGTAAATGCCTACTTCATCCTTATCTCCTCTTCAGGGTGGTTTGCATAGCAGCCTGAGGGCTTCTGCTACCTGTGAACACTGTATTATCAATTACCCTAATTAGAAGTTGACACCTGCCTGACACCAAATATTTTTCATTAACTTTTAACCTTTTTCTTGCCAGGCCCTACAGCCAATGCTTGTGGAACCTGTCCTCTAAAACACAGCAAAACTGAAAAAAAGAAGGAAAAAAAAAAGGGGGAAAAAAAAGAAGGAGAAAGCAAGCAAGGTTAATGCCAGTTTGATTGGTGGCTGGCTGCAGAGTCTGAAGGTTGTTCTCCATCAGTGCATGCACAGTAAGGACCTGTGTTTGCATGGGTGGTATTAAGTACAAAGGAGGTGGTCAGGCACTTACCCTGAGGATGTAATCACTTCTGTGCCTGTGTGCTACACAGGGCCTTGGCAGCCAGATCTCCCTCCTTCTGGCACGCAGCAGCTCACCTGCTCAGTATCATTTTCAGCGTGGTGCACAGAACGAGCTAGAAGTAGCATGGGTAAGTAGGAAACCATAAGCTTAAATTTGTTTTCTGTAAGCATGTAGACAGCCAGCTTCAATCATGCCACTGTGTGCAGAGAGTCAAAACAAAAGGGGCAGGTACATTGTCAGAGGAAGCTCGTTTTGAAATGGCTAATAATGATGTTAAGGCTTTCACTTTATCTATAATCATTTCGGTAGCAGTTATCCTTGCCACCTCCCACACATTAATGGGTTTATCCCATTAATGGGTTTATCAAGCCCACTATGAATGGGAAGGATTATCATCCCTCCTGACAGATGGGGAGGGAAGGCTCCAGAAAAGTAAGATCACATGTTGCGACCACGGCCAGGCAGGAAGGGAAGACCTAGGAGCCCTGACTCCACAGCATGGCTTAGAGTTTCTCAATGCTTTCCAGGTCAAAGACTACTTATTCAGAGTATGACAGTTCTGCTGCCTCTCCTCAGCTGCAAACAAGAGTAAAAACTTTACCCATGATAAGCTTATATACATGCACGGCGCGTATGTGTTTGTGTTCAGGCGGATGTGTTTGTGAGCGTGTTTGCTTGTGTGTGTATGCATTTGGAGAGGCTGATGAAGATTACTCTGGAGCATTAGGTTGTTTTCTCTGCTCTAGATTGTAATCATATTTTCTGCACTTTTGGAGGCCCCCAACTGTTTATCGTGACCCTCCTGGGGGTGGTGACGTACCGACTGAGAAAACTGATCCGATCTGTGCATCGCACGGGGAAGCTATGTGTAGCTCTTCCTAAAGACCCCGACTGAACGGGCTGCTTTGGAGAAGGAATCAGGAGGTGTTTCTTAACACTTTCTCAAGATGTTTGAGGCCTCTGATATGTTTGCCACATATGTTGCAAAGTCTAAACCGAAGCCCTTAGCATCTTGGGAAGCTGCTTCTATTTGCCATGCTGCTGTTGTCTTGGGTACGTATGATGCAGCCCTGGAAAGACATATAGACCTCTGAAAATATCTGTTCAGGAAGAGGTTTTCCACAGAAGCTATAAAACATTCATAACACCTCCATTGTGCTGTAAATCCTTAGCAGGAGTTGATAACAGTGCATGAATTTTTAATGTAACATTTATAAATGGTTATTAAAACTATCCTTAAAGTAAAGTGTCAGTTTATTTTTAATTAACTGTTGGCTATTTAAGCTCCCGATGGCCCCAGGGCAGATCAACAGTCTAACAAGTTAATATTCCCGATTAACCCTTCAGTTGCTGCCCCTTTGCAGGAGGAGGATGAAGATGCACACACAGGATCAACAACAAGTAGCTGTTTCTCACTCACTGAAGAGAAATATCATGATTTCATGGAATGGGGCTTTCCTAGTGCTTGGTTTAAGAGGCTCTAGAAGCTGTAGAGGGGTTTATTTCCTGAATATTGAAGAGATACAGGTAGATAGCAGAGCTGGGTGGTTCTTCTTGGAAAAAAAGAAAGAAAAATATTTGCATGGCACTGGTGAGAAGAAATTTCTATTTAAGTCCATGAGCTTGGCTCAGATGCTTTGAACTGCACCAACTGTGATTTCAGGCAGCCCTCATATGAAAAGCAGCGACTCTGTGTGATCTGTGAACCCAGATTCAGGTGCAAATGCTGCAGTTGACTGTGATATTTAAAATTTGGCATTGTGAAACTGGTTTATTTAGCCAAGTATGTTACTTGGTAGGTTTCATCCGCAACCAGGAGTGTGGAAAGTAAGAGGAGGAAACTGATGTCAACATTTCATTAATTCATGCTATGTATTTTTTTAACTGACAATTTTTTAAGGAATCAAATTAAATTATTCTCCAGCACACAACATACTTTTTGCATTTGTTCCTGTCATTGAAGTGAAACATGGGGGGGAACGGATTTTCTGGATATTATCTTTTCTGTAATTGTTGATACTATCCATGAGAAGGGTCCTGTAGTTATTCTTTGAAAAGAAAGGTCAAGCCAGTGCATCCCCATAAAGCAGTTTGGTTTCAGTGCTATTACCATCTGAAAAAGGTTCAGTTTATAGTGACTTTGCCACTTAAACGACAGTTTTTTAGCCCAAGTCTGCCACACAGAAACATTTCTGGTGGCAACAAGAGCTGGCACCAGAGTTTGGGCTATTTTGCTCCGGAATAGTGAAGTCCCAGTACATTTCTTTGCTGCTTTTTTGCTTTTTTTTTTTTTTGCCCATCTCAGTTATGCCCAGAGCTCTCTAGGGCAAAGAACCAAAGTCTTTCCTTAGAGGGGAACTCATGAAGCTAAACTTTACATTGCAGTGTCCCTAGAGACAGCAGTGAAGAGTTGGTGCCTCCAGACAACACTTCAGAGCTCATTTGTCTTGGATTTATGAAGAACCACACATGGGTGACAGCAAGGTGAGGTCCCAGAGGCTGGAGAAGAGTGGATTATGCCCTGCTTCTGCTCAGCTTCCCAGCAAACCTGGTCTCTCCCTCCATCCATCGGTTTCTTTGCAAAGCTCCTTCTCCTGATCATTATTGCTGCCTCTGTCTTTGCCATCTATCACCACCAACTAATCCCTGCGTGTGCCCTATCATGGCTGTTGATTGAAAGCCAGGTCTTCCCGGACGAATAATTGTTATTTAAGTTATACTTTATTTTCCTTTCCAGCTGCTTTTCTTCCTCCTCTCCCAGATGATCAGCCTGTGCATTGGGAAAGCATGAACTTCAGATCTTTGGAGCATGCAAAGCAACAAGGCAGCAAGGCAGCAGAGTGACACAAGCAGCAATATCCTTCGGTAAATGCCGTTCAATGCAGCAGAGCTTCCTAGCGATTAAAGGAGTCTTGGAAATGTCATTGCCCTGACCAAATGAGATAATTTGTATCTTCTGTCACTGGAATCAAATCCTCTTTCCTCTTTTTTTTTTCTTTTTTCTTTTTTTTTTTTTTTTTTGTAATTAACTTGCGACTGTGGGAAGGTGGGAGCAAGGATGGGGGTTGGGAAGGGAATTTCATGGGTAATCCAGCTGCAGTATGGAAATGATGGTTGGGTAATTGTGCTCTCTAAATGAACTTGACTCGATGGTTGGTGTCAGGTTTTGTTAAGTGCCCCAGGCCAACGGAGACTAATTAGGAATGCATTAAATATTAAAGCTCTCTGACACTGGGGCATTGACGGTGACAGAAGAAAAGAAATCCCGTAACCTAATCTGCACCCAACAGGAGTAATTTATGTTCCCTTCTTTTAACAAAGAAAAATCCAATTATTTGGCCTGCTGGAAAAAATGTATTTAAAGGAAAAGTTAATTTAGAGGGGGAGAAAATATATATGAAAAAATAATACAGATGCTGTCAACACAGCCTATGAGTGTCAGTTCCCCTGTAGTTCTGGCTTTGTTGATTACTTTCATTTATGAACAGGGAGAGTGTTTCCCTGTTACAAGGCTGGATTTGGCATCCCAGCAGTGGAGGGAAGGAGTGGAAGATTGTGCCTCCCTTCTTCAGCAGCTCAGGTCAGCTGGATACATTGAGGGATGGTCAGGTGGGATGTTTGTGTCCGTGCATTGAGGGTTTGGGGTGTTTGTGGATGTTCATTGAGGACTGGGGGTGCTGGCATGGTATCCCTGGGCTGGAAGGTGAGCATGCTACAGTATGGGGGTGCTTATGTCTGGCACGTTTGAGGTGAGGCATGTACAAAGCTTTCAAAAATTCTAGCAATTAAACTCTCTTCCTGTCTCTCTAACAGAAATCAGCCCTAACAGCTCCACCTCCACACTTTGCTGTAGCTACCAGTTTCCAGGGCAATTTTGTCTGACCTTTAGTTAAATGTCCTGCTCTACCAGGCAGCTCATTTCTGCTGGTCTGTCTACTTATGCAATCTAATCAAACCCAGAACGGAATATAATCAGCCTCATCTTGTAACAGCAACTTGCACAAATATCTGTCTCACTGTCTGCCGTCCTGTCTATACATCCATCTGATCTCATCTGCCCGCCTGATCTGGTAACTGGGTATTTAGCAGTTGCTGGCTGTTGCTGTGGTGAGACTGGAAGGAATCTCAGATATCCAAACCGCTAGACCCTGGGTGGAGTGATGGGGTGGAAAGAGAAAGGCAGCCACAGGTGTGGAAGCCTATGTTGTCTGACCTGAGGATGCAGCCGAGCATCCCTCTCTGCAGCACCTGACCATGCTGGCAGGGACACGTGTGTGTACACAAACACACCTGGTGCCTTTCTCTATTCGCTTGTCCTCCCCCCCCCCTCCATTTACAACAACAACAGCAACAAAAAAAAGCCTGTTCATTTATGAAATTACCGGAAGACCATTTTCTAAAGGAACTTGGTTGCCATGGGTTACCAGATGCTTATCTGCCACCGGTGTTATTTTGCTAACTGCAGCCATTAGAGGAGAGGCTAAAGAAGGAAAGCTGGGCTAGCTATGGACATCAAAGCATTACCTGCCTGGGTAACCCTTCCTGCCATCCACGGAACATCAGGGAGCATGTTCCCCAGGGGGAGCTGGAAACCAACTTTTCCAGGGCCTGGAGTTTCTTGTACCGTTGGGCTCAGAGTCCATGAGCAGCCAGGGCTTGCAGCGGGCTGGCTCTGACTGTGAAGCTGGTTTGAGATCTCTGATGTATTGGGAGCAGGAGGGATTGGGCTGGGGAAAAGAAGGCAGGTGGGGTGTCTGAGGTGCTCAGAGAAAGAATTTTGGGGGTTTTATTCAGATAGTAGGATTACTTTGAGATGGTCAGGGCACGTGCGAAGAAGCAGCAGCTGTGCAGAGCAATGCTGGTTTGTGACTGCTGCAGTTTGCACTCATGGGATGCTTCCAGGCAGCGCTGGTGGAGAGAGGGGAAACTTCACCCAGGAGTCTTCTGGGAAGAGGAATAGTGGGAAGAGCACTAAAGAAAGCTGGTCTTGGAGGCCTGGAGAGGAAGCAGCAGAGAGGACTCAGACTAAAAGGGGAGTGTCTGGAGCCTTGTAAGAGATTGGTGCACCATCATTCACTGCTTCCTTATCTGTGCAGCCCCCACGTCTGTAGGGGGTCCCCAATACAGAGCTCTGCCCCTTGCCTCCCTGCTGCCCTATGTGCCCACAGTACTGCTGGTGTTGATCAGCGTTACAGAGCTATGGATTATCCCTGTTTCCCTCCCTTCCTGTTATAAAACTACTCCTTTGTCCCATCTCTTCAATACTGTGCGTCCCCAGATCTCTCTTTTCTCCATGGTCTATCCCAGCCCTGGGAATTTCTGAGCTCCCTCAGTCCTGCAGCCCTCCTTTACCTGCTACAATTTCAGCCCCTCCATCAGCACGGAGTGAGTACTTTGCTACTACAATAATGAGAGAAAAAGAAGCTAAAAACAATACTTTACATTTCAAATAACTCCTGACACATCCCTTGTCTTTTTCTAACAGAATGACAAGTGACTTTATCTTGAAAGAGAAGGCAGCCTCCTAGAGCTGTCTACATTGTCAGAAAAAATAATTTGTAAATTCTCTGATTACCTCTGTCACTGCTCGACTTTTCCTTCCTTTTTCATTTCTCCCTCCCTCTAAAGTCCCTTTATGTGCTATTTCCCAAAGTGCTGCACTTACTTTGAATGTTTTCAGCCAAAAGAAAACTCCTTCTCATCTAAAGAAAAAAAATATTTAAAAAAAAATTCCCTGCCCAGAATGAATTAGCACACTGCTATTCCTTTTTCTCTGGTCCCTGCATCTGGATCTTGTCTAGAATGTGAATTGTAAAAATAACCAGGTCTTTATGACTTGTAAAAAAAGAAAAAAAGTTTAAAAAAGAATGTTAATGAGAGAGAAAGACACACAGAAGCCCCAAAAGGAGGATTTGTTCAATGCAAGGATAACTAAAATATTTACTAATGAGAGGAGGAAGAGAAAGTAATTTAAAAGATTTAAAATAGTTGTGTGGGTTTTTTTTTTTATTCATGCCTCCTCTCGTTTTCATTACATATTTCAATATTTGCCTACCTTTCCAGCAAAAGATTTACCTCAAGAGCGTACAAATTATCTGGCATTTGGTTAAGGACAATATGTCTAATTATGGCTCTAAAGACCTGAAATATTTTCGACTTAAGCTAAAAGTCAAACTCAAAAAGGAAAAAAAAAGAGGAAGATTAATAATCCTTTTAAAATTCATTCCCATGATCATTGTTGTACAGAACACCTCAATGCAAAAGATTAAAACAAGGGAAATGTGAGAGTGGGGAAGAAAAAGAGAGAGAAAAAATAGAATTTCCCACATTACCCTGATTTTACCTCTAGTGAAGGCATGGGAAAACTCTTGTCTGGATTTGGGTTGGGTCCATCCTGCACGGCCCTGATGTGAGAAGAGAAACCCTCATGGGGAGGAAGGCAGCAGCAGTGTGGGATCTCCAGGGCCATCCCAAGACAAATGTGTCAATATTGGGGTGACCTCGTGCCACCACGCTTCACCCCTTGGCTCCCCACAGCTAAGCCTGTGGCTTGCTGCACATACATCCCCCTGAAACCATGCAGTGAGGCTCCTGCTCCACAAGCAAGAATGCAGCCGGGCTGTCGGAGTGCAGCAGCCAAACCATCCACCCTGCACCTGGATAATGAGGTTCAAACCACAGTAATAAATAACTATTTACCACTGTACCTCCTAGTCGTTGCTTTTCCTCAACCTGAATAACTAATGAAACTCAATTGAGCATATTAATTATTTTCCCCTGGGGGTGAGGAGAAGGAGGATAAGTAGCAACATCTCCAGAGGGTTGCCTGCACTCCAACAATTCATCTGCGGTTTTAGAGGGCAGAGTGACCCATCCTGGGGAAGACGCGGAGGTTGCAGGTGTGCTAATTTCATGAGGAAGAAAGGCGTTGCCAAATAAAGAACAGATGGCTCCAGTCGCTAGTTATTTATTTCTATAATTAGTTGCAAGCTGTGATCTCAGACCCTAAAGAAATTGTGGGTTTCTATGAAATTCCTTCTCACATCGGGCGGGTGGAAGCGGGCGCCTCATGGGCTGGGCTGCGGCAATGGCAGTTGCTGGCTGGGACACCCTCAGCTGGGGCACACGCTGCTTTTGGCTCCTTAAAGAACTGCAGCATGTTAAAAAAAATGTTCCAGGCACTTCTCTCTAGCTGGTGGAGCCCGTACAAACATCAAGGACAGTTTCATCTTGTTATGTAGGGAAAAAAAACATTCAAGGCTGAGTTCAATTCAGCTCTGTTATCACCTTGTGTTGCTTTTTCCCCATCACCTTATTTCTCCTCTGGTTATTTCCCCAGCTTGTCCTCTTCTGATCTCACTGTTGCTTCTTTCTCTTCTTTTTTCTTAGGCTTCCCTTTTCTCATGCTACATCTTGTCAGGGCCACACTCGGGCTCCTTTCAAGCTGGGGCAACACGATCAAGAGCAGCGAGGACTCGCTCAGGCGTAGAGGCAGTGGGAGTCAGACCATGTGCTTTTAATGAAGGGTGAGCACGGGCTATAGTGCTCTGACAACACGATGTGTGTTATTACAGTGCCCATTATCTGGCCTCACAGAACCTGGGTTTGCTCACTCCCAGTCATATCATTAAACCTACCTGTGAAGGTAGGAGCAACAGAGCAGGGGGGAATATTTTATGTCCTGCTGCAAGCATCAGGTAGGATAGGTACTTGCCAGCCCATCTAGGCTTGTCTAGTTTTGGGGTTTTTTTTCTTTAAATGACAGCTGCTAAGCTGGAATTTTTAGTAAATGCAGGCCTGCAGGAGTCTAGGTAGGTAAATAACTTGCTGGTTCCGTAACAAAGATGCCAGAAGCATTTCATGACAATACCCATTAATGACAGAGGATAGTAAAATAACAGGAATAAAGGAAAAGAACTATAGGATGGCTTCATCTAGGCAAAACTTGTGCTTTTGACTTTAAAAAGGCACAAACCTAAGCACGCATTTTTCAGCTATTTAACAACAATAACAAAACAACCCCAAACCCCAGACAAACCCATAAACACTCAACCTTAAACCTGAAGAAAATTATCTCCCTCTATGGGAAAGAATCTAATGAAATCCAATCAAATCTCAGCTGGAAGAACACAGAATGGTGGCTTTGGGCATAAATCAGACATGGAATTAATTTTGTGCTTTATTACGTGATTTAAAAATAAAAAGAGGGCACCCTACGCCTGGGAGTGCTGAACAGATTGAAATGATGTCCACAGACTGCCATATCTGAAGTTCAGGCAAACAAGACTAGTTGAAAATCAGTATGTATCCTACTGATGATAAAAATAACCCACAACAGCACTGATGACAGTGGAGCCTTTTGTCCTTATCGTAGTACCCGCAGTGGGACGAGGAATACAGGAGGGACAAGGTGACAAGATCTATGGAGATTGGGGTACCTGGGGATCCCCTGGAGCCGCTGAGCACTGTAAAGAAGATGAGAAGCATTTTGCTAGGCACATCTTAAAAACACAGCAGTGCTCCCAGGAATCACTGGAGAGGGTCAGGCATTTTATCCCAGTACCGTGGACTTTGGATGGAGATGCTGAAAGTGCTGTGAAGACAGAGATGGAAACTGGACATAGCTAAAATTTCATGTTGGTTTTCAGCAGTCAGAGCTGTCTTTGTGCTTCTTTTGTTGCCAGACAAAACAGTGATGATCTCTTCTTTGTACTAGCCCAAAAATTGTTTTAAACATTGTTGGTATGAGCCTCCTGTGATCAATGTGTGGGAAGGGAGTCTCACTCCAATTCCCTGTTTTGCTGGCTCTTCATTTTCTGGCACCATAAAAGGTAACACTGAGTGACATTTGGAATTCCTACCCCAGGTTTTTAACCTAGCTTGCAACAAAAACTTTCAGTGGACATTTATTGTGGATGAGCAAACCTAAAATAAAGATATAATTTTAGATATTTCCATTGCAATTCATTCCAATTTTGAAAAAGCATTAAAAAACCCAACCAATGAATCAAAATATTTTGGTTTGATTTACTGAATTGCCCCAAAAGTTTTCAGATCAGCTCTGTATTAAACACCTATTTGTTTTCAGTGACGTGTTCCTTGCTTGGCATTGTGGTAGCACCAGCTTGCTGCTAACTGGGGATAACGGAATTCCAAAGAGCATATCCAAAAATATCCTCAAGTCCTGTAATGAGAATGATACAACATGAATCAAAAATGCAAGAGGAATTCTCTCCAGAGAGCCCAGCTCTTGAAGGAGATCTTGAAGGAGAGTAGGTGTCCAGCTTACAGTTTTTATGGGGCAGTGTTTAGTGTGTCATAACTAAAATATGTTCAGTATTGTGTTGCATTGTTTTCAAGCACAACATTTAGAAAATTGAAATATTTGAGGCATGTTTCTATTTTTAGTCAGTCCCATTCTGGCAAAAAAAACTATATATTGTGTGTTGATTTTTAAAATAAACAAACAAACTTCAGCAAATGTAAATTTTTCCCTTGAGAAACTGCATTTCTATTTTCCATATTTCCAATCCATCCCAATGGAAAGTGCCTGCAGAACTCAATAGCACATAAAGAACTGGAGGTAAAGGCAAAGAAGTGATGCCTGAACACCATTTGGCCAAAGCCCAGATTTAGGCTAGGATTATAAAGATGAGCGTGGAGTGATGCAAATGCTCTTAAGCCAGGCCTAATGATTCACAAATGACATGAAATGCATCGGTTGAGTCATTTGTATCCTACATTCAGACAGCAGGGGATTTGAAAAGTGTAGGAAAAGAATAATGGGTCTAATAAGAAAAAGGGCCAAAGTCAGTTCTGTTTCTCTATAGCATAAATCTGGAGGAACTGTGCAGGAGCTAGGCAAACCTCTCAGCCCTGGGGGTGACCTGGAGTGAAGATGGGTGAGTACATTCCCTTCTACAGTGATGGGCTCCCATGGGATGTGTGAGCCTGAGGATGGGTGTTCCCAGACACGGAGAGATGGAGACTGCTGGGTACCTTCCTGGGAAAGGACTGGGGAATCCATACAGACAGTGGTGTAAAGCAAAATCTCTTCTGAGACTGACATTGACATGAGGAGCTTTTAATTGTGCTTTAAGGCATGGCTGTATACATTTCACTCCCAGGAAAAAGAGCTATACCATATCCCCATTGCAGTGCAGAGGGGCAGGAACCAGCAGCCACGCACAGGCATGGTTTTCTCTCTCTCTCTCTCTCTCTCTCTCTCTCCCCTCCTGCTATTGAATTCTCCACATTTTTTATTTTAGATTAATTTTCTGAGACAAGGAGAAGATGCTGCTTTAGCTTTGTCCTTGTGAATAGCAGATCTTTCCTTGATTGAAGAAATATTTTTATAGCCTAAATGCGCAGGTTAGAGTCGTTCTTTGACAGGTAAAATACTTAGCAGTGGCCCACAGTCAATCTCTCCCCCTCTCCACTCCTCCCTCTAATTGTGCCCTGCTAATATCTCCCTGCTTTCTCCTCACTGGGAGGTCGCAGCTGCTCTGCAAGGAGCTCTGCAGTCCTGGCTCTGCAGCCCATCAGAAGTAACAAATCCTGGGCAGGTAGAAGAGGACTTGGGGAAACTTTGTCAAAGCTGTCCCTTGAGAGAGATTGGGAGGACAGAGCAATGCTGGATGTGAGCCACTGCCAGCTCCTGGGTGCTTTATCCTGCCAATGTTCTCAGGGACAAGCTCTGCTAACAGCACTGCTGTGGGGCCAGTCTGAGCCTTGTCTGAGCCTTGTCCCAAAAAACCCTCCAAAAAACAAAGGTGAAACTTGAAAAGGAAACAACTGTGACCTCTTTGCTCACAGGCAAGGCACAGACACACAAAGATTGTACTTCCTGCAAACAACACTTTGCTCCCTGCTTGTTTAAGGAGGTGAGAGGAACCCTGGTCTGAAGTGGCTCATCCTGTGTCGCAGAGGTAGCCTTCTCTCCTGGGATGAAATGCAAATGTCACCAATATAACTGCCATGAAGTCGGAGACCTCCAAGTTAGTTCAGGCAAGACCCAAGTATGTGACATCAGCCTTGTCACCTGCTTAGTCCTAGACAAAGCAGGTGGAGGTAAGTCCAAGGTCATCATTTATCTTACCAAGGAAATGCTCAGCTGAGGTACACAAACACCTAACCCTGCTCTATCTTTCTGCCAGCCTTTGATAGGCAAATCTACCAGCACTAAAGCTCATGTGTCAGTGGCTGGAAGAACACTGTTATCTTCTTATCAGGAGATAAGATGACAACCACAAATACCTTGGCCTGAAAGACTCCTCTGCTATCACCAGGGGTGAACATCAACATGCTTCACAAATAATCTAATTTAGGTGGATAACAGAGCACTTGAACACAGGAGGGTAAAATTCAGAGCTCTGCTCTGTTAGGAACAGGACAGAAATTTCTTACAGGAGTGCAACACTGGTACAGCAAAGGCATACAAACTTCTTCTCTCTCCTAGCACATTTGATTGCCTGAAACAGGGAGTGAATAGGTCAGCAAACAGGTTCCTGTGCAATAGATGCATTAATCATAAATGGGATATAAGTATTTAAAGTCCCTGAATCTTCCTCTAACATGCAAAACAATCTCTCCTGCCATGGGTGGTTTGTTTCACTGAGTAATCCCCTCATCCTCTGCTCTAATCACAGCAGGTATAACTTCCGCAGGGACTTTTCAGTGTCAATGTATTTCGGACTGTGATGTCTTTGAGATGGAGAATTTTCTTTCTTCTGTGTTTGTGTATCTGCAGGTAAGTGTGTGGGGGGCTTTCAGAAGTACCATGTAATGAGTAACTGCAGTCAGTCACTCCTCTATCCTCTCTCCCTGGAGTATTCAATGTCCTTGTGCCTCTCCCAGACACATTTAAAAGAACAATTTTTCTTGTGACAAGTAAGGCAAGAAGTGTGAGTTCGTGTCTGACAGGTTCAGGGAGAAGCTTGCAATGAGGCAATTAGACAAGGAAAGTGCTGATTAGAAGCACCGTCACCCAGAGTAAGGAAAGAAACAAATTTGAAGTAGCAGAAGGAAGAGGAGGGGGGCATGAAAAAAGAGATAAAATGAAGCATTTGATAAAGCAGCAGGTTGTAATAAAAAGTTTTGTGAGTGACAAGGTCTGATACCAGACTCGAGGGCTGCTCAAACCTTCCCTGAAGGTAGCTGGGCCTGGTTCTGTCTGGAGGCATAAGGCCACCCTTGATGGGTTCCTCGAGCTCAACAGCCTTTCATTCCCACGCTGGGGTTGCCAGTCACCAGCTCCTTGGAGAGCTCCCCTCTACAGTTCAGACCAAATGTGTTTCTGTAGACCTGTCCATCCCTTGCTCTGGCAGGAGTAACATGACTTCTCTGCCTGCCCTATGCCTGTGATCCGAGCCAGCCAATGATGCCACAGTTTTTTCACGGTGGAGATGCTCTTCAGAGGATGCTCAGAAAGTCAGGAGAGAAAGAAAGATACTTTATGCAAATCCACTCTACGTCTATTTGACTGCCTTGGTTTGGGTAGCAGCAAACCTGTGGCCCTCCTGTCACTGTGGCCATCAGCTGCACTGCAAGAGGTGGTCAGAGAGCAGGGATGAGCCATGGAGAAAAGGCAGACTGCTGGGCATGCAGACAATGCTGCTCCAGACATGCTGATTTCAGGGAGGGGATTTTAAAGGCGTTCTTGCATACCCTGTAATTCACCCTGAGCTGATGAAGCAGGGAGGGAGGGAAGGAATTAACGTAGCCCAAACCTTCACTGACTTGTTCTTTTAAAAAAAATATATTCTCCACTTTTGTCTTTCCAGTAATGTCATGCAGCATCAAATATCTGGAACATGAGCCTGGTGTAACCATTCCAGAGAGTGTACAAAGGGCTGCAGACCACCCAGATCAGATATATGTATAGCTGGATCTGCCTCGTAGAGTGGTGACAACAAGCAGTAAAATATTAACACCACCACAGTAATAATAACATTATAAAAAGCATTCATCTCTAGGTCTGTCACTGTGCTGGAGAGTCTGGCTACAGCAGATTTCAGTGCACACTTTCTCCAGGTACAAGGGTCCTCTGATCTCCATGTCATGGAGGTGGCTGCAGTGTGACCCTGGTGACCCACCATGGGGAATTGGGCAAAAGGCACCGGCACTATGCCTACCCTGTGGGAAGCAACAGAGTATCTCACTTACTATTCATCGCACAACATTTAGTTGCTGCTTTTGTTGTAACTAACTACTTAGGAGGATGCTCTCGAATGGTTCTACCTGGAAGCTGCCCATTAAGGGGGAATCGGGTGCTTACGGCAACACAGGAGCAGCAAACAGCAACACGTGGCAGCTGTTTAAGGACAGACGTGAGAGAGTGCTCTGCCTCTTATGGAATTTAGGTGAACGGACTGTAATTACCCAAATATTTATGGGTTCTCTTTATTGTATGAGTCACTGAGGGCTTGTGAGGGGGCAGACAATTTCCATTTTGTTTAGGGCAGAAATATCCCTGGAGACCAGGCTGATCTATGGAGCTGCCATATCAAACCCTCCTAGGAAAGGGAAAAAAAAAGATAATGCATTTATTAGTCAGCTCACATTGGACTGTTCTGTGTAGAAAGAACTCAACTGAAAAATGCTTTTAAAACCACAATTCCATAAGCATCTGTCTCATTTCAAGTACGGCTGGGGCCTTTCTGTCTCCTGAAAGGGAAGGAGAGGGTGAATTCAAATGATCTGTAGCTCTGGAGTGCTGAAGGGGAAAAAAAAGTCATTTCCAAATAGCACAGCATCCCTGCAGATGGTGACCAGGCACAGATAACCTCCTCCAGGGAGCCACACTTTCCCTCAACACTCAAGTCCTTCCCCAAACGATTTGCTCTGCCTTCCCTCTGCTCTCCCTGAGGCTGAGATCAAGGCTTAGAAGTAACCAGGAAAGAAACAATCATTTTTGGACATCAGGGAAATGGAGAAAGAGGGGAAAAGGAGAAGGCGGGGAAGTGATGTTCGTCCCCATCAATCTCCTGTACATTCCATTTTAGCTACCAGCCTCTTCCTCATGACTGCCATGGTTTCTGGAGGACTCCCCAATGCACACAGCAGTTTTGGGGAGCTATGGTGGATCCCAGCACAAGGAGTGGAAATGCTGCTTCTCACGTCACTACCTGCAGCCCCTGGTGCAGCCCTCCTGTGCGCTCTGGGGCTGTATCCACTCCAGACCCCACGAGCTTCTGTGTCCGTGAGTCTGTGAAGAAGGAGAAGGTAATGAGGGAAGAGAGGAGCAACAGAAGACAGGAGCAGAAACTGTTCTCAAAACCCCTCGTTGTCCTTTGGATCACCACAGCAGTCTGGAGGCTTTGACCAAAACGGCACCCTCTGCTGATCTGCCGGTCATGATGGCAGAGAAGGACAGTCCCACCTCACAGAAACGCTCTCAGTGCTTTGCTCTGGTTGTTCTTAAGTGAGATTAGCTGGTGAGCAGGAGCAGTGTAACTGTGGGTGTGACTAAAGCTCTGCACAGGCTCGTTCACCTGCCCAGGAGCATCCCCAGGCCAATGCTGTCACCACTCACTGCTGCTGCCCCGCACCGTGGCCAGCAACGCACAGGGACAGGGGTGCCAGAGGAGTGAAGGGGACACGGTGCCAGCAGGACCTTGCGTGTGCAAGGCACCAGGCACTACTGGTCTGGCATTGCTGAATCGGAGGATCAGCATGAGAGGGAAATGGAGAATAAAGAGCAGTAAATGAGCTGGATTAGAGGAGCTGTTTTACATAGCCCTTCATTTAATCCTTTGCTTTCCTTTCATTGTTTAATTGGTTTAGCTCTTGTACTTATAATGCTGCAGGCAGACAGAGCCAACCTCCTCTTTCCCTTCCCTTCCCTTTTCCTGCCTTTCCTTTCCTCTCTTTGCATCTCACTATCTAATCCCATTTCTCTCTTTCTCTCTCCATTTCTATCCCTATCCCTTGTTCTCATTCTCTCCTCCAGCTGCTTTCTCTCTCTTCAGGCCCCATATTACTCAAGCAGCTTTTGTTAGCGCTGTCAACTGCATCAGCGTGTAAGTGAAATTGTACTGTAAGTGAAGTTAAAAGTATTTCTATGGTGGGATATTTAATCATTTCAATCCTTGATAGGAGCAGCTCTTTTTATTTTCACTAGCTATAAATCCAGGCTCTATCTAATCTCTGATCTCGACGAGGAGAGAATTAACCAACTGAGTGTGTGACTAGAAAGGAGAAGGCTGGAGAGAAGGGACCACTTTATCTGTGTGGAGTGGAGCAGCATAGGAATAAGGCAAGGAGCTGTTCCCAGCTCCCTCCCGTTCTTCTCATTGCCTTTCCCTGCATCTACCTTTGTTCCCCCTCTCCCAACAGTCCATCAGATTGAAAATGACATTTTCCATTGCAGTCCTTTCTTTTCCCCCCTTCAGCGATTAACCCAGCCTGTGATGGTGGGGAGATGTGCTTCAGACCACAGAGCCCTGATCTTAGCCCATCACCAGCTTGGGCTGGATCAGACCGACTCCAGGTGTGGATGGCAAGCAGTGGGCTAAACTCTTCCTCCTTAAAGGAGCCTATGGCATCTTTGGAACCCCGAGGTGACCCTTCCTCTGGTTCTTCTCAGGAGCAGTCTATACAAACGGAGCCAGTAATTATTTCTCTTATCTTCTTTGCCTGCATCTACTTAGAGCAAGTAAGAGCCTCAGACAGCATCATCTCTCCAAGTGCCAAGTGCCTTTCTTCAGACATGTTGCCAGGACCCCTCTTCTCTGTGCAGCAGAGCCACCCATCCTCCTGCTATAATTTAACTCTTTTTCATGTAAAGTGCTGGATAAAAGGTATCAGAGTCATATTTGAGCATCTTTCCTTCTTTATCCTCATTTCACCTCCAGGTGAAACCCTACAGCTTATTCCCTTCTCTGTAGTGTTGCCTGTACCTAGCACATCTCTGTCAGCCAAGGAGGGTGATGGAGAACCAATCAGAAATGTTCTGACTGATTTGGGACTCTCACATTTTTCCTGTGGGCATATGCTGATTTGGTGAAAGCGAAGCTTTCTGCATAGAGATGTGTTAATTGCAATGAAGCCCCTGACACATCATGGTTGTGTCTGGAAACTTTCCTTCTGGGTTACAGGGATACAGGTCATGAGGAAAACAGATCAGTAAGTGTGGGAGTCTGCTTGGGAGGAGCAATGTTCAGTGGCAGAATTGCTTAGAGGTCTGGAGGAAGAACAAAGTATTTTCTTCTACCTAGGGCTGAGACTGGGCCACCAAGTGAAGGTATCAGCCAACAGTGTAGATCAAGGCAGGCACAAAACAGTGGCCAAGTGGGTGGGAAGCCTGTATTTGTTGTCCATACATTACTTAAGTCTTGCCAACTTTTTAATCTCTTCTTAAACCCCACAGCCCAAGACTGATATGCAGCGAACTGCAGCCTAATTGCACAGAGCACCAATATCTTCCTTGAGCATTTGTCTGAAGGGTGAAAAGTACTACAGGTTCCCAACATCTTGGATACAGTTCCTTGCAAGAAACAGCCAGGTTACCCTTTCTCCTTCCCCCTCTCACTTCCAATTCACCAGCACTTCACTTTTATTTCTGTGGCCTGCTTGTTTGCAAAGTCATCACGGGAAATAAGACTCACCAAAGAAATACAGCAACTCTCATGACTCGAGGGTTAGCCTCCCCCCACTCCTCACTTTCAAGAGGTGCTGGGAGTCATGCACGCTGCTGGGCAGTGCTCTGCAAAAGTGGACAATCAGTCACTGTCACCAGGCGGTGGGGGAGGAAGCAAGGGGGCTGCCGAGTCTGCACAGAGTACTCATTGCACAGTGAGATTCACACAGCTGTTCTGCTCCCAATGTAAATATGGACAGCCCCATTCATCACTGGCCTTACTTCCTCAGCACATGTCCAGGGGAGAGGGATGATTTAGTGCCTGCAGCTGGAACAAGCACTACGTTTCTCTAAAACAGCAGCATTTAAAAATTGGGAATGTTTTGCATGTGTTTTGTGATTCTGGGGGAAAGGGAGGAGGCAATGTTGGAAGCTATGAGCTGCAGAAGAGGTGAGGCCTTACAGGGAATCATTAGCCTTCTCTGTTCTGCTCCTCTTAAGCCCTCCACGCACAGGGATCCACATGACAGTAGCACTGGGGATCTTGCAGGCACTTGCACTCTATATGACAAGTGAGATGTAAGGGGAGAACCTAGTAGATAAAGTGGAAGAAAAGAGAGGAACCAGCATGGATGGAGTTGATGAACAGACATGGAAGGATCCATTGAGACTGAGGAGTGAGGGACAATATGCCCATGAAATGAGCTGTGCAAGTGGCGGTGGACACCTTCACAGGGGCCCTTGCAGACCTGGCTGCAGTCAGTGCAGTTTCCTTCCATCAGTAAAACACTGCTGGGGTCCACATCAGTCTCTCCTTCCTGTGACAAGCAGATATGTCATCATCCTGAGAGATGGGAATAAGGGACTGGGGTTGCTGGGAGGTGATGGGGTCTGGAGTGCTGGCTGCAGAGATTTTGGGAGCTCAGGGCTGGGCAGAGCTGCAGAGGTGGCAGAGAGGATGGAGACTTTGTCCTGTAGGATGGAGAAGGGTCACCCAAGGAGCTGTCATACTAATCAAATGAGGGAGGAAGTTGTGTCCTCTGAGCACCAAAAAGCTGGAAATGCTGTAGGTTTGAGTCCATTGGATGCAATGAATAGGAACCGAGGAAGACTTTCCTTCCACACCAAGCTGCTGCTGCCTCTTGTCCTCTCCAAGAGACTGGATCTTCTCTCCTTTGCTGGACACAGCCTCCCATTCATGTCCTGCAACGGCTGACAGCTGTAGGAAGGAATGGGAAAGGGGCAGCCTTTATCTTTCCCTCCAGCAGCTCATATTTGCTCCTGTCACACTTGGTCAACTGTGCTGCTGTGGCTCACCATCCCTGCTGATGCCTGGCTCTCACTCCTGTCCATCTTGCAGGCACGCTTCTATTCTGTGTGTGTGGTTTGCTCAGTCTGTGCTAATTACGCCCTTGACATATGCAGCAGAACTGCTTGTGTCTATAACAGCATGGAGGTGAAGAAGGTTAATTAACTCGGAGGAAGGAAGCTGAATGTCCCTACATAACACCCCCTTCCATATGCATTAGGTTTGAAGCCTGAAGGCACTGTTTAACCAAACACAACCCACACTTACAAACTTTCTTGTTTCCTGCCTTTCTTCCCTGTGTTACCAATGCTGCCTAGGATGGATGACACTGAAGCTAAGGGACAGCCTCACACAAACAATGGCCTCTCCAGAGAAGATAACGCCTCATTTACAAGGTGATCAGCCTTTTCCCCATGGAGTACAGGCAGGAGGCTCCAGTTAACAAGGCACTGTCATACTCTTCTGGCTGGGAAGGTCCTCACTGCACCCACTGCGGTGGGATTTCCAGTACAGGGTGACCATCTTGGGGGTTGGCCTCGATGATCTCTTGAGATCCCTTCCAACCCCTACAATTCTGTGATCTGCTACCCCCAGCCTGCTGGTTTCCTCATTTCCAGTGCTCCCAAACTGCATCGGCACCCACCACCCCTGTCCTTCGCCCACACAAGGCCCAGACACAGACCTCCCTGCTCTGCCTCTGACCTCAGCTGCAGGTCAGCGCAGCGCAGAGCAGCTGCTGCCCCAGCACACCGCACTGAGCCCTGCCTCAGAGCTGGGAATTTTTGGTAGCAGAGCCTCTTCTAAATGTTGTATGTGTGCATTGCTCGGGGGGTCTCCTACAGTCAGATAGGACATGAGAGGATACCAAAAAACTTAGCTGCTACTGAGACGGCATCACTTCTCCCACGTAGTGTCATCACATGCACAAAAATGACATGGGTGTCCCAGGGTCAAGCCACACATGCAGTTCTTGGAGACTAAATTTAGAAGGCCAGTATGGCTTGGCAGAGTCTCACAGCAACTTGGCAATCAGGCCCCTGACTTCTGTTTTCTCTTAACGCACAACCTTGAAACCACTGTCCTCCTTCCTCCTCATCCCTCAGCACAGCTTTCCCCCTGCCCCTTGCCCCCCCCCAGCACACTTTATCTATTACGATTGTAAATCCTTTGCAGCAAGCCTGCTGCCTCTCTGCACAGCACCTTGCGCTGTGGGTCTTACAGGTGCTGCTGGAATATAAACAGCAATACAGCTTTAATTATAAACCCTGCCGGGAGATGGACAGCACAAGCCTACAGGTTTGTGTCTCAATCAAAGGACTCCACAGGAGCCACCTTCTCGGTGCAGCCCCATTTTAGTGTCTGTTGGGTGGCTGGTAAGAGAGGCTAGTTATGCTCCTTTCTTTCCACTCTCAATAATTATAGGTCTCCTAGGAAAACTGGCCTCAGAGTGGAAATTTTATAAAGGTTTTAAAAGATTTTATTAGAAAGGATTTGGTTCCTGTGCAATTATTAGTTTAACAAGGCACTTTGCTCACTTTCTGCACTAGAACTGTTATTGATCACACTGCAACAGGAAAACCTAGCGAAAATTTATATAGAGAACAGCACACACACTCTATATTTGTATATAATAGGTACACGGGTGTATATTTACATGTAATCACTGAAAAGGTCCTCAAAGTGTGCACAGATGTTTCTAGCTCTTTCATGCATAGGTACCACAGCCCATGGGTGGAAAAAGCTAATAGGTATTTATTATATAGGTGTGTCTGTTCCATTGGTGTGAATTCATCTCAGTGAGTGAGGGCAATCGAGTAACATGGTCTGAGCAGTTGCGGATGGAGCGTACCTGCAGACACCAGACAGGCCCTGTCTCAAGCAACAGTTATCAGCTGCTTTATGTCCTGTTTACAGTTTGGGCCATCTCTGCCTCAGAAAGGTTCAAGCAACACAGCTTGGGGTTAGGTCTGGGGTATGAACAGCTAGAGGGGCTCTGGTGTGTGGCCAGAGGCCCAGAAGCAGGGAGAGCAGAGCGGTAAAGGTGCAGAGGTTGGGGTGCTTGAAATCTTCCAGTGACAACTGTCACATGCAAAAATTATCATTATGTCTTTTCATTTGCAAATTTTGCTGCTGCTTGCGATGCAGAATGTGATTAGAAGGGATTCTGCAGCAAGGGTTTGGGTCACACCACTGGCATCTTGAAAATCACTTTAAACATCTCACCCTTTTCAAAACGCCTCCTTGCCCTAGATGTAAAGTCCTGCTCTGATTTCCCGACTGGAGCTATCCCTTTTGTACATCTTCTCCATCCAGCACACGCCTGGCACTCCCAGCACCGTATCTTTCCCCTCTGGATGGCAGCCTGGTACCAGCAGCCCACCTCGGAGGCTCTGACTCATGGCTGCACCGAGCACCTGCATGGTAAAGGCAGGAGGGGAAAAAAAGCAACTTAAGGAGAAAAAGAAGTCAGGGCTGCTTGCTGATGCCAAACCTGCTCCATTTGCAAAACAGCAGGACTGGCCAGGCAGGCTATATGAGCACTGTGTTCCTTCTCCTGTGGAAACTGGTGATGGGAAGACAGAAGGGGCAAAATGCTATCATACACACTGCCTACCAAACCCATGCTATCCCCTGCCTGGCACTGGGATGTGCTGGTGCAGAATGGGGAAGGGAAGGCTGCAGAACCCCTCTTCTCCCCAGGTTAATCTTCCTTTCCATATATCCCCAGAAGTCATCTTGTTTCCAGCTCAGGAGGCACAGGCAGGGCTAATTTTGCTCTTTCCCAGCTCTGCTGCCATCCAAAGGCCGGGTGAAGAATATGGAATGTAAGGCAGCCTCTGCAAATACAGAGAAAACCCCAATGGGGGATAATAACAAGCTGAAGTCACCCTGATCTCAGGGTGCCCTGATACACAAACACTTGAGATACACTTAAAGTCCTGATGCCTTGGACTTGGCACGGGCTGATACGATTGCCTGAGTCCAGAGGCTTCCCTGCACCAGGGTCACAAAACCAGATCCCTTGGACCGTCCCTGGATCAGAGTCAGCTCCTGCCTCTCCTCGGGCTGTAGCAGGGAGCACCATGACACGCACACAGCTCATGAGGTCCATGGGGATCCCATTACACCCCAACAACCACAAAGTCTTTCGACTGGAAACAGGTTTGGTTTCAATCAAATGGGGATAAGCTGGTAGGAGAGCTTTTTCGTTCATATTTTCGCTATTACACATGGCTCAGGGGGTCTCTGCTTTGCTCTACGGGAGGTTAGTCAGGATGCACAGGGACCCTTAGTATTTATCCCACAGCACAGGAGACCTTTCAAATTCATGACGCGTTGGGCTGAAAACTGCAGCTTAACTTGGCTGTACAGACCCAGCAACACATTGTGAGAAATGGGGACAGTGGGGGCACTTTGCACAGCTAATCCATTTCCATCCCTTAGCATGGCAGTGGGTTTTCTTTTCTTTTTCCCCATGTGTGTTTCCCTCCCTGTGCTCACACACCTCTCCTGCAGCAAATGACTCAGTCTGTTTACAGAGAAGGAAAGCTAATAGAAACCAGGCAGAATTCGAGCCTCTCTGGGACTGCTTTACACACTGACAAAATCATTCTTTCCTCCCCACATTAAATATTCATGACACTCAGATTTTTAGATACAAAGGTACATTTTGTTTCTAAATATGTTGAGCCAGAATAGGCTTCTTGGCTCTGGAGTTTTCTTTTCCACCCACTTTCAGTGGGAAAAGTGGGGGGGGGGGCGGGGCGGAAAGAAAAAGAAAAGGTGTGTGCCCCAAAAGTAATGCAGTCTGACTTCATTTTGATCATGTCTCTTTTGGGGGTTGTTTTGATCTGGGAGCAATTTTTTTTTCCATGATATTTATGGCCTGAACTGCTATTTGTACAATGTTGGGCTTTTGTGTACACGTGAGTGTGTGTCCCTTGTACAAATAACACGTCAATATCTCCATGCTTCCCAGCTGGCAGTTAAGCCCATAAAACAAGATGCTTTAACAAAAGCCCCATATATTACTGCCACTCTGAATATTTGTAATTTTGAGACAATATTTACATAGACTGTTAAGGCTAAGCTCCTGGGCCCACTGACACATCGCAGGCAGCTGAAAGCACAACGCGTGTGCTGCAGTTTAGGACTAAGCAGGGAAATGAAAAGGGAAAAAAAGAAAGTCAAAAATACAAGCAAGATAAAAAAGAACAAGCTTATGTATTAACAGACACATAAAGCAAACAGCAGACAGAGATTCGAGTGGGAAGTTGTATTGTATGAAGCAGTGCTGGAAGAGATCAGGATTTGGATCGGCGCTTCCAGAGAGGTGGTTGGAAGTGGGGCATCATCTGTGCCCATCTCTCTACCTTTCTATTGCAAGGGAAAAGCTAGGTTTTTTCAAAGACCTCAACTCCAGAGTTGAGATATGATCAATTCCTCCCTCATGAAAATGTCAATAAAAGTAAAAAAAAAACCAAAAAAACCAACCCCAAATTTGGTTTTCTGCTAAGATTCTTTTGTTGATTCTGTTCTTGTTTAAAAGCCCAGCAATGTTACAAGTTCACATCAGTTTCATTCCCTGGCATTGATCTGTGTGTACACGGTGGACAGATTGAGATATTGCAAAAATGGGGAAAAAACCCATCCATAGTTCCCTTTCTCTTTTTAAAGAGGAAAGCTGTGTGGAAGGATAGCTGTGGCTTAGGAGGGCTGGCTGAGTCACAGTGCTGCGTGCCATGGGCTATGCTCTTGTCTCACTCATCTATCCAATGCTTCTCATGTACCAGACAAGTGTGGCATGAAGGCTATGAGATAATTTCCTGCACTGATGAAAGCCTATGACAGCCTCATTGCCTTGCTTCTCACTGCTGTGTCTCCTTCTGTGCAGGCTGAGCAGAGGAGCTGGTTCCCTTGCAGGGAAGGGTGGCTACTGCAATGGCAATGCCAGGAGGCTGGGGTGTCAGAGCTGAATACTCATCGATCCACCTCATACTCTTGTAGATGGATAGTGAGATGCTTACATGATCACTGATAAGCCTCCTGAGATCTTAAAATAAACCACCACTGACCTCAGTTTTGCTCAAGCACATTTGGCAGCTGGTCACCAAGCCCTTCATGCAGTGAGTTGGACCAGAGGGTACCTCCTCAGCCACCCAGACCTGTGCCGGGCCACTCCTAAATCACAGCTCTCCACTAAGTGTCCCTTAGCATTTCAAGGAGTTTGGCCTTTCTGCTTTTTTATTGTTTGCCAATATATAGTTTTTGTGGCATTATTTCAGCGGTATCTGACACATATAGAGCACATTCAGTATATGAAGCCAGGAATTAAGATGTGGCTTTGGGGTCTGGAAATGGAAACGATGAGGGAATGGACATCAACCTGCACACCTTCAGAACCAGGCTAACCAGGAGCTGGGCCTGAGCAAAACATTTAAATAGGGGTAATGTGGCAGTGGTAGAGTCTCAAATTATCTGCTGTCCTTTGGGAAAGATCCACCAAACTGCAGTGCAAGATCAGCTGGGTATAAAAGGTCGTCATGATCCACACCACAGAAACCACAATCAAATTAACACTAATTGGAAATTGCAGCTGAGAGACCAAAGACTGAATGGGCCATGAAGACTGAACTCCACGTTCTCCTCAGGGCTCTCAAATCAGTACTAAAATCACTTGAATTAAAAAGAGAATAACCATTCTCTCCAAGTTCTTACATATTTTAAAATCTGTGATTCACTCATATCACAGCTCTGTGCAGGAACAGTGTTTCATCAATATTATGCATTTGCAGTGTGGTGGAAAGCCCCAGTTTCAAGTCTTATTGAAGTAGATGCTGTACAAAGTCATGATTTCTTCCAAAATAAGCTCGCAGCCCACATGAATACCAATTGTACTGCACATTAGTGATGGCCTTTCTTATGATTCCCATCAAATGTTGGTTTAAAGCAAAATGTCCCCAATGTTCAAGACTGCAAAAAGATCTGCCCAGCTCCCAGTACGTCTGACCTCCTGTTCATATTCCCCAAGCTTATATAAGGAGGGTGTGAGCCTTGTTGAAGAGAGACCATTCCAGAGACTCAAGACTTCAAACACATGGCTATTTGATTTAAGCTGACTTCCTGCTCAATACAGTCCACACCATTTTACTGGGTTATTTATTGGCAGTAAACCATTACCCAGTGTTTGAAGTACACCTTTCACAAGGTTTTCAGTCTTGGTGCGATTTCTACCTACGCACACCCTTGTTGAAACCCTCTTTGAGTATTTTCTTTCACTGGGCTGCCATCACTGGTAAAAAAAACAAAGTGGATTTTGTTTGTACTTTGAGTTCCTCTGGCCTTCTCCTGCAGCCCTTCATTCTTTGTGTACCTTCTCCTGAGGTGACAAGGGGGCTGGCCATCTGCCAGTCTGCCTTTGCTCCCTATGACTGCTTTTTCCCTGATGCCAACTCATCTCAAACCTCAGGAGAGGCTTCCAGTCCTGCTTCCTTTCTCCCATGCCCTGATAAAAGGTTGGTTTGACAACAGCACCCCAATCATGCTTCATCTGAATACTCTGCTGGTATTCTCATGTCCTGAGAACTGCCTTTATATACTAATGTAGAGCTGCTAAACTCCAAGTTACTCCCATGAACATCATTGATGGGTCTATTTCCAGGGGGAAAAGTAGTAGATCTAATCCAGCTTACAGACATAGCAATGAAACTGGCTGTGGGATGAGGAAGGTTTCACTGTAAGAGTGAGTAGAGACAAAATGATCTCATTACTGCTTCCACCCAGTGCCAGGTATTAAAAGAATTTAACTGTTTTAGGGCAATTGGCCTTTTTCGTTATGTATACAGGCTTCATGATGGACGAGTCGTTAAAAAATAAATACAGAAGTAATGATGGTAGCAATCACAGAAAGCAATTTTCAGATATAATAAAGAGTCTCCTGGATGTGTACAGCCTGTGCTACACTATTGATTTCTTCCTTTCTTTATTGCACTTCACTCCTCTCAGTTCACCGAAGCCCCAACCCTAGTGCTGCCTAGCCTGCCAGCCAACAGCTCTGACGAGCAGCCATGAATTATTAACATGCAGAAGCCCTTTAATTGGATGAGATGCAATTAATAATTCATTGGAGGTGCTTGCAGAGAGTTGGAGGGAAGGAAAGCAGAGGAGATGCTGCTGCTGAGAATTGGGCCTGTAGTACAGGAGCAAGTAGGAATCTGAGATGTTCCAGCTGGACCCAAAAAGCGATTGCTGTGTGCTTGGCTGCAAGAAGAATGAGGTGCAGCTAGCAGAGACCTGCTCAGAAGAAGAGGCTTTTGGAAGTGTGACTATTTGCAGACGGTGTTCCCAGCAACTCAAATACATAGCACCATGCCTAGGGTTTACAACATGAGGAGCCCATGAGAGGGTACAGAGCTCAGCAGTGAGCCCATCTCCCACCTGTGTCCCCAGTGCTCTTTGAAACAGCCCCAGCATCTCATCCCAGTTGTGATTTCCCACCCTGTGAATCAACCAGAAGCAGAGCAGGATGGGCACATGGGAGTGAAGCTGCTGTGCTCATACCACCAGACTTGCTGCTTCGAGGGCTCCAACAACAAATTAATACCATCCTGCCATGCACAGTCTTGCTGGCTTCCAGCTGACAGGCAAGGCCACAGACCATTAATGTTAATTAATATTTACATTACAGTTGTGCCTAGAGGGCTCAATTCAGGTCTCTATTGTGTGATGCATCCCACAAACATATTGAGGATCAGGTCCCCTCTTGTGCGACTCAGTACACGAACATAATCAAAGACACATTCCTCTGCCTAGAAATAGCCTTTTTCTTTTGCTTTCCATAACTTGTATTTTTTATGGCTTCAGTAAAGAAGCCTGGATGGCTATTAAAAAAAATGAAGAAAAAAAAATAGGAAAAACAAAGAAAGATTTAGTGCTTGTAGGAGTAGCAGGATGTTGTAGTTTTGAACAACAATTTCACACCAATTTCTGTGCTGTGCCTCTAACGTGTGGAAAAAAGAGGCATAACAGTCCTGGCATACAAAGACCTCTAATGTGTCTGAGACATGGATAAGTTATTAGGTCATTTGGTCTGACTCCTTCCATAATATATGTTGCTGAATTTCCAGCGACTGTCCCTGCTCTGACCCTAGCAACAGAAGGTGCGTGACTGAAGCCTGTCTTCCAGAAACACATCCCATGCCTTCATGATTTCAATATGTCAGAAGATTGGAAAACCTGTTACCTCATTTGTGGAGAAAGAGGCTCTTTGCCCTCTAGGACTCATTCTCAGGCTCTGCACGGCTGAATAGGGAGACGTGATTTCTGGGAAAGCACACCCTGAAATTTGTCCCAGTTTTCCCATGTCACTGAAGTTGTGGGGATAACCAGCACCAGCGGTGACTATTCCACTTTTGCACCAGTTCCGCTCCATGCTTTGATGCCATGCTTTTCCTCCCTGTAAAAAAGGCAAAGCCGGTTTGTGGTGTCAATTTTCTCTCCAGGAATCAGCTTGGGACTTCTTTCCTCTGTCTTTGCCACGCCACTATTACCTCGTCCAATCTGTGCCTCTTCCCTGTACTCTCTTGTGTCTTTAATTAACCTCTATTGTACCTCCAAGCACAGGCTTGAAGCCAGAGCAGTAAGTAATTTGCATAGTCTTCTGAGTATAGATATGCTCTAAATCTCAAACCTCCTCCTACTCCCAGCTCCTCTGTGAAGGGGAGGCAAGCAGTACAACATCTGTATTCTGGCTCAGATGCTCCATTAACAAGTTGGGCAGGTGGAGCCAGGTTTCACCTCTCCCATCTGCTACGGGGACGTAACAAGGCTTTGATTCACTGAAGGGCTCGTTCTTCAATGAAAAATACCTGAAAGTTCATGCATCTACTAGGAGCCTTAAAGATAAACAGGGCCTTAAATCCTTTTTCAAACTAGCATGTAAACAAATGCATGGCCCTGCCAGGCTCTGAGGATCAGGTCTGGCAGAGAGGTTCAATGGAGATTAGTTCTTATCTGTCCCAAACGGGGTAAGCAATAATACAGCTCTTATTTTATAAGCAGCTCCCAAGGGTAGGCCAGCCTGGATTACGTGAATACGAGACATGAGCAACACCTTGCTTGTGCATTGCCTCTGATTTTCCTGTTCCTGCAAATACCACTGCATCAAAAGATGTTCTCATTTGAATTGTTTCAGGATTACTGATGATACCGATTAACAGATTAGTCAGAAAGGATCCAAGATCTTTCGAGTTTTCCCAATTCTACAAATTTTTGAATATTGAGGGTGGTGATAGGACAAGAGGGAATGGCTTCAAGCTGAAAGAGGGCAGATTTAGGTTAGACATTAGGAAGAAATTCTTTATTCTGAGGGTGGTGAGGCCCTGGCACAAGTTACCCAGATGGGAAGCCCCATCCCTGAAAGTGTTCAAGGCAGGATTGGATGGGGCTTCGGGCAACCTGGTGTCCCTGCCCATGGCAGGGGAGTTGGAACTAGACAATCTTTGAGGTCACTTCCCACCCAAAGCATTCTGTGATTCTATGATTTAATCCCAGACTCCACCATGTGGAATTGTGGGGCTGAGAATAAGGACTTTGAGACCTTTTTTTTTGGGTTTTTTTTTTTTTCAATTGAAAGAATTTAAACTGTGTCTCAGTTTCCCCAGTTGTTCAAGCGCCGTGAGGAAGTCAGCTCCCATCTTCGCAGAGGGAGTTTGAGCCTTAATGAAGAGGATCCACGCACCACGAACGAGAGCCGCTATACGGCCACTCAGAGCATTAATGTTATTGCTGGAGTTCCATGGGGACCCATTCAGAACGGAGAATCATCTTTAAGAGAGAGATGTGAAGTCTCTTTGCTTCTGCAGGTTAACAGCTGACCTTTTAATGCTACATCTGCCTGGTTTGATACACTGCAAATGTGTTGATCATTTAATATGGTAAACATTGAAAGAGTTTGGTAGAAAATGATGTTCTTTTAGCTGTGACCCAATGTTTATTTCCCTTATTTGACGAACTCCTTTCCCTTTTTTGCAGTAAGCAGGCTCAGGCTGTGCAAGGCTGGGTTAAGGATTCCCCTGAGCTAAAAGTGTGGCCACACAAACACTTTTTCCAGTGTAAAAGCTAATTAAAAAATTCTTGCCTCTGGCTGCCCTTGTGTTGCAGCACTTCACCCCTCACCTGTGCATTTATCTGGGGGTTATGCTGCAAACCACATCGCAGAAACGATCCATGTTTAAAAACCACCAAACACCTGCCACTCGTATCCTGCTTGATCATTTCAGGAGAGGAACCCTTTGGAAAAAGGATGCTGCCGATGCACAGTGTGGATCTAAACACCATCACATTCTGCACTTGTCTAAAGTCTTGCTCACCCCTTGCTCTGCTCCTGGTGGGGGAATTTGCTCAGACAAAGCAGATCTTCTTGATATGTTTGTGTGCAGAAAAGGAGCATGCCTCCAGAAGTAAATTACAGGCAGCTCATGGAAAAAGATGATCCTGCAGGCATCTGCAAATGAACAGCAGGAGATGAGTGCCCCAGGAGTGCCTCTGCTCTGTGGGGTGATATGTTATCTATTACACAGACTCCTTTCATGGACATTTTTCCCATCCGTACACAGTGTTGATGTTACTCAATAGCTTATGGCTATGAGGGATGCACTGGGAGATAGAAGACGGAGTTTTCCTCTGGGTGACAGTGTACAGGATCTATTCCTGCTATCATAAGATACGAACTATAATGAATGTGTCTAGCATGGCTGATCCATCACTGGACAGAGTGTGACACTGGCTCTGGGGCAGCAGTCAGTCTAACGCAGGTGAGCTTCAGTGGCTCTAGGCGCTGTTGCTGCCTGTTAGGACAGACCTCATCAGTTATGTTTAGCTTATGAATTGGATTCCTGGTGCTGTCCAAAGAAGATAAGGCAAATTGTCCTTGAGACAAGAGCTGCGGTTCCAGAATTGCAAGTTCAAGGGGACAAGCTTGCACAAGTCTGCTCTTTTCGCAAGCTGACCAAACTCTGAGCTCAAGCTCCCCTTAAATCACATCAATTCTTACAGCAGATGATTCCAGGAACCTTCTGGGTTCTCCTCTCTATGGAGCATGAGTTCCTGGAGCCAGATGCTATTGAGATGGATGGATGGATGGATGGATGGATGGATGGATGGATGATCAACTTGTCCTCAAAGTAGACCATGTAGTCACTTCTACACAAATAAATCCATGAACTCAAAATGAAAAAGTCAGTCAGTACTGAAGAGGATGGTGCTCCTTACCACAAAACTCCTCTCATTTGTAACACCCATAGGTATATCCATGCTCCATTGCAACTAGAACTATCTAAGCAGGGCACGAGGAAAGCTGCAGCCATTGCTGGACAGAGAGAGAAAGAGACAAAAAAAGAGGGCAAAACCTTTCAGATAGATCCCTTTCCCTCCCAGGAGCTGAACATGCCAGTAGAGAAATTGAACCACAGGAAAGGTCTCCCACTGCATTGTAAAGGACAATAGGAAACTGGAGTCTACAGATTACATGGTGGTGCCCTAAGCAGCCTTAACTGAGCTGAGTCAAACGGAACGAATCGCTTAAGGAAAACCACTTGTCTCAGCTCTGGTCTAGTTGTCTCACTCTCTAAGGCCCAACTGGCTCGATTCTCATCTTGGGAGACCACTTTCAAAGGGAAGTGAAATGGTCTCCAAAGAATCCCTGGAAATGGAGTGGGAGCAGCACATATGCATGCGTATGAGGAAGTTTCAGCAGCTCATCATAATACTGAATATGGAAAAGAAAAAAAAAAGGAAAAATAATTCTATCCAGTGAAGCTTTTGCAGCAGGAACTGAGTTCATTTCTCTCCAGCTCTGGGGAGTGAAATGTATTCAGCTCACACAGGCCACTTCAGCATCTTTTTTTGTTTTTTATCTTTCCAACGTAGGAGAACAAATTTAACAATGAGATTCCGTTTCTGTTTCCTACATGTGGAATAATTAAATTTGCATCTCACTCTGTAGTTGGATCTGCTGTTTGAAGAGGAATGTATCAATTGGACATGAGCCCAATGCGTTCTGCTCTGCAAATAAGGCAGTTTGCAAAAAAACAAGGCATAATCTCTCACCCAGGCAATAATCACAGGAAAATCATCCCTCACTGACAGCTCTCTTCAGGGCTTGATTCATATTCTTGCTGGTGAGAGAGCATGGGGGGGAAGGGGTGGGTATAAAGGGAGCAGGCGTTTGGCATCTCCTTGTAGCAACCTTCATCAGAAAAGATGCGGTTCTGGATACGGGACCGACTCTTCCTGCTGCAGTCACCATTGGCAGAGTCACTGGCTTTCTGCAGGCAGGTTTCCCAGCAAAGTGTTGTACACCTGCCGACTCAAGACCTTTCCAAAGCCCACTGAAACCACAGGAAAACACTCTTGATGACTTCAATCAGCTTTGTCTGAGGCCAAGGGGAAGGATTTTCAGAGAAATTACAGGTCTCATTTTCAGGGGGTTTATTACCCACAACAGGACTGGGTGCTCAGTGCTCCACACATGGAATCATTCAGAAAAATCCATCCCCTTCAGCTTCAGTTGGCTGGATGGATATCCCTCACTTCTCTGATCATCAAGTCTGCTCAGATAGCTTTCAAGAAGCAGCCTCCCTCCCTGTCCCTGCCTGCCTTGCCCGTAAGCAGAGTGCTGTTCCTTTGCCTTTTCCACATTGGGCATCTTCGCTCCAGTTTTCCATGCCTGTGACATTTACTTCAACCATTTTTGGAAACTGGTGCCCCTTTTGAATCCCATCCACCACTCTCATGTCCAGAAGGAGGGAAGAAAACTCAACATGCCAAGAACAGAAGACAGAAACTGTTGAAAAAATTTTTGGATCTGGCATGGCTGGAAATGAATAGAAGTTTAATTCAATCAATCACAGAGTCAAACTGCACCTGCCCCAGTTCATCTAAAACTCTTCAGATTAAATACCTTATTCTAAGTGGAAATTAATTGAGTTTGTCGAATGGTTCCTACTGCATTAAACACACTCCAGGTCAGGAAAAGAGCAGAAATAAAGACAATAACAATGTTTTATAATTGAAAGGCTTTTAGTGGAGCTGGCTGAAGCTTTTGATTTTTCTCTCTCTTCCATATAATCCTCTTTTTGAAAGGCATGTCCCTGGAGGAAGGTTTGATTTGATTGTCCTGGGGAGACTCGGATATAGACCCACAGCAGTCTCCTGCTCCACAGCATCTCAGCCAGCCCAGCATGTTCCCTCACATGGCTGTCAAGTGGCATTCTCTAAGGGCAGGAGTTAAGTTTCTCCAAGCAGAGCCATGGCAAATGAAAGGATGATAATCTTCCAACCCACCCTATGTTGCTGGTCATGGACCCGCTGGAAGGTCCTTCAGAGTTCAGCTGCTTATGGGAGTGTCTGTGTCTCAGGTCCATAAGAATCTCCTCTTTAGATGCTTAACTGTCAGGGTCCAGTATTCTCCATTGGGTGGATGGTAGCAGCCAGCTGGCACAATAACCCTGCCCATGGCCATAGCTGAAGGACAACAGCCATGCCCATGCATTGGGGTGGAACCACACACGCAGGTCCAGGGCTGAGATGGTGGAGAGATTTCTAGTTGAACGTGCAGGAATGTAAAAAGAAGCTGGAGATGTAGTAGCATATGCAGAAGGGACCCACTGTGATGAAGGGATCTAGAGTTTTTTGGTAAGATTTCTGCTTGACAGCTGTTGGGAGTGTCACCAAGGATGCCTGTGGGTATATAGGGGCAACATGGACATCGCTTGGGGTCTCAGCACTCACCAACAATGAAAGATGATTTTCTTTACTCAAGCTGGAGTTCTCTGTATAGTACTTCCTCCCTCATGTGCTCTTGCACACTTCTCCTTCCCTCTCCCTCCCTCCTCCCTGCTTCCCCCCGCTTTCCTTTGCATACCTGAGCTGAATCTAATGAACATGCATAAAAAATGTTTCTATTCCGTGAAATGCAATCCATCAACACACACTTCATATATATTGTGCAGAAATGAATCCATTTCAGCCGGGAAGGCTGATAAATCAATTTAAGTGGAAGATTTTTGACAGTTTAATTCAAATTAAGTCCACTTTGTTCAATTAGAGGGTAGCTGGAGGGGTGGTGGCAGGAAACAAACAGGATTGCTAGAACAAAAACTGCATTTTTTTCTCAGACAGAAGCCATCTGTGGACCATTTTTCTTAAAGCAGGGACAGAACGATACTAATTAACACACAATCAGTGACCAGCGAATTACTTGTTTTTCAAGTCTAATCCTTATTTTGCACAACATTCCTCCCTACCTTTTTTGAGTGAGCTGCAACAGTGCTGGCAATATTTTAAGATGAATGGAGAGGAGGAGAGGGACGAGGTGCCGAAGGTCTTTGTGCATTCAGGGGTGGTGGTTGCTGTGGGTGGCAAGTACCTTGGAACAACTGCAGTGAAAAGAACTTTGAAAAAGCCCCCTCTCTGGTGTCAGACCACACCATGTGTGTAAGAGACACATTCCCATGGGTCAAACTGGTATGCAGCTTTGTTTTTTTTCACAGGCAGAGCTGGTACAGACAACCACTGGTGAGTGCCAATTCTTTAATTGCCCACACAGTAACCCCCCCCTACACCACCACAGACGAGCGTGCAAACACAGTTTGTTTGGGTATTCAGTCTGTTCCACGGTATGTTCCTGCAAAACACCGACTTTCTCTCTGCACACAAAAGAGATGCTTGCTGACAGTTCAGATCTATGAGTTAAAGCTGGTGAAACGTGGACATTCAGCTAATGGGATTAAATTCAGCCAAGTTACCGGTTCTGTACTGTGAAACTTGGTGAATCAATTCAGAATTCCCAGTGATCTGGGTTAAGAGAGATGTCGAATCCCAGATGTTTTAACACCTGAGAAAGCTGTGTTTTAGTGATTATTGAGCAATACATTTAAAAAGTGAATGACAGACCTGGAAAGCAGCATCTGCTTTTTCACTTTCTAACATATTTTCTCAGCCAAACTGAGGTTTTCGAGTTCACAGTGCAAAATGTAACTGAATTTCATCCAAGTTTGCAGACTCACTAATGCTTTCCACGTTCAGATTGGCAAAAAAAAACTGATTCTTTTTTTTTTCTCTCAACAGTTTTGCAAAACCGAGTCCTTGTCACTGACAGATGGAAAAACAAAGACTTTTGCAATTAGAAGGATAAAGTAATTCATGGGATTTTGATGAGTTTTTCTTCTACTTTCTTGCTCAGAGATAGTGAGCAGCACGGAAAATATGCTTTTTCTTTTCCTTCTGACAGACAGATCTCCTCAAAAAGGGGAATCCTTTGTGCAGGTAGCAGAAGCTGAGTCCAGAGAGAACATCTAGTACTGGACAAACATTACCAGATTGTTTTACTGAACAGTTGAGTAGATGCATCAGCTTTGACAGATACGATGGAACTTTGGTTTCTTGGTACCAGCTGACTGGTACTCAACTAGTCAAGGCCTCAGAAAAAGTGAAGCTTTTCATTTAGGCTTCTATAAGAACACAGGAAGGTATTTGTGGAGGCAAAGATTTTAATTCAAAATAACTGCAGCAGCAAGATGTTTTCTCTGGACATGGCCTGCCCTGTGAAACTCCTGAGTCTTACTAACCCCCTTGGTGCCTCTGAGTGCTGGATGACAATTTTATAAAATCTGCTTCTCCCAGATGCCAAGGGAACAAGAACAGGAGAAAACATGAGGATGTCCAAAATGTTTGTGATGAAGCATTTTTCCCCACTATTTTTATTTTCCAAAAAAAACCCTAGGTTGTTTGAAGAACAGTCCCTGGTTTCAGTGGAACTGTTTTTATTTTTCTTGTCTGTGTGTGTTTGGAGGGGAAATAGGTGATCAAAGCATGGTAATTTAAACCATTTCCCAGAAGGGAAAACAAACAAACAACTACTCAAGTGAATCCTTGATAAAGAACTGCTTTAAGAAAATAAAACCCATCGTCAGGAGGCTTGGTGGACCATCATTCAGAGAAGATGTCTGAGGAGAGAAATACAAAAAAAGAACAGGGAGACTTCTGGCACATGGGCAAAGTTTTTATTTCCCTGTACAAGTATCTCTCATCCCTTTTCAGCCCTGCTCTGGCAGCCCAGGGTGGATGGCAAGGTGCTGAGTGTTGGCACTATGGGTTACAAATCACTGTCTGCTGTTAACAGGTCAGAGGGCTTCACGTCTCAGCCCCTTGGAGAGGAGCCAGTCTGTACAGCTTCAACTTCACTTCCAAACCTCTGCACTGTGTCCCCAGCCTGGATTTGCTACACCTCTTTCAAATGAATTTATGGCCCTATAAATGGTGAATCATTGAGTATAATAAAGAGAAGAAGAGATCTGAGTAGTATCCAATTTAATAATTACTTGAGTAACTCAATCATTTTCAGATAGGTGGTTTCAGTGTCTGCAGACCTTGAAGACCTGCTTGGAGCATTCGACAGCCAAGGTAGCACGTTTTACTGCTCCGTTAGGAAACCAGTCCTTCACAGACCCTGCACACACCTCAGCTACATCTCAAAACTTCACAAAGATTGTGTTCAGGTTTGGAGTGTTTGTCTGAGCTTGGACTTGGAGAAGGAGGCACAGAGGACTTGTATTGGCACTTCCCCGTATTTGAGGACCTCTCCTCTGGCCTGTTGAAATGTTTGTCTCTGTGCTCAAAGAAATGATTCATTTAAGACCTCCAGTTTGCAGTGTTTAAAGCCAAGCCTAGATCCCAGAGTTTCTAAGATCCTCAGTGTTTCTTGAACTAAAAATAAGTCCCCTCTAGTTCATATTCTTACATTAGACTTGAACAAGGCTCCACTGGCTTTGGACCCACAGTGCTTGCAGATGCAAAGCAAGATTCAGTGGTTGTTTTGCCCTAGCTCCAAGATGAACACAGTTGGATCCCAGTGGAGTATCCTCACTGGTGCAGGTGGGTCCTTTCTCCAGCTGGAGGTTTCAACTCTACAACAAAGCTAAGTCCAGCTGAACAAGTGAAGTAGATGTAGATCTTAAATATAGTCTTTCCAGAAGTCTTCCTGCCTCAGAATAAAATAGTGCAAGTTACCTGTGAGCCAGCAGTGTGCCCTAGGCAGCCAGGAGCTCCAACCATATCCTGGGGTGCATTGAGCATGGAACAGCCAGCTGGTTCAGGGAGGAGATTGTCCCGCTCTATACTGCACTGGGGCAGCCTCATCTCAAGTCCTGGGTGCAGTTTTGGGTGCCATAGGACAAGAGGGACACAAAACTATCGGAGAGTGTCCAGAGGAGGGCAACGAGGATGGGGAAGGGTCTGGAGGGGAAATCTTACAAGGTGAGGCTGAAGTCCCTGGGTTTGTTCAGCTTGGAGAAGAGGAGCTTGAGGGGAGACCTCATGATGGTCTGTGGCTTCCTGACAAGGAGGAGTGAAGGGGCAGGCGCCAATCTCCTCTCTTTGAGAACCAGGGATAGAACCCAAGGGAATGGCATGAAGCTATGCTGGAGGTTTGATGTTAGGAAGAGGTTCTGTACTGAGAGGGGAATTGGGCACTGGAACAGGCTCCCCAGGGAAGGGATCACAGCACTGAGCTGGGCTGAGGTTAAGAAGCATCTGAATGATGCCCTCAGTCCCATGCTCTGACCTGGCTCGCCCTTTGTGGAGGGAGGAGTTAAACTTGATGAACCTTATGGGTCCCTTTCAGCTCAGGAGATAGTGTGATTCTATGAGTTTGTAAATCAAATTGTTGCCATTACCCCAAGGGAGAAGCATTAGGGACTCCGGGCATTAGGGAACACAACCTCTGCATCCTCTAACCTAAGGACAGCGAAGGCTGCTGAGGAGTCACTGTGCCACCCACCTCTGCTCACAATGACAGCTGCCACATGAGCCAACCCCATCACCTGCAGGAGAGCAGCCCCCACACCTGCACCAGCATTTGCAGTGCAAATTCCAGTTTCTCATCACGGGACTGTCGAAATTTGCACTGTCTTGAATTTCATCATGCAAGTTATTAGCCTTAGGATGAGGTTGGGGACTTGGCGATTCACAACAGTTTGCAGCCTGCCCAGGGGCATCACCTGAGAAGGGCAATTTCCCCTTGAAGGCTCACTTTGTTGGTGCAGAATTCGCACCTGCACTAGGGGCTCTGCAGCTGAATGATAGCTATTTAATTATTTTTTTCCTAATAAACTGACAGAGGTTAAAAGACGAGTCGCTGAAAACAAATGAGCTACCCTTCTTTTCTAGCACCAAGTTAAACCACAGATTTTGGTGAAATAGAAACTGATTTCCAGTGGTCTAGAAGACCACAGGTCCCTGGGCTGATTTGACATGAAGATATTTCTGTGACTTAAGGAAGCAAATATCAGCTTTCCCAAAATTTAGCCTTAGGTATCAAACTCTTTACTTCCTACTGCTTCTTCCTTTAGTAAAGGAATGCTGCCAGTGTCCCTATAACTCAACCGCTTTATTTTTTAAAGTAGATATGTTATCACTCTTTCTTGTATAACACACACTAATATTTTAGGCAAATAAATTTCAAAGAAGATTTTTTTTCTTCTGGAAAATGTTGCTTTCTGTATATATCTGTGTGGTCTGCTGAGGGCCAGTGTGTGATAAATGGCCAAGTGGTTCTTATCTGTGCATGGATCTCTTTGTTGGAAGAATGGACTGTGTGATAGTAGTATCTAGTATCTGCTGTGAATACAATCAGAGAACGCTGCTTTATATCCTTGTATTAAATCTCTGATCTTTAGTAACTATAAATTTTAATAAAAATAAAATCAGAAGGAAAAGAACTATAGCCTCCTACTTGTACATGATTGGTTAACTAAGCATCAGATTTTTTTTAGCACATAGACTTAAATTCTCTGCTGGGTCTGGGAAAAGTACATGCATAACTTAAATATTTGAGTAATCACATTGCAGCCAGTCTTGCAAGTCACCAGAAAAAAAAACATGAAGTCCTTCTGCTACAAACTCCTGTGAAGCCCAAGGACACTGGGAGTTGCCCACTTAGGTGTACTTTATCACACTGAATTCAGGGCAGAATATGTACCCATAGGCTTAGCAAACAAATGGTGGTATTGGTGCCAAAGAGAACTTTGGGTGGTCAGAGCTTATGCAAGCATGAATCAATGTCTGTGGTAGTTTGGAGCAGTTGAGTATGCAGCCCAAGGGCTTGGGACCATTTAGTGCAGTGGTCTGCCCAGTGAGAAGGAATTTGAGTCAGCTTTGCATCACTTGAGAATGCCATTGGTTTCCCAAGCGACACCCCATGAGTGTGCAGTATAAATCAAGGGAGGCAAGTGGGTTATCAGTACATGCACTGAGCTATTTCACCTTGTCAAAGATACATTGGACACCTGTACAGCAAGTCATGGTGGGAGGCGGTGATGTTGGAGGTGGGGAGAGGGCTTTCCATAAGGAATATTTTTCACAGTGTAAGGACTTTGGAGAAAATTAATGTGAAACATTAAAAATGTTCCTTTTTAAAAGGGAATCCATTTTTTAGGTACAATGAGACACTTCAGGTGGTGTGGCAGTGTTGAGTAATGCACATTGGAGTTATTTAACTTCATCTCATGCCTCACTATTCCCCAGGGGCGTCCATTAATCAGCGTTACTAGGCAGTTTGTCATGTCCTTTTGCTTAAATAATATCCATACCAAAATACAAGTAATGCATGCACCTGGAAGTCAGTGGGAGATATGCCTGTGTCAGGATGGAGGGATTCGTACTGGAGGACGTAGGAAAGCTGAAGGACTCCAGTTGTCTTCCACAGGTTTTGAATGGTACTATAGCAGATGGAGTTAGGACAGGTGTTAGCAACAGAAAATCTGCCAATCACCACTGCAGAACTAGGCCCACTCTGAACTATAAAGCTATAAACAAGTTCACAAGAAGATGTGACCACAGTCTGTGAACACTGCATTGCCACTGGCTACAAGCTTCAACCTTTCTGCCAGACAGAGAAGGATTTGAGGTATGTGCAAATGTGTCATTGCACAACAGCACTGCACTCTCCTTGCCTGCACTTCTGGCCAAGGCAGCCATGAGGACACAGGTTCTTGGGCAGACAATTCATTTTGGCTTTGGTTTCTTATGGTTGAGACCTGCTGACAAGGCTGCGGGCTCAGACTGCAATGTGCTGAGGAGTTTGTGGCATGGATGTGCACCTCCTGAAAGCCCAAATAGTCATATGATCCACTAGAAACTGAAAAAGCATCTTTGATTTCACAAACGAACTCATATGCTACCAAAACTACTGCATTTCACCTGGGAAACAAGAAGTGGTATTCTGCTCGTACTGATTGCCTGCCATCACCCCTTGAAGATGGCATCAGTAATTTCCCCTACCTAAGGATCTGTGGGAGCATCTCTGCTGTCTGTCTACACACACCCACAGCCTGGCTACCCTAGAGAGATCCCAGCTTGCCAAAGCAAAGACCTGACAGATCTTTACCTTTCTTGTTTGTCAGATTTGTCTTTAAACTGGGTATCTGAAGGTTAAATCACCGCAAGACCCTCATCAAACCAGTAAATCACCTAATTCCCTACCTCCCCCAGCCAAAAGTTTTCTCTCAACTTGTTAAGCAAAATACAGATAACACGGCCTGCCATTCCAGCAGAACTCGCTGGCCTTCTGATGCCTGAAATAACTGGCAGGCCTGTCAGAAATGACCTTCTTTCAACAACATCTCTCTTTTTTTTTATCCCCCCCCCCTCCAGGTAGGGGGTTGGGGGAGGCTGGAAAACTGTAAAGATCAAGTCACAGATGTATGTGGTACCTAATTAAACAAGTGTAAGAAAGCACAGAAAGGTCAGGTTGTCAAAAATCATTGCTGTATCTTTACTGGATTGTATTTAGAGACTGATAGCAGCAAAGAAAATAACTCAATAAAGTGAATGAGACCAGAATAACAAACTGACTCCAGGGACAGGCCAGTTTTGAAATGCAAAAGGCTACGGCTTCAAGATTTATGTATATATATAAACGTATGTATCTGTATGTGTGTACGTACATGCAGAGAGACACAAATCGAAGGGAAACAAGCCCTGGAAATGAAAAGAAAAGTGTTTGCAAAGAGTAAAGTAAACAGAAGACATTAACATGGAAAAGGAGATGGAACAGGAGAAGTTCAAACAGGAAATGTGACAGAAATTAGAGGCTGAAAATACACAGGCACAAGGAGATAAAAAGAGAAGGAACTGAGAAAATAAATTAAAGAGTGGATAGGAAGGGGGAAAGTGTAAGAAAACAGAAAATACTATCACAAAGGAAAGAGAAAGAGGCCAACATCGTGAGGCCAGGGAGTCAAACTGGGAGTCAGTCCTCCAACATCCTGCTGCGATGCCCACGCTGAGCAGAAGACATCACCTCTCCTGGTGCCTGTGGTGTGATGGGGACATGTCCATTTCAGCTGTGTCTTGAGAGTCCTGGGCAAATCTGGAAACACCAGCCCATGCAGGCAGGACCTATCGCATTTCCATTGCCTTTCCTGCCATCATCCCGCTGTCCCTTTCTTACCCAAGTACCCAGGGTGACACTTGCTGGCTGAGACAGGGTCTGGGGAAATCCTGTGCCTGTGTGTCCATGACCATCTTCTGCCTGCGTATTGGCAGGGCACGTCACTGCCACGATCTGGACATTGTTCAGGTAGGACATGGTTAGGAAGTGAAAAAGGAAGGAAAATTGTCTCCTTATGGAGGAGAAAACCGAAGCAAACCAAATCTCTCACACTACTGCATTACTTAGGGGTATGGTTTAATGGCAGCCTAAGGGACATAATGAAATCAGAAAGCTATTGAATGTTTTCTAAGCACATCTCTTCGTTTGCTCTGCCAGGGATGGGCTCCAACCATTTGCTCCTGTTAGTTGTATCTGCCTTCCTGTGACACCATTTGAATATTTTATAAAGCCTGCTATGACGGTGTCAGTAGGCTGGAAGAAGCTGGATAGGGGGTGAAGGGAAGAAGGTTTTCTCCTTCTGACAGATAAGAATTTTTCCACTTCCATTCCCCCATAAGCAACCTGGAAAAAGACACACATGGTGCCTTGCATTTAACAAATTGACAATGCATTTAAGTAGTGTACCACTGCAAGTATAATTGCAATTTGTTGTAATTTCTCCTCCAAATTCCACCCTGACACAGTTGATTTATTTTGCAAATCAGTGCATCTGGAGCGTGTGCCGTGTCACATTATGGGCCTTTGATACAGAACCTTTGTTTTATAACAGGGAAAATAATTATCTTTCGGACAAGCTTGAGCTGTGATGTCAGAAGCTATCCATGGCTGCTGAAAGAAGTTATTAGTGCTGATCTAATGAAGGCTCCCTGGCAAAGCTCTGCCTCTTTACTAATTTGTCTCTCTGGGATTTTAGCAAAATTTTAAAAAATGAGGTAAGAGTAAAAAAAAAACCCAACATTTATCTAGATATTAAAAAGGTCTGTATTTGTATAGCATAAATCTCAACAACATTGCTGCAAAGAACTACAGACAGCTGAGAAATAATCCAAACAAGCCATTACTTCGTTCCAGTATAAACAACAATTTCCTTTGAGCAGAGAAACATTTGGGTTTGGTTTTTTTGGTTTTTTTTCTTTTTTTAATTAACCTTTTTTTCTTCCTCTTCCTGCCCCCCTCCTTGAAATTCAGAGCACTCATTGGCAAGTCTGGAAATTATCAATCAGGAGCGGTGTCAGCTTTCCCCCCAATGTCGTCAGCAGAGCCCTCCTTCCGAGTCACATACACTGGGAGGACTGATCCTTTCCTTACTATTCCTGGCTGACACCAGGAGTAATTTCACCAAAGTCGAAGCTTTTTCTCCTCCTACGAAGTGAGAGTGTGCCTGGGGAGGATCAGACTCCGTCGCCTCCACTGAAACGCCAAGTCCCTAAAGCGATTGTACCACGCGATGGTAAATATTATGGGAAAATATGGAGTGGGATGAATTAAAAGCGCCTGGCTGGATCTATGGAGGGTTTGATTTCACCCAGGAGGAATGAATGAACACCGATCACTCTGAGTCTTGACTGTCCGAGGCATAATCTAATTTTTCAATGTAGTCAACCAGTTGAAATTTGCAAAATATGGACTCTATTGGGAATCTGGCTGAGCTGTGTCTGATTAGCATGTGCAACTGTTCAGCGGCAGGTTTCTGTGAGCGTTTAGTCTCTGCTTTAAACAGAATCATCACCAGCTGGTTATTTTTTACTGTTATTAGGTTAGAAAATAGCACTGAGGTATACAACAGTAATCATGAAGCTGTGATGCCAGGGAAAAAATAATCACGTTAAATTGACCTTCATGAATAAAGAGTGAGGTTCCATTTCGCCTCATTTCTGTTCATTTTAAAACCAGCATTAGCTTTTCTGGCACATAATTTTTCATTGTTTGCTGAGCATGGCTCGATTAGAATGATTCACTGTCTTTAATATTAGTGATTATGGTCCATTTCAATTACACGATGTGTTATAGTTTGTTGTATTACTCTCCTGCCATCTCTCCGTTCTGACTTCCTTTGGGGGAAGAAAAAGAGAGAAAGAATTAGATGCTGAAAGCAGGAGCTGAGGAAGTGACCCCCCCCCCCTTTCTCAAAACAGAATCCTGGTGGACAAGCAGCAATGTCTGCTGCCTGTGCTTAACGTTTAAATAGAATTTCAGACCCAGATTAGGTTACATTCTCCAACCCACCAACTGCAATTCTGCCTGTTGGTCGCCTGTCTGTCTGTTCTGTATATTTAGAGAAGGCAAGGCAATGGATGCAGGGTGCTCTGAGCACACGGTTTGGGTTACGGTAGGTTTTAGGAGATTTCTAAGAGTGACAGGTTAATCATAGAATCACACAATCACAGAATCACAAGGTTGGAAAAGACCTTTAAGAACATTGAGTCCAACCATTCCTAAACCATATCCCTAAGTACCTCATCTACCCTTTTTTTAAACACATCCAGGGATGGTGACTCAGCCCCCTCCCTAGGCAGCCTGTTCCACATCCCCACAACTCTTTCAGCAGAGAATTTTTTCCTAACATCTATCTGAACCTGCCCTGGTGCAGCTTGAGGACATTAAGGGTTGTTCCTTTCTCTTGTGGTTGTCTGTCAACCCATGACTTCAGAGCAGATCATGTTGTGCACCAGAGCATTTAGGGCATCACAGCCCCAGCACAAGTGGTCAGCCCACTGCCCTGCTGAAGTAGTGAGGATCTGTCTCACTGGAGCAGAGGGCTCTGCTGCCAGCCACGCTCAGATGGTGAATCCCATTGGAAGGTGCATGCCTAGCTATTGGATCAGTGATGGGGCTAAAAAGGAGTCCTGTAGTCCTACAAGGGTGAAAGCCTTTCTGCGGTGTCCCACTGTGGCATGGGGACCCCCACGCTGTTCCACTCCATCAGAGAACCATGGGTGACCCATGGGCTGCTCAAAGTCACCCCTGTCTGGCTGATGCTGGTGGCCAGAGTCAGAATGTTTCCTGAGCTTTGGCAAAATGTAGCTGGGATGTGAAGAGAATACAGCTTGGGGTTTCAAAACTGATTTTAGCATGAGTTTCACCATTGAGCTTCCAGAAATAGAGTGTGATATGTGAACACAGGATTTGGCAGAGTCACCATTCATGTTTTTTAATAAAGAGAGATGGAGCACTAGGGAAAGCTGGATGCTGGAGAAGCTGCAAGAGCTCAGAAGAGAAAGGTGAATAACTCACCCGCAGTTTTCAGGTGTTTCCTCAGGCTCTAGGAATCACAGATCACCTAAACCTTGAATCACGAGGTGACTCTGTAGATTCAAGTCAGAACATTTTTCATGAAAAGATGTAATTATCCCTCTATCATTTCATTATTCTCTACCTGTAGAGGTATTTCCAGCCAAAGTCAGAACTGGGTCCTCCATGAGAAACCAGCAAGACTCCACTGAAATGGCTAACTCCAAAAAAGGGAGTAGAATTTGCTTCCTTTTTTCAGGGTGGAATCTGTTGCATTTAAATCGTCATTACAGAGTACTTGTTACTCACTCAAGCATGAGAATTTGAGTGACAGGGGAAAGCATGCCCTCTTCATATAACATCCTTCCTCTCACCTTTTGATTTGGTTACACTTTCTCACTTGCCAAGGAAATTGCATGTGTGTGGAGGAAAGGAGGAAGGGATTTGACACATTTAATGGACATTTATAAGGGCTGCAAAGCATTTATTATAGTAGTAAATGAATTAACTAATTATAGATGACCATTAAATTGTGGCTGCGCTCAGAGAAGAAACCCTGTAAAATTAGCTCAGTTTTATTCCACTGATCTGCTCTCTTGACCAAACCATGTTCCCAACCCTGTTGATGTAAGTCCAGAGTAATTACTCTGATTTGGTTGAAGTTAGTCTCCCTGTTCTTTGGGATAACTAAGAGCTCAATCTGGCTACTCCTATGTCTTCAGATCCCAAATATTTACTCCCCCAATGAAAGCATGTAGTTGTTCTCCTAATACACAGACAAAGAAGTTGTGGTCAAAGAGGTGGAAATTGTCTATCTTTTTAATCAACAGTAAAGTTATCAGTTAGGTTCTAGATGTAAAAGCTTCATTACTGAGGATGATGGAAGAGGCAGGAGAGACCCAGGTCACCGAGCACATGCCAGACAGAGAACACAGCACTGGACCTAAGGGGAAAAACAATGATGCTTTTAGCTTGGAAATTGTGTCCAAAGACTAAGTAGGAAGAGCTCAGACATCTTTGATGTCTTTCCTCAGTTATCACAGTTCTTTACTGCAAGTCGTTATACCTCATTCAGACTGAAGGTCTGAAACAGCCACAGATTAGAAATAGAAAGGAAACTGATGATTTTGGTGGTTTTATGAAGCTTTGAATCTGAAACTATTACAACTAATACAGTCAGTTTCTCTACTGCTGAAGCCAAAGAACTCCTTGTACTGACAGCCACAGTAAGTCTAGTAGCCTTTGATACAGAGGAGCTGTAGATCCCTACCTCACTAGCTTGGCTCGCAGATGACATAGAAATTTATTGCTGAATAACATGGTATGGTGACTGGACACAGAGCAGGGGGTTGACATGTAGGGGAGAGATCCCCCTTGCAGAACCATTCATCCTTTGGAACTTTACTCATGTTTGCAACTGGTCTGGCAGAGCCTTACTCCTGCAGGGAGTCTCTAGGTAAAGCCCTCACATTGGAAGTGTCTAGCCTTAGCTATACCGCTCTTTCTCCACTGAATACAAACCAAAGCAAGGTGATAAAAATCATTATAGAAGAACATTATAAAAAGAACACCCCTAAAATAGCAAAATCTGTGAAGAACCACATGGCCAAAATGCAAAGAGGAAGAGCATGCTTTTATCCAAGACAAAGAGTGTGTGAGCAGCAGGGACAAGTGAAGAGACAAAGAAATTATGAATTGGAATTAATAAATGTATAAATGTTGGCTTCAAATGAGTTCTCCAGTTCAACAGCAGAAAAGACAAACCTGTGTCTCTGTCTAGAAACATCTTGCTATGTCCCCCATCTATGGCCAAATCCCAGTAAAGCATATGAAGCTGCTTCAATGGGAATGACACAAGTGCTGTTGATGGATAGTGTTGCACACAGTTAGGAAAAGGGCCTCTGATGTCAGCAGAGGTCATGCTTGGTAGAGGGATATGTGTCTACCATAACACCATGAAGCCATTTCCTTGGAGCAGGGGTCGTCTATTCAGAAACAAAAATAAAGAGGGGATCAGCGAGGGGAGGGAAATGCCCACTGTCTCTGATTGAAATCTATTTTCATCTTGTGAAAAATATCTTAATTTTCACTTATATTCCATGCCTGTAGCTAAGGGCCATTAAAACTAATAAAAGTAAATCATTTGTGACAGATCTTAGAAAACAGTTTCTGCAATGCACCGCACTCTCAAGTGCTCATTAGAAATAGTGGTTTTCTTTTCGGAAGAATGCTTGCTGAATGCTTAAAACGTGTTGCCTCCAACTTTTGACAACTAGCACAGGCTACGAGAAGCTTTGAAGCAAATGTTTGACATAAAAAAGATGGTCTGATGCTATATCAAATAAGATTGGGGAGGAAGCATCAAAGCAGAAAGCGTTAGGATGAAATGCAGTTGGAGGAAAGAAAATCAACACGCTCATTTCTGATTTTACATTTTCTGGCATCAGTATAAACAATTGATTTGCATTTGCTGAGGACACTAGATTCAATTCTTAACAAATTAGCTTTAAAGAAAGCCTTGTCCCCCAAATACTTTCTGATTGCTTATGGCAAGGCCAGAAAAAATTGTTGCTTACACAGTGATGGTTCCCAGGAAGACAAGTGAGTGTCTCTGCTAACAGGATGACACCTGTTTGCCTCCTCCAGCCTCCATCTTGACTGAAAACCAAGGGTATCCCTTTATAACACAGTCTCATGGTCTTTTATGAAAATAATAGATGAACAGAAATAGATAGAAAATAATAGGTGAAAATAATAGATGAAAATCCGTGCTGGAAACCAGCATAGGTTGAAAAAAAGAACCCACCACACTATCAAAAAGCAAGTATGTCAAGCATCTTGTCCTAGCTTCTCAGAGGGTTAGTGAAATAAATGTTTTGTTTGTTTTACATGGTATTTTTGTTAAATACACTTTGAAGTATCACCTTGTACATTGATCTAACTAGAGCACTGTGATCTTAACCTCGAGAACAGAGGTGAGTCACTGTCAATAAAAAGTGGATTACCTGAAATACCCCTGAATCATGTGAGAGAGGTTTCACCTTGTAGTTCTGCTAAAGGGACAGACAATTACTTGGAATACCAGATCCTGTCCAAACTTTTCTTCATACAGAAAAGTGTAAGTGCAGGATTCACAGATGTAATGTTCAGGCAGGTGTTTCCTGGAAAGGTGCTCCTCAGCTAGTCACTTCTGGCTCTACTTTGCTGAGACAGTGCAACTCGGATATGGCTCAGGAGAAGTCCAGAAGGTCTTTTGAGCAGCCACTGTATTAATGTTTTACAGGAGGATTTAGAGTTGGCTCCCAAATTTGGGATCATGAGAAGAGGGAAGAAGGGTCATCAACAAAAAAGTTACAAGAACATATAAGACCAGTCTGGTACAAATGCAGGGAAGAGGCCTCTCCATACCAGCCTAGTCAGACAGTAGGTTTGCAGCCTACTGATGAAATTACCTTGCATATTAAGTTGTAGTTATTCCACTTTGGCTATACCATGCACAGAGCGAACTAACACAGCCAAGCATCTTCGAAGTCCTGCATCTTATGTTTCCCATCCATATTTTATTCCTTCTGTCTCCCCTTTGGCCTGCAGCCTCTTTCCATCGCTCGATCAGTTTTCATGGTCATTCAAGTCGTAGAGGTGATTTGTTCAGGTAAAATGGAAAATTGAAATGGAACAGGTGCTGGATACAACATCATCCGCTGCTTCTATTTTGTCAAAGTGCCGTGGCTGTTCATTTTTTCATGGTCATGAGTTGAAATAAATTAAACTTCCCAGAGGCGAAACTTCTCTAAGATCAAATTGGAATATATTGATTAGGCTCTTTGAGGGCTGATGGATTGGACTCTTATGCTTTATAAACACATTTACCAACACGCTCTCAGAAACAGTTGCTTAGCACTGGGCAAACTGATCGTGTTTATTTAAAACTGTGACAGTGGCGTACACCTGTAGCCCTCATTCTGGCCAATAAAGTCTCAGTTCCTGATTGATGGAGACAAGTTGAGCTGTCTGGCTGCCTGACTCCTAGGACTGGTCCCAAAGGTTGCTAGGCTGATGGAGTCCAGCATAATGCATCAATGTCAGTAAAACAACTTAGCATGTCATTGAGAAGATCTGATCAGCAAGCACCCAGGAGGGAGGATGAAAGCAGTAAACTGGAAGAATTTTTGAGTGCTTATGATGGCAAAGGGGACAGGGAGTCCCAGAGCAAGGGAGTTTTGAAAGAGCATGTATACTAATAGCTTTAGATGCATGACACTAGAGATGAATGAATGCAGTTACTGGCCAAAAATGTCCAGATACAAGAGTCCCAGAAAGCAAAGCTTGGATGTAACTCACTCTCATGAATAGCTGGGAATAGAATCATGAATTTCACATGATTAGAGAGAAATGCTGAATTGAGAGTTAAGTCCCATCAGCCAGGTCCAAGTCATGAGCAATGCATGATCCAGAACTACCCCAGCCTGCCTTTCATTTTCCAGCCTCGATATGCAGCTGCGATTTAGGAATTGTCTCCAGAATAAGAAAAGAGAAACATAAGGAGAGGTTGGCAGGGAAGGACAAAGATATGGAGGTAAGAACTGTGAACTGGAACTTCACCAGATGGAGATGGGGACTTGGGCACTGGATTTCTGGAGACTATGTCAGGAAGTACAAGGGGAAGAATTAGTTTTCTAGTTCCTTCTGAGAAAAAAAATGCAGGCTTTTTTAAACATAAAAATATGGTCTACCGCTGTATCAAAAAGAAGTAGTAAGAAGAATCAAAGCAGAAACCTTTAAATGAAAGAAGGCATCTTGCTCCCATCATTCTCTAAAGGTATCTGTAGCATTTCCAAGCTCAGTTGCTAGTCAGAATCAGAAAGTGTGGGTGTCACTTGAGCACTTTCCTTCCAGTCTCTCATTGAATCTGCATGGATTAGACCATGTGGGATGCCAACCTGCTCAGGCATGTCTCGGTGACATCTAACAGGCTGTTTTATGCCATAGCCCAGAGCAGCGTGGGAGAGAGCGTTAAGGGAACATAAGTCAAAGAGCAGAAATTTGCCTTCAGGTTCCTGCCGACAAACAACTTGATAGGGTGTGTGCTTTCCAAGAGGGAATAAGCAATGATAGTGACGTGTGTAATTTTCCCCAGTTCATCTTGTGTAGCAGCCAGGATTTGTGGCCTGCTTTGGTATAGTTCGGCTGGCAGCCAGTGTGCAGCTATACTGTGTAGGTGTATGTGGAGCTACTCTCTGAATTATCAAGGCACAAGGAGTCAATGTGGAAGAGTTTCAGCAGGTCAGCATCTTCCGCACAGTCTAACAAAGTGTTCTTTACTGCATTATGGTCTGAAGTGCTTCATTTCAGTCTAGCTTAAAGTGACTCAAAGCCATACATTTTTCACCAACTGCCTTTATAGACTGTCTCCCTAAATCATACATTTCGCTCTTTAAAGTTTGCACCATCTTCCTTTGAGACTATTCCCCAGGCTAATAGCTTTGGAGGCAACTTCTCAGCCTAACAGACTTTGCTCTTTTATTACGGTTAGTTGGCCTAAATTTTCCCTTCGCTTAATTCAGCCCAATTATTTCCAGTGATACCCACTGGAGCACCCTTAACATTTTCTTTTTCCTTTATGGTGTTTTAGCTCTTCAAAGGCTTGCAGACATTTGTCCTAATGGAGAGCAGAGAGAGAGTTATCTGACATGTTGGGGAGGAGAGGTTGCTCTGTTCCGATTCCATTACAGCAGGAAACACGCTGGATATCAAAGAGAAATTTATGTAATGTATTCCTGCATTGTTCACAATACAGCATCATGTTTTATGCAAGCAAGAGGCGCGTGAGGAGACAGTGGAAGAAAACTCCGTTTAACTGGCAGTGAAATGACAATAAAGCAACAAATGGGGAAACCGGCAGGAGAGAAACTGTAACTTTTATGGGCAGATCCCTCAGTCACTATCATGAGTCGAAGGTCACTGAGCACATCTGAAGGTGGTGAGGAGGAAGAGAGTGATGCTGGGAGGGAGCAAAGGCTCTGGGCTGGATTTGGGGGTTGCGTGCAATTCCAAACCACCCAAGGATCTGGCCCCGAGCTGTACAGACAGTGGAGGGACAGGGCCCAGAAGGATTGCTAGTGTCACAGAGCTGGTTCTCAAGCACAGCTCCTGACCATGCACAGCCTTCAGTAATAACCTGGACAAGTGGACAAGCTTCAGAACGGGTCACTTGAGACAGACAAGTACGTACAGATGCTGTGCCAGATGTGTTATTCGGTTGTGTGCTTTGGTCCTGTCATTTTTGGTCACAGGCATAAACTGGAAGCAGAACGATGCCCATAAACATGAGAACTGCTCACCCTTCAGCACCAAGCTGTACTTGTCGCCTTCCCGCAGCTCTTCCCTTACCCTGTTGAAAACCAACTTGGTCATCAGAGAGAGAAAATTCCAGTACTTTCATTTGAAGCTTAGGGTTAATTTACAGCATGCCCAAATAGCTGTCTTCATGTCTGAGTGAAGGCACGACTGTTTACTCTCCAGGAAAGTGATACAGTTTTGGGGGAGACTGGGGTTTTGATTGCGTCATTGATTTTTGAGAAAACTCTGATCAGTGGTGAAAAAGTAATAGGATGAAGCAACAAATACAAAGATATCAAGCACAGTAGGACAAAAGAGTTGATAGGCACAGTCACAGGGAGATGTCTACTTTGCTCTTTTGGGTCAGCAGATCACCTTCTGTTCATCAGTTTTCCAGACTACAGGGACAACTGGATGCTAATACCCTCTGTTAAAAGGCTGTTAATCTAATGGCCTAAATACTAATATTCACTTAAATCAAACCCTTGTGAAGTTTTTTGCTTTGATGCGGGAGTTTAAAGAATTAAAAAAAGCCTCATAGCATGAGATGGTGACTCAGTTTAGGGGACCTGCCATGAGATCTAATTCCTTTTATTATTTTTTGTTGCTGAAAGAAACACATGCACACACACACATATATAAATAAGTGAACAGACTTTCAGAGACAAAAGAACATTTCCATTTTGCAGCAATGATCACAATGTAAAAAGGCTCCATTGCCATGGAAACGGCCCTAATCCTCATCATATCTAATGGTGATTTTCCAAAGAAGTCCTTGAAACATCTTTTGTTTCTTGCTTTGAAGTCAAAAGAAATGGTTGAGTGCCAAGAAGAGGGCTATCAGCTCCAGATCTCCAATCACAGGCCTGGTCTCAGCTCTGCAGGCAACTCACCCGCTCCGTACACTGTGCAAGGCTCACTTAGAATAATTGCCGCATGCAAGTTAGCAGGGGGAACAAAGCAAGAGGAAAACAGGAAAAAATATATACACATATATATAAAACACAGGTGGCTTATGGAGAAAAATGTTCTCAACAAGTGGCAAACACTAGATTTCCATTCCCCAGACAGGATCCTCCGCGGAGGGCTGTTACATTAACACACAAAAGCTGAGAAGTGAGCGGGGACTGGCTTTCCATGCTGAGCCCACTTTTCCCTCATGGCAGGGATGCTTGGTCTGCCATGGCAGCAGCTTTGGTGTGCCTGATTTAGGAATTAATGACCTAATTAGGAGCGCTGGAGATGGGGAAAGGGAGGAGGGAAGGAAAAGGAGGCACCACAGAGCACATTGAAGAGCTTTGCCACTGCTAATGGAGTTTCTAGCTGTTTGCAGAGGGACTCACTAAGGGATTTGAGCAAACGGTTCACAGCCCAGTTTAAAAGCTGGTGGGGGTGGTAATTGCACCGTCAGGGAAAAACAAGCACTTTGCAAGGGAAGGAGGAAAAGTTTTTAGAAATGTGCCCACCTCCCCTCTTTACGGCTGTTATACTGACCCAAGCCTCAGTCACATCCCAGACACTGTGTTGTCATGGATGACAATGCCAGAATGGGGGAAGAAGAGCCATGACCAATGGGACAATAAAGGAAGGAGGCTGGGCTTTTCAATACTGGTGGCCTGAAGCAAGGGCTCTTGGACTGTAAAAAGAGAGAGTAACAGACATGAGGCTAAAAAGGGTAGCAGTGGTCCCAGAAATATTGCTTGATCTGGGGGACAAAGATAAAAACAGAGCGATAAGCATAGGCAGGAGTGACCATCAGCCCCAGTTCATGCCATGGTCTGGACTCTGCCACGTACCCTTTCATCCATGTAGGATCACAGGAGGGGTGGCAGGGTAGTCTGATAATAGCTGCATTAAGCCTATTGAATATAGTGCTGTCACTAATGTGATGGGCTATTTTCTGGTGCTGCATATACAGAAATAACTGGGACCACTGGAAATGGAAACAGCTCAGCTACACTGAAAATTAGACCCCATGAGCCCAACTTTGCAGGGCTCTGCAGAAATGGCAGGCTATTATAAGAAACTGTCCTAGACTCTATTTTCACTTTATATGAAAAGCAGCTCCTCAGAAAGGCTGTGGGATTGAAAGCTAAGGCCCCTGAAAGAGCTGGAGGAGCCTCTGCAAAGGGTGACTGGGATTGGTGTGCCTCAGTCCTGACCTCTGGTTACTTAGTCAGGACTGAGCAAAGAATTTGCTTTCTGTGCCTTGGTCACTTCTCCTCTGCTAAAGCAGAATTTCCCATTGGAGGAGCTGGCTGAGAAGTGGACACACTTTCCAGCCAAAACTGGTGTCAGACTATCATCAACTCCCTTCATTGAGACCATCAACCCATTGTTTGTTTGTCTTCTGCTGGCTTTGAATCTTTGGTCTTGAGGGGAAAGACTTGTTATTTCATTGCCAAACCCTTGAGACCTCCAAGCATCCCTCCTGCCTCCTGAGGCCATGTGCTTTGCCCTTTTTCATTGCTAAAATAGCTATCTGTCCCCTTTCTCACCTGTTCCATTATCCTGGTTTATTTCCTTCTGGAAATTAATTTTCCTTTAGACATTGAAGAGCAAAGGATCCTGACCTGAGAAAATTTTCACTAATAACTTCTAAACCATCTCTCAGTAAAGCAGGAGGATTTCTTTTGTTCTTTTTTTTCTTCCTCCTCCCTTTAATAAAAAAAAAATAATTATGGAAGGGTATTGTCTGCAACACATGAAAAACAGTAAAAACAGCCCTTATAGATACATTACTGTATATTTTAAAGTCATGTATCTGTATCTATAGAATGAAGGTATGCACATGACTTTTTTTTAACGAGTTCTAACACTCTCAAATACAAATAATCAACTCTGATGCTTAGAAAACTGCAGAACTTCATCCATTAAATAAATCCCAGTTGCTGACTCTTGGCTCAGATACATGAAGGCTTCATCATTCAAAAAATGAGGACTTTAAATCTCAGAGCCAGCACTTTAGTAACAGCTTTACTGGCTAATAATAATAATAATAATAATAATAATAATAATGATGATGATGCAAGGTGCAAAGGAGCAGGGGTAGTTCCCAGGATGCTTTTCTTTCAATGAAAGAACACAGACAATATGCACCCATAAGAAAGTGTATGCAGATACCACTGTTTGTCATTAGGTGACCATGAGTGCTCTTCACCTGTGGCTTGGGACGCAGGGAGAGGCTTTTGCACTGTTTCCATCCTTGAGATACAATCTCCCATGTACTGTTATGAAGTCTTCAAACACTTGACAAGCAGTCCCAGCCCTTTCACTTCACAGGGAGAGCAAACCATTTGCCAAGAAAAGGATTTAGAACTGGATAAACATTAAACAAATATTTCAGGGAGCTTTATTTTGTTTGTGATATTTTGCATTTGAATTCTTTGTGGAGGATTAAATTTTTGATGTGCTTGCCCCTTTTTCTCCCTCTCCCTCCTTCTCCCACCCAGTATCTCAGGTAACCGTTGTGAGCCAGGAATACAGGATCAGATTGATGGGGAAGTTACAGGAGGTTTCAACCCACAAGGACTTCCCTTGGAGCAGAAGGTTAGTCTCCATGGGTTGCTGAGTGACTTTCATTCCCAGCAGCATGGAAGTACTACCCCCAGTCCTCAAGAAATAGATCAGACCTGCTATTTAAGCTTGTCACATGCAAGGTCAAAATAAAGCTGAGCCTTGCATTAACCCATGGGCAGCCTTTCTCTTTTTTGAGACATTCCCATGTGCAAATTGCACAGTATTAAAATTTCAAACTGCCCTAAAGAAAGCAGATCATTCTGTCTACTCCATGACTGCTCACAGTGTGATGTAGCTCGCCATCTCTAACGGTGTGTGTGACCCTTGCTTAGGTCCATGCCTACCACATTTCTTGCTCATCCATCCAACCCTGTCTGCTCCCAAGCCTGATAACACATGACATCAGTGTGGGCTGATTTGCTGCATGAAGGAGTTCAGGAAACATGAGCCACGGTCAGTGAGACATAGACCCCCCCCACACCCTGGTATTCTATCATATAATTTTCATCCATGCTCTTCAATGAGAGTGAGAATGGAAAAGAAGGGCAAACATCCTTAAACAACTTGTGTAAGTGTCCACACAAGGACAAGTACAGCAGAGTGCTGAGAAGATTAGTGCATAGCATGGGATGGTGAGAAGGAAAAACCAAGCCTGTTTGTGCCTTAAGCTGGACTAGGCAGCATGGTTCAGCAGCAAAAGGATGCACAGGTATGTACAGCACTTAGCCAATACAGAAATCATCCTCACAGTCAGGGGGAGAAAGATTGTGACTAGCTTTCCATAACAGGTATAAAACAGAGGTAAAATTACAACAGCAGTGCTGTGGGACAGAAGCAGTGAGGAGTCTTCCTTAAGGAAGTAAGATTAAACAATCATCTGTTTCCTCATTTACCTATTTCCCTGTTTCTTTGCCTCAGTATCAAATTCCAGCCAGTTGGGTGGAAATGTAGACTAAACAAACATACATTCCCAGCAGCTGTGGGACAGAGCAGCAGCTGGATAGAGGAACGATAGGAAAAGGTTTGGTTGCTGAGGGGTAGGAGCAATTGCTACTCTTCTAAGACTCACTCCACCCTGGCTCACATACCCAAGATGCGAGTCTGTACCTGCCTTTAAAGTACTTATTATTCAGAGTCTCAAGCCTTTCCTGGCTTCCAAAACAGGAAATGATTTCCTGACATGGAGGTGGTTTCTCTCAGCTGTGGAGGATACTCCAGCATCTCTTACCAGTTGTGTCTGTAAGAGTGCAGCTGCCAGTGGGGCTGTTTGTGATTCACATCACATTTGCAAAAAGCCCAGGCAGCAGTGGGGAAAAGATGGACATGAATAGAGAGTGTGGAGAAGGGGGGGACGGGGAAATAGAAGTACTAATGTGTTTTCAGCTGCTGGGATTTTTTGTAGATGTTCTGTTCTCTCTCACCTTGATGCCTCATTTCACCTGCTTGCTGCCATAGGTGATTGGACAGCGTGGTTGTGCTCTGCAGGAAACAATGAACAAGAAATTACAATAACAAAGTATGTCAGCAGCTTCCAGGCTCTGATCAGCTGTAGGATCTTTGGCAGCTGCTAACACTCCCATCTACACAGAGGGAAGGAGATGCTGTACAAAAGGTGCTCCTCTTGCTGCCTTTGACCAGTGAAAGAGTTAGAAACTAGTAATAGCTAGGCTTGTTTATCCTGGGATGTGCACTGTCTGGTTGAATTTATAAAGCTCCCCATGTTCTTTGGCTGAGCATGAAACGGGAGGACCATGCAGGCAGCGTGCTTGCTGCTCCGCTGGGATTTAAGCAAGAAGGGAATTGTGGCATCAGGAGCCCAGCTGCGTGTATGCAATTGGTCTTACTTGCCTGGTTCTGGAGTTCAATTACTCTTGAAGACAGCAGCTTCCTGACATTCATATCCCAGCATCACCCAGGAAAAGATAGTAGCACCCTTCTGCAGGCCAAGCTCTGACACCAACAAAGCACCAGGACGCTCAATTCTGAGCTAGGGTGAATCAGAGGGAATGATTAGGTCCCGTCTGTTCACATCTGCTGCACACCTGGTTCCTCCATCTTTAGGTATTATTCTGTTCTGAGAAATGGGAGATGAATAAGCTGGGATCTATCTTAGCCTTTCATCTTTTTCCTTGTCATTATGGTGATAAATATTTTCTGCACTAGCTGTCTTAAGCTTCACAAGTGATGGAGCAATGCTGCCTCCCTCCATGGGTGCCCAGCCCTTTGTCCAATCATTTTCTCTTTCCCTCCTCTCACGGTGGTGGCTAACTAAAGCATGTCCCTTCCACCCCTGCTTTGATTTCCTGCCACAACTCACCTCCTCTTGACAATCATTATCAGCAAGGGATAGGTCACTTTGAAGACCAAGGATTTCTGGTATATGAGAAGCCAGTCTTACAAGAACAGGCTGCTTCTGAGATTTCTCACTGACTTCTCCACTATCTAGAAATCCTTGGTCTTTCCTAAAGTGTGTTGCCTTCCAGGCTACAAATATGTCATGATTCTAGGAGATAACTCAGTCCTGTTGGGCCACAGAGCATCCCTGGCTGCAGTTCAAAGGGTGTCACCACAAATGTTCAGGCCTTTAGCATCTCCTGGAACCAATTCCTCCCCAGGACATGCAGAATCTTTGTAGCTGAAGCTAGAAGACCTTGCTAACTTGTAATTTACCTGTCTCAGGAAGAAAAATGAAAATAAAGTCAAAGAAAAATGAAAATAAATTCAAAGAAAGACCAAGGGGAGCATTGGTGTTAATGCTGCCTCAAGTACATATTACATCCCAGAAGGCTTTGGATGTGCCCACTTCCATGGCCCCAAGGGTCTGTATTAGATGATGGGAACCTGGGACTTCATTTTCATTGTGGAAGTGTGTTAAAGTGACAGCAGGAACACCTCTAATCACTCATTTGAGCTCTTTAAGACACCTCTGTAGAGACGGATTACAAGAGGGACCCTTATAATGAACAGGAAGCTACATCCCACTGGGGCAAACTGACACAGATAGTGTCGTGCGGAGGATCACATTGCAGATACGCTACTTCTGATCTCTGTAGGAAGTTGGTAAAATCAAACCCACAGGAACCATGATTTATCTGCAAAGGTAAAATGAACATCTCTGTTGCCTAACATAAAATCTGTTAGCTCCCATTGGGAATCTTTCTATAGCTTTTGATGGGGTTCAGATCATGCTGTCATTTAACATTGTCTTAGTTCAGAAATGGTGCTGTTTGGTCCCAATCCTGCTCCTCTTCCTCAGACAACTCTGCCATTTATTTGGTCTTTTTGTCATCATTTCCAAAGACAAAACAGATAGAACAACATCTTGACTCCTGGATCTGCAAGGAGGAAATGTTGTCCATATCTTCATTACATCAAAACCTGGCCCTTGGCTCGCTGACCTCAACAGAAATATTCCTGTTTACTCCAGCAGGCTCTGAGTCAAACTCTAAGGATGTATTTAAGCATACTTGACATTAGCTGTCTAATACCTCATCAGCCTGAGCAGGTGGACTCCTATATCAAAGCAGTTGCAAGTATGGGCACTTCTGGGACAATTCTTTGGATCTATCTTGAACACGTACTGTCAGGTGGGATGAAATACCTATCCCTCTCCACTGGATGCAGAAACAGTACCTAATTTTTATATGGACTAAATCTGATTAGATCAATACCACCTAAATTGTTATATGTAGCCCTTGACAGTGCAGCAGAAAGCCCATCGACATCCAAAGAGATCTTTGACAGAGGAAGAACTAATAAATGCAGAATTCGATCCTTTATTGTTTCTTTTTCCTTGGGAAGAGCATTGCTCTTCCTGCAGCTCTAACGACAGCCTTGGTTTAATAAGACATGCTAATGTGTTATGACTTCTGGGAGCTCTAGAGTGAACCCATGTTGATAACAGGCTTAGCCTCAGAAATGATAAATCACAAGGGGGAAAAGAGATATGAAAATTCTCTTCAGTCCTTGCAAATGAAAAGAAGATGTGATTGTAGAATATGTTTGGGATGTATGAGCAGGGTTCCTATAATCAATCATCCTAAATAAACCATTTTACTTAGCATCTGTTTGAAGGCAGACAATCAGGCTAGGTATATGTTTTCTCCATGTAAAAATGCTTACAGAGTCTTATATCTGAATTTCTCTATCTTAGGTATTTTATATGAACCCTCATTTTATAGCATTTGAGTCCCTGGCAGACTTCAGAGAGGTTTTAGGCATGATATCAAAACCAGAAAGTAATACTAGTTACATTTTACTGATTGAGCAAACAGACTTGTTCAAAAGCAAGCAAGACATGTATGGCAGAACAACACAAATAAAACCCAGCACTTTTATATCATAGCTAACATCCTAGCCACAGGAGCAGCTTCCCTGTACTAGCTCCCTAGATGGCTTTTCTTATCCTCATAAACTAAATAGAGTGTCCTACTTAAAGATGTTTTTTGAAAGGAAATTCCTCAGTTTGGTAAACCTCTCCTAATGCTGTAGGGTGTTTATTGGTGTATTACTTTCAGCTAATGGCTTCCAGTAAATAATCAGCCAGGCAAAACAACCCCAACAACAACAAAATCCAATAACATTACTTTTACAGTCCCAGAATCACAGGGCAGGAATAGGCTGCTGGAGCTTGTCTCCCCCCGTCCCTGTGACAGGGCAGAAGCAGTCACACTGGTGTCATTTCTGATGTTTGACAAGCCCCCTCATAGCTCTCCTGCAAAGGACATCCCACGTTCTTCCCCAGACCTCCAATTCCAGCCTCTCAATCCTTCCTATGAGAAAGAAAAAGAATCATGGTTTTAGGCACCTCTTAGGAACATGGAGAATAGTATATCCCATTCCTTTCTGTAGCAACCTTATCTACTTGCAAGAATTACTATCACACATCACTTCTGGAAGACAACCAGGCCCAGTGAGCTCAGACCTTAATTATAAGGTAGGCTTGGCTTTTGTAGACATCTAGCCAGTCTCATTGTTCTGTTCTGGATTACCTTCAGATTGGGACCCCTTTCTTGGAGGTAGACAGCCCCCCAGCTGAGGTCTCACCATAGCTAAACACAGCAGAGGATTGCTTTGTGTCTCCTCAGCCATACAGTCCCTTACATAGTCTGGTATAAAGTTGGGAGATTCATATTCAGTTTCTGATAGACAGCAGCTCCCAGGGCCCTGCCTGGGGAACTTCTGCTTTGCTAATTTCCCCATGCACTTGGCCTTTGATTATGGCAGTACCATACCTTGCACTTCTCTACTGACCTGTAGTATGTCCTTCTTGGACCACATCTCCCTCTTGTCAAGCTCATATCAAATTCCCATTTGATTTAATGCTTTCAGGCATTGCCAGCCTTGTCAGTCTCACTTGTGTCTTAAACTACCGGACTCCATTCCCTCATCCAGATTGGTCATGAAAACATAGAGCAGAACTGCAGCCAGGACCAATTTCTACAGAATCCCTTTCCCTGAATCCTCTTGCTTTAGGACAGACAGCCACTCAGGGGTAGGTTAGATACCTATTGGCAGTGCATCTCAATTATTTTCATGCTTCCAAATTTGCTTCCAAGACTATTGCATGAAGAATTATCAATAACCTTATTGACATCCGGGTATAGCACATCTGCTCTGTGTTCTTTAACTGCAAAGCCTGTTGGCCCACCATAGGGGCTTTCAAATGATTTGTGCATGACAAATTCGTGATGGATGTTACTGACTTCCCTGTTTGCTTTTAAGTGATTTTGACTTGTTTATTTGACTGGATGTGTCCCTGGGACGTATGAACAGAACTGCCCACGCAGGATGTGCTGGCGTTCTGATTTCTGAGGGCCCACCAAGCACGTTCCCAGGGGATTGGTCAGGAGAAACAACATGAAGGACTGCTTTGACAGGAGGGGCAAAGTGGCTTGGGCATATAAACGCATCTCAAAATCGTACCTACCCTACTCCAGGTACTCCACAGGGTACTAAGCTTGTGCTTCTGCCAATTAATGTACTTACGTTTCCCCATCAATGAGTCCAAATGCCAACTCAGCTTATTTCAGCTTCTGATCAGATACACAGGTATAAAAGATGCACAAATGCTCAGAATCAGGCCAAAGATGCCTGGGATGGGAAGAGCTGCCATGGTTGCCTTGTATGAAGTACTGAACCTGATAAAACATTCCCCTTCCATTGCTTTGCACAACTGACTTCCCCCCCCCCCCCCTCCTTTTTTTTTCTCCTCATTTTTCCCTCTTCTTCTTGTTCATTAATGGTCCAACCACTTGCTTTTAATATGTATAATATATATGGTATATATGAGGAATATATAGGTGTATATTCCTCAGAACTCCTGCCATGCACAATAATATTGTAAAGACTCACCAGAGTCATCTTTATTTTGTGCCAAGGAGTCTTTGCTCATCTACAGGTATTTGCCTGAAAAGCTCTCACAGTCATTTTTGTAGAGTGTCTGTGTTTTTCCTCTGCACTTTCTCTCCCTAAGGTATCATCAGTTTCTGGCAAGCTTCAGTCTTCTTTATTTGCTTTTAAGTCCTGGGCAGAATCTGTAAGAGCCTGGAAAATTCAGCCTTGCTAAAGGGCTGGTATAGGGTCACTCTAAACCGATTGCACTTTCTGACAGGAGCACCCCACCATCCAAGGGTAAGTGCACTGCCTTGGTGTGATTTTGGTTGTGCTGACGTTCACCTAAACTCTGGGAGCAGTTTTTTCTGTTGATTACAAGGTGCTAAATGAAGCTGTACGTGTGCACACCTAGTTTTTGTCCCTGTCCTAGCTGTAACTTCACACTCCTTAATTTCACAGCCCTACTCCCAGGCTATTTTATTTGTTGTGTTTGTTCACATTTAGCCCAGTCCCTGCACTCATTCAGCACAATCCCTACACTCAGCTACACACCAGAATTGTGACAACCTTCAGGCAGATACTCTGTTAATACACACGCAGGGCCTGACTCTGCCCTGTCCTGAGACAGCCAAAGTCATCACACCAGTGGAAAGGAGGAGTGAAAAACTGCCAGGAAGCTCCACAAGATGTTGCTGATGAGTCCAAGGTTCTCCCGCATGCAGCTTTGAAGGTGACTAATTGCTCCCCGTGTTTCACTCAATACATCCCCTTTCCCAGGCGATGTGATGCTCCTGTGGGCACAGCACAGACCCTCTCCCCCTCATTCCTCCAGGCTGGCTGCTGCCCCGCTTGTCTCTGCTTACAAACATCAAATGTCTAACCACTACTTTGGAAATACAAGCATTTCCATGTGTCACTGGCATTTTCTGGTTGCAAAGCAGATGTAAAGTGAGCCCTGTGAATTCCACAAAACAGGCCAGAATTTGATCACAAAACCTGATTAAAGGACTTGCATGAAAGAAGGGTATATATTATATGTGAACAGGAAAAGTAGTTTCCCATTCAGTCTTAATACTGAAGAGAGATCATTGTCTGACATCTCTGCAGTTTCCTCCTTTCTTTTGTGCAACAAAAAGGGCAATATAAACTTATCCTGGAAATATTTATTATTTTTCAAGGGAATAAGAGTTTTCCTAAGCTTCAAGTCCAACCAGAATTGTCTCCAAATTAGTAGCGAACAACAAGAGAATCATCAATGAAACAGAAGCATGGTAAATTTAACTCTCCTTATTTGCATTTGTACAAAAGCACATGGAACTGAGTGCCAAAGTTGTGAGTGAGCAAGATTCAGATAAGAAGTGAAGATATGTGAGAACAGAAGCAGCTCTTCAGCAGCCAACCCTCCCCACAATCTTCAAAGAGATTCATTCAAGGGCACAAACCAGATCCTCACTAATAGGGAGCTGTGAGACTCCCTCCCCCATGATTATTCCATAATCATGCTTGAGGGTTTGCTCACCTTCCACTGCTGATGAGGTCCTTCCCTGGGGCTGCCAGGGACCCCAGCTCTTGGTGTGGGGTCTTCAGGAAGGACACCGCAATGCCCTGACATGAGCAGGGCTCTGCTTTGCCCATGACATGCTCCACACACCTCTTTCTACCCAGCACCAAGAGCTTGAAATGAGGAGTTACCCCCAGCAGAAACCTCACCATGCAAGCTCCAGAGCAGACAGATGCTCTGATACAGAAGTCAGATTTTCTTTGTCGGCACACACCCTGGCATCTTCCTTTTTTCCTTAGAAATGAAGGGGACTCCCTCGATGGGATCATGGAAACCCACCCCTTTGCCAAGTCGGGGCTCACCCCTGCGGTGGGTGGCAGGGCTCGCATCCTAGCTGTGCTCAGTCTCCTGGTGCTGCACAGAGAGAGAGCTGAAAAGCACCGCAGGGAGCCCAGCCACGCACTGCAAGTGCTTTAGAAAGTAAAGCACACTGCACAGAGCCAGTTCCTCCCAACAGCTTCAAATTAGGGTCAGGTTTATCTTACATTTCTCCTCTTTCCCTCCAAAGACTACTGTTGCTTTAGCAGAAAGACCTTTCTCACTGCCCTCTCCCTAGGACTTGAGGCTGCAGAGATCCCTCCCAGGCTGTGTCTCTGCTGTGGTTGCTGCGGGTGAGACAGCAATTCTGGGCTGGGGGGCTCTGGTGTATGTCAGATGTGATGAGGCACAACCAAGCCAGGAGTGACAAAATGTAGGAAAATACAGGCTAGCTTCCATCCCCCACCTTGTACTGTTCATGTGAAGGTTTCTTGGACTCAGTTACAAGTCTGGGCACCAGATTTAAAGGACTGTGGAGCATTCACTGACACCTCCATGGACCATGTGAGGGGTAAAGCTTCAACACCTTCCCTATCCGTGATTTTTTTCTTACATTTGTGCTAATAACTTAATCTATCTGCTGTACTTACAAGGCATCTATCACCTCAGTATCTAAGTGCTGCTACTAAATTACCCTTCGTACAAGGCAAGTACAGAGACAAATTGAGCACTGGATCCCGAACAAACAGTCAACGACATGTACTGAGCTGTTTCAGGTTTTATTTCTCTGGGTATGTCACTGGTGAACGTTAAAAGCTATAATAAAGTGTGAGGGCAGAGGGAGATGGGGTGCTGCTGGGCAGGTTGATGGAGTGGGAGGGAGCTGCACCCCGGTTCCCATGAGCTGGTACCCCAGCTCCTCCTGCAGCCCCAGCTCTGGCTCCCCCCACACAGCCCTCCAGCACCTCAGCTGGGGGCTGCAGCTCTAATAAATCACTGCAGACGGTGGGGCTGGGGAGAGAGATGAAAAAGATCTCAGTGTTTAAAGTCACTTATTTCTCAAAAGAAAAAGGAAACAAATCTGAAGGTTATTTCTGTATAGTGGTCTTGTTCTTCAAGATATACCACAGCAGAAAGGGTTTGTTTATATGTGAGTGCATGTGTGCTTACATGTGCAACTATCAGCTCTGCCTTGGCTGCACTGGCTAGAGCTTGCCCAGGCGCTTCTTTCCAAAGACTAAGATAAAAAATAGGTGGAAAACAGGAACTCATTAAGGAAGGCAAGGCCAAATCCAGCTCCTTGGGAGGAAAACTGTGCCTCAGTAACAGTCTCTGGAGTTTCTTCATGAGCCCTTGTCCCACTGGGGTGACTGCCGTAGACTCCAGCAGGAGCAAGGTTTCAGCTGAAGTGGGTTTTTTTGCCTTAAATAATCTTGGCTGTCAGATGTAAGTTTTTTCAAGAAGCCATTTCCAGGTGACTAAGCCGAGTCCTGGGTCTGCTTCTAAGCTTTGCTTCGAGACTCCTTGCAGGCAGATTATAATGGAAAAAATCTCCACTGGATATCAGAATCACTGCTAATTTGGTCGCAGTTTCTAGGACTAGGTCAGATCTGCAGCCTGTCAAAAGGATGATGAAGAAACTGATGCACACAGGAGCTGACTCAATGCCCCTTCGAGGCACCGTGCTTTACTCATATTCAGTGGCCACGTACATGGGATTTCTGGACACCACCTGCAGTTTGAATTATGAGAATTGTGGAATGTCGATAGCCTGCTGTTCAAAGTGGGGTTTTGTGGGGAAGGGGAATAGATCACAGTTACAGCAACAGGGCACTGCCCTGATCAGCCTAGCCAGCAGAACAAGGCAGAAGGGCAGCTTGATTTTTATATCTTAAATAAATAAACCTTTCCGATCCTTCAGGCAGAGCCTACAATTCTGCAATGTATTTTTGTGAGCTGTTGTTTTACTGTAAATATCTTTTTCTATATTAAATCATACATCACTACCCAGTGCAGCTAATTTTCCATTCACATTGACACTTGTGGGCATTATCCTCATGCCCTGATGTCCCATAAAGCACCCAAGCAGCATCCCTCAGTCGCGTCTCATTTGCATACTCCCAGATGCTCTGGGTGATCATCTTAGTGAAAGGAAAAAAAAGATGAAATATTTACTTTTTGTTTTAACATGCCAGTAGTGAAAAGATATTGATGTGGTGAGGATGGGACATTAAAATAAAAATTATGTTGGGAATAAAAAGCAAGGCATAAATTAGCACTGTTTGCTTCATCTATGTTTTAAGAGAGCTAGCATTACTCCAGTGCCATATAACATGCCAAGGATATTTGGGGAAATCTGCAGCACTGTATTTCAAGAAAGCATTTGAGCCAAGATGACATTACTAAAGGCCACAGCAGAATTAATGAATGGCCACCAAAAAGCCTTTGCCAAAGGCTGGCTGTGAAGATGCCATGAGAGAAAGTGGAGGGGAAAGGAGAAAAGCGGTTCCTGACGGTCTGTCGAGACAAAAGGATAAAGACCAGTAGGAGAGGAAATGTGATTCACTTGTCTCTTCTGGTGACACCCTTAAGCTGCTCGCTTTCTCTGTAACACACTATCTTGCTGTTTGCATTGTTTCCAGGGGATACATGCCACCATCTTGCAGACCCTGAGCCTGGCTTGACATAAAGATGCTCCAGGCTTTGGGATGTCTGCATCCATCCTAAATTGTAAACTGGAGGGGATTATCCACACTCTTGGTTAATCAATTAGGCCAACTGAACAAAGTTGTAGCACATAAAGCAGCAATAATACCAGAGGAGTTAACGACACCATCTGTCTTCTAGCTATGCTTCTTTAGCTGTGGTCTAAATCAGCTGCCACTGAGGGCATCATCCTTACTTAGCTCTCAGAAACATCGGGACAAAGGGGTGAAAGAAATCTCTTGTGTCGTCAACTCCAGTTCACTGCCATCTCAGGCAATCACACATATAGCCCTGATCTGAAACACATCAAACGCCAACTTACAGGCAGCTTGATTTCTGTCCCCTTTCCATTATTTGAAGAGTTACTGCACTTATTCTTATAATACTTCTTTTAGTGTTTGGTCCACCTGTGACATTTTATATCCAAGAACTACTGTGCTACTAGTGTTGCTTAACCTAAGTAGCTCTTCACTCTCCTGTATTTTTATACCTTTCCCATTTTACTCTAAGAATGCAATTGCATTTGCTTTCTGGTTCACTGAATTCCCTCAATCCTCGATCCCTAGGAGGAAACATAACAGACACAACTGGAAAAGTAATTTTTAGATTTTTAAAAAACATACGTGTCTCCATGGGGAAGATTGAAAAGTCTCCATTTCATAGTTCTCCTTTCAAGATAATGAAGGTGATACCCTGCCAGGGAGGGATAAGGATGTGTGCTGGGAGGCTACAGTTCCTATGAAGGTTTAGATGCCCACCATAGTATGGACCACACAGAGATGCTGTAAAAACCCATCCATGCCCACACCTCAACATACAGTGGCAAGAAAAGGGGAAGAAGTGGAAAAAACCCAACCCAAAACCAAACAGCTCGTGAAGCACAAATAGCATGGAAACATTCATGCTTAGTGTGACAGATGGAGGAAGAAGACCTGATCGAAGAGCACACATTTCTGCAGATGCCTCTTTGAAGTTAAAGAGGGGCTGCTGAAGTTAATGGACCTACTCGCACATGTAAAGACTACTGGATAAGACCATCAATTTTCTATAGGTCACCAGGACCAGACACAAATTCAGAAGGAATGAGAGAGCAAAGAAGTAGAGCTATTAGCACAAAGCCTGTCACTTTTTTCATTAAAATCAGAACTCATGCCAGAGGGCTGAAAAGTGGCCAGTGCTGTATCCATCTTTAAATAAAGGTGTGAAAGGAGATGAAGGAATTACAGGCTGGCAAGCCTTACTTCAATTGAAGAAAAGATAAGAGAAAAACCATTGAAGACAGAGTTACAATGCCCCCAGATGCTTGGGACAAACCAGCATGGAGGCTGCCACAGTAAATCGTCATGCTTCTCAATCTATTTTAATGTGTTTCAAAATGTTAACAAAAATAATGGATACCTCTGAACAAGCAGAGGCGATTTATTTAGGTTTTCAAAAGACTTTTTGAGAAAAGCCCTCACAAGGAGCTATTAAGGAAAGCTTAGTGGGTTACCTAGAGGTGAGAGGTAAAAGTTCTTTCATGGATTGAAAACAAGCTATGACATAAAAATCAAAGAGCCGTAATAAAAAGTCCAATTCTCAGCATGGAAAGAGGTTAATAGTGGGAGGTACTCCAGGGACTACTCCTAGGACAAGCATTGTTACAGATATGTATTAAGAGCCTGAGGATGGGGTGGTATAGTGAAAAAGGGCAACGTTTGTTCAAAGAAAAATATCTCCTCCCTCTCCCACCTTCTTCTTAGGTCACGTAGGTCTGGAGAAGATGGCAAGAAATTAATTTAAGACAGACCTCAGAGAAGGATGTAAGTGGGCCATACAATGGCAAATAAAATCCTGCTGAGGCTGTTGCATGCATAACATACTTTGGGAAGAACAATTGAAATTCTTCATATACAAATGAATCATATCCTCTAAGGGACCAAAGAAGATGTAGGCTACTGCAGGGGGCTCGATGTAAGATATGTGTTCACTGCACAGTGGTCATCAAAGACCTGAATGAAATGTAAAGCTGTTTGGAGAGATATTATATTTCCTCCCTTGTTTTCTAACATCAGCTGCGTGTTTTAGCCCTGGAAAACATGATCACTTGCAAGCTGTAACTTAAGGAAAGCATTGCAGAAACAGATAGGGGCCAAAGGAGGTAAGGAAAAGAACGAGATATCTGCAGATAAGGGAGGCTTGCGTGCTGCATGGAGGAAAAATGTCAGTACCAGGGTGTCACCATCTTGCAGGGGTATCTAGGTGGTAGGACTGCAAGAGAAAAAAAACAGATAAAAACTGAGCAGTGGTCTCGCTTTTTAAATCTTGTTTATGCTGAAGCAAATAGGCAGAAGCCCTAGAGAAGTCAGTTGAACTGCGTGTGAGTATCTGGAGTTCAACAACCAAGAATAAAAGATATCCCGGTCAATCAGCTGTTCTGTTTGCTCTTTTCAGCATTAAAAGGAGAAAAGGTCACTTGAGCAAATTAAGAAGAAAACAGAATGAATAAAAGGAAACAATTTCTCTCTTTAAACATAACTAACCTGTGCCATTTCCAGCTGCTTGTTTGCTTTGAGGCAAATAACAAGAGTTTCCTGAATTTCTCTGAGGAAGAAAGCACGGGCAGTAATGACAACCTTAAACCTCAGAAGAGTGCTTAACCAAAGTAATTTCTCTTTGTGTTAGTTCTGCAACCACAGCATGGAAACGGGACAAGGCTCTCCTTAAAGAGGATGCATCTAAGCCTGGAGACCTGCGATAGCAGGGGAAGTTGGGAAGGAAATTGTCCAGGTGATTCAAAGAGATGAAGTACCTTGAGCAGCACTTCTTTAGGCAGCCAGAATGGTCCTGTAGCTAGTGCAGTGGACTGAGACCCATATAACCTCACCAGTTTCTGACTCTGAACCTAACTTCTCCTCTATGCCTCAGAGTACCCCTTTAACATTCGATATCATCACAAGGGGTATATATCCATGAAGGAGTACATGTTAAGTAAGCTATTAGAATTACTTATCAGCCAAGTCATTTAAGGTCTTCTTCAAAGCATCTATAGGAGACACTGCTGTGCCATTTAGAAATCAGATCTTGGAGATTTTTTATTTTTTTAAAAAAATCTTTGTTTGCTGAAAGCTTCCAAGCTTATGCTGGAGGAAGCACGAATCAATTAACCCAATTCTGATCTCACATGGACCCAAACAGGTAGGAGAGGAGGATTACACAAGCAAAAAAAGCTATCAGAATCAGGCCAAATGTATGCAATATGCATCAGTTGCCATGGCAGGCTCCCTTCTGCTCATCACACACGCTGTCAGGGCATAGTATATTGATTGTAGATACTAGTGCAATACGCTTACTAAAATTACAAGCACAGAAAAGGACCTATTTGGGGGTTTTTTTCTATTTGTGGGAGGGATGCAAATCCATTTGAATTCTCTTGTGAGCAGGTCTGATGGGATATAGCCCTCTGCTCACATAAATGGGTGATGCTTTACAACTCTCAGCAAAACCTGGACCTGGTGACTGCTACTTTATTTCTGCTGTGGCAGAGATGTGCCTGGGCAATTGTGAATGCTGTCAGTTGCATTCCAGGTGACAGCCTGTTCTCTCCAGTATCAGATGCCAGAGATACTAAAAACCATAGCCAAAATTTAGGATTGCTGCACAGGAGTTACAATGCAGTGAGACAATAATCCCAAAACAGCCCCACTTCCATGAGGTTATCTCAGTCTTAGGAGAACCCTGAACACAAACCAAGCTTGGACCGGACACAAGAGTACACCAGTGGGCATCTACATTTTGATGTAGCTTGCCAGAACATGAAAACACCCCACAGGCACAGATTTAGGCACTATGGGCATCTGATTTGGCACAGGTAGAGTGGTTCCCTGTGAAAAAAATCTTGACAGCAATGCCCCTGGGCAAGAGGGAAATTGAATGCCCTCAGAGAGCATTGCTGCTGGGGGGTTGGTCATGGTGCACAGCTCTTCTCCATGGGCTTCCCAGTTCCACCACCTCCTTGTCCCTCATCCCCCTCCAGAGTTTCAATCTGCCATGGGAAAAGTCTTAAGAGCTCTGTTTGGCAGGGTGACCCGTGCCTGACAGCTGCTATCAAAGTCAGGCATTTCTTGTATTTTCATGTGTGTAGGGGGAGAGGGAAGAATCAGCAGGGAAATGTCAGCAGCTACTCTTAGCTTTACTTGTGTTAGCTGTTATCTCACCATGATAAGCAGGTGGACTGGGGGTAAAAAAGCCTCTCATGCTCCAAGTTAACGTCCTTGTCTCTTTCCCACAGCACTCTCTCCTGTGAGTTTATTGCTGTCAAAGTTTGACACTGTCCTTTCTGCAGGCAGCCAAGCTGGCTCCTCCCCAGGGCAGCATCCTCCTCAAGGGCACAGGCTGTGCTGTGCACAGGGACTCAGGAGCGATCAGAGAGAGATGCTCTGTAGGGCATCCTTCTACAGCAAGGGTAGAAGTGTGGTGTGCCCCAGGATATGTTCACTAAACTTCAAGTGTTAAATGAAGTTACAGTGTGGTTTTTTTCATTAGGATTCAATATTGGATATTCCTTCCCTTCTGTTGGGATGCAACCTTTGACTCTGATGGGACACATTTTAATTCATTCCTCCCTCTCAGACTTGCTGTCTTTCTTCTTCATCTCCATCTCCATCTGCACCTCCATCTCCACTATAGCCCATGCACCATCAGGCTCCAAATCACCCTTTCAGCTCGGAAAGTGTGAAAAGAGTCAACAGGGCACTGTTATCTGCCTTTTAGACACTAATAGTGGATGGATTTCTCCACATTTGTAGTCTGGATCAGAGAGAATCCCCCTCCCTCTAACTTCTTCCACAAAAATCCCCAAGCTTTTTACAAATATTAAATGTTGAATTCTTAGCTCCTTACTCATGATGAGTAATACTTTATTCAATGTTATTGCACACAAGTCAATGGGATTACTCATGAAAGAACTGCTACTGACTGTAAGTGTAGATATCCCAATACAATTTATTAATTTTACTTACAGCATCTTTGAGAGGCTTAACAGATGGGAATATTGACATTAGAAGTTCATGTGATTGGCTCAAGGTCAGAAAGTGACAGGGCTGGGAACTTAGCCAAAGCCTTGATTTTCTTTTCTCTTGTTTCAGTCATGAGATAAAAGATTTAAAATATAGAAACCAGCAACTCAGGAACTCTTCAGTTTGCAAAAAAAAGCCCTGTCAGCTTGAAGGAACAGCACCTTGCATGGCAGTGCAGGCAACCAGTCTGAAGATGTGGCAGAAAGGAGAAAAGATAAACACACTGAGGAGTCGGGAAGAGGGAGAAAGAAAGACAGGTGCTGATTTTTCCTTTTTTCAACATCAACACTTGAAAAAGGCTGAGATCTTGTTTGGGATGTTGGTCAGGATAGCGAATTCTTTTGTTTGCTTGCTTAAAAACTGTGCTTTAGAACAAATGTTGTTTTTTAAAGCCTCTAAAGGGACTGAGGATAGAATCCTCTTTGCTCTTATCAGAAGACATCACTCTATCATGTTCAACTCTTTCAGACTGAAAAGAAACTCCCTGAAGGGACAAACCCCTGTTTGAATCTGTCTGGGCAATCTTCCTATTGTGGCCATCTGCACAAGTTGAAGACTCCCATACGATTGCTCACAGAGGTTTCCTATGATATCTTGTGGTTCAAGAAGGCATCTCTTTCTCATGCTCACTCCTTCCTCACTCCTCACCTTTTCCTCTTCCTTTCTTGCTTATAACAGGATAAAAATCTAATCTCTCAAACAGCACATTTCATTCCAGCCCTTGAAGGCTTTCTTGCACATGCATTGATACTCCAGCCCTCACTTGCATTCTGCGATGTCTCCATCCAAAATGTTTTGTAAACTCCATGGCACCTGCTCAAACCCAGCCAGAAGCAGCCAAATAACAACAACTATTTTTCTAACAACCAATTTGTAGCCAGGAGGCAAAGCAAACAGAGTAGGGATGGCATCCACCAGCCCTCACTGGACCCAGGGGCTGCAGGAATTGCCCCTAGCTGAATCACCACTCATCTCTAATTCAGCCGTCTTCTGCGAAGACCTTCATCCTCCCCTCAAAAGACCTAGCAGATCCCCTGCTTCCATCATGTGCCAGGCTTTATGCTTGCCTCTGGTGGCAGGAGGGCCAGGTTGTCATTTCACGAAGCGGCAGCGAACAGAAGGATCTGAATGTATCTCAGAAAAATCCTCAATCTGGCATTAATCACCTGCTTGGAGCTGCCGGCAGGCAGTGACATTTTCCGAGTGGCACACAACCAGACATCTGCTGAACGATCCAGCAGCTCAATCCAAGGGGAGGCGGCTGCCTTTTTGTCTCCTCCCTGTAGGAAAGGAAAGGTCATGGTGGTCCCAAGGAAGTAGGGAGAGAAAGGTTATCTGTGGAGTCAGAGTCCCTGGGCAGTGAGGGGTCATTTCACGGGGAGCCTGGTACATCTGCGTACTCCGCTCACTGTGCGTGGAGGCTGATCAACGCCACCTCAGAAGTTATTCCAAGAATCATATTTAAATAAAGAAATTAAGAGAAGTGAGTAGCTTTCCTGTGGTAGGAGAATGGGGGGAATCACTGGGACCAGCACCTTTAAATCCATCCTATTTTTGAACTATCTCAGGAAGCATCAGTATCACAGCTGTATCACAGCTGCCCGGGCACGTGCTGGGGAGCGAATCCACCCAAAGCAGGTAACTCCATTCCCATGCTTCTTTCAAGGGATTCTGAAATGACCTCTCTGCTGTACTGTCAAATGCAAAATATGAATCTAATCGAACTCTGGATCTGAGCCAGCAGAGTAATTTACCTGTTTCTGCACTGCAAAACACGTTTCTCTGAAATACAACACTGATCAAAAAGAAAATAAGAATAGGCAGACAGATTTTCTATTGGAAAATGCAGATTTATTGAAACCAAGATGTTTAAAATGGATACATTGATTTCTTAAAAAAAAGGTTGAGGACTTTCAGTAAAAGTTAGAAGATGCACTGAGGGACAAAAGAAGCAGCCAAATTTAACTCCTTAGTATTGAGTAAGCTCAGCTTGAAGAGTAGTATCAAAATTACAGTTTTCAAAGAGGTTTGAAAATGTTGATTCTCTTTTTCATTTCCAAACCCAGAGTACTGCATCACACTGGCAAACTTGTGATCTTGTCAACTTTCATCACCTCTGTAGTATCTTCAGCTGAAGACATGGAAGGCTTCCTACCCAGAAAAAAAACCAACCCTACAAATAAACCAGCATTACAAATAGTGTTTGCCAGGGCAGGTTGAAAGATTGCCATTGCTTTGGAGGTGCTGGTGTTACACAGGTTCCTTAAGACAAGAGTGGAGGTGGCATGTAATGACACTGAGCCTTTCATCCTTGGACTTTTCTCTAAATCAACCGACCTGACAGACCTTGCTAGAAAACTGTTTGATATCAGCTCTGGCTTTTGTATCATCCAATCTCAGTTTTGATTGTTGGGGGGGATGTTCTTGTCGATGAATTTTTTAAATCACTTCCACATACAGGTAAAGAGCATATCAAATGTCAGTCCCAGCCAAAGAAAACCTTTTTATTGGCAGGGTCTATGGATTTCTATCACTCCTGCTCTGTTGAGCTGATCAGATTAGATAGGATAGGGCCAAGATTTCTCTTGGCTGTAGTACTTTCACATCATTCAGCACACCACTGGGGAAGGAGTGGGAGGGACAGGATGCAGAGCGTGCCAGATGAAACCTGTTGCCTCTAAAATGGCCTGAGAGAGCTTTAACGATAAGCCACAGCATCCCAAACCTGGGGTGCAACTCTGAAAACCTCTAGAAAAAGACTTTGCATTCACAGGATTCCTGCCTTCCTCAAGGGGCTTTGCAAAATGCATAGTACAGACAGTGAAGCAAACAGGGGCTTCTTCATGTGCAGCCATCTTCAAGGGGCAGATGATGATGGTCCAATAGCTGACAGTGACACTGTGTTGGGCACAAGAGTGACAAATGTCTTAGTTCTTTGCAAATTGCATGAGACATTTTGGGACCTGAGAGATTATTGCACGAGTGAAAATTTGGCTGGTGCAGCAGCACTGCCAGCACCTGTCCTTGGGAGCAGTGCAAGCACCTCCTTGGTGGTCAGGACTTTGGTGTTCTCTTTCATTCCAAAAAGGGCAAATGGGAAGTCAGGTGACATTTAAAGCGAGATGAACCACAAACACATCAGAATGAAACCTCGTATTCCCACCCATGAGAAATATGTGAATAAATAAGTGTGTGTGTACATAACTATATATATATATGAATCAGAGAGGTGAAAACCTTGGATAGATTTCAGACTCCTGGCTGCTTTCCAGTAACACTTTAGAAATACAGTACTAAATTTACATCGGTTTCAGTAACGCAAGCCTAGAATTTCCCCCTGGAGATCCCATCTGCTCCTCACTTACATGAAACCCCCAAACTGGGGAACAGCAGGGCAGACATCATATTAAATCACTGGTTTTATCATATCCATTCAGTTTTTTCCCTGGATCTGATGATCTGCCAGGGCAGAATGCTGCATCATGTGCTTCATCAACATGTACAATGTGGCATGCAGTAATCCAGGCAGCAGCGAGGAGTGAGGCTCAACAGCTGGCTGCTGGCGGATGCAACCCCTGTGAACTCTTAAATGCTGAGTTCCTGGGAGCTGGCACACTGGGGTCTCCCCATGATAGCCAGGAATTAGCAAATTAATTAATTGGACTATCCGGGATCAGGAGAGGAAGTCACTCAGAAGTTTTCATGGAAATTAGTGGAGTGAGAATAAACTCATGAGAAAGAAGAAGTCAGGAGTGACACATGGCCAGCCTTTCCCAGGAACCAGAGAAACAGAGGAGGCCACAGTAACATGAGTTGTATGAGGCTTAGGTGACAGGAGTTCCTTCATGCCCCACACAGTTGCTTACAAATTCTTCCTAAGGAATTATGCATTTCTTTTCCCCTGCTACCAGGGACCCAGAAACATTCTCCTAAACACAAGCTGCATTTAAGCTGCCACTAGAATCCCGCTTTCTTGGCACGGTGCACAGCTAGGAGTGAAGATGAAAGGATCAGGACACAGAAATGATTTTCTCTGCAAGCCCTGGTGAGGGGATCACAGCAGGGCAGGGACTCCTGGGGCGGTGGGGATGGAGATTATTGTGCCTTCCTCTTCTCTGCCAAAACGCACTGTACCCAAAGCTAGCCACTGAAGCAGGGAGGATGGAAAGAGTAGGAGTATCTTTTAAATTCCTACCAGGAAAAAACCCTTTTTCATTCACCAGAAGGCTAGAGGATGGTCGAAGGATGAGACAGGACATCTGTGCGGACAATCCCTTCCCTGGGCTCAAGGGGGCATTTGTGATCTTCAGCAGCTCTGACGGCCGCGGTCCCTGCTCCGGCTCTGCTCCAACCTGCATCTCCCCTGCCAGCGTGAGGAAAAGGAGTTTATACTCTGGGCAAGGCTGTACCTGAGGATAAAGGGACACAGGTCCCTTTTTGGGGACACCCACTGATCCCCGGCTTTGTGGCGCAGCCCTGCGATAGCTCCCCGTGGCTCACGGAGCTGCCTAGTGTGACTGCTAACGAGCAATTACATTTTCTTCCAGTCTCTGTCCCCCTGAGAACTCGCTTCCTCTCTTCAGCTGAGGACCCACCTCAGCTGTCTGGGCAGGGGGGAAGCGATGGAGGCAGGAGACATGGTGGTCCAGGGCTGATGCACCACCAGTGCAGCCGGTGAGCAGCCTTCTCCTTGCAAAGCATCTGCTGGGTTTTGTCCGGAGCAAAAGCTGTTGGGCACTGGGCTGTAGGGCTTGTACAAGCTGGTTTTGGAGTTAAACCATATTCCCAGACCCAGCCCATTCTGGGAGCCTGGCCAAGGATGTCAAGAAACCTGCTTGGTTTTTGCAGAGGGAGAAGTGAGGAGAGGAAGGCCCTCTCCTCCTCCTCTTCTTCCCTGCTGCAGCACTCATACGTGGTAAAATTAAAACAGGGATGGATGTTTGGAGACCAGCAGGTGGGAAGGGCATGGCTGCACATCACGGCCACTTCAGACAGATTCTAGCTCAGATGTCAGGCCCTTTTCCACCCAGACACAGCAGCACATCTGAGAGGGGAAAGGGCAGGAGAGGACCTGTCGAATGGCAATGGTACAGGGCCAGGCCACAAGGTTGCAGACATGCTCCCCTCTCCTTGCCAAATCAGTCCCCACCACGGTAACATGCTTCAGCTCCATGGCCAGGCTGCCAGTAAATTTTGGCCTAATAGTTTTCCAGTCCAAAGAACTTCCATCACTCCAGTATCACCACAGACATTCTTGGACACACTAATCTTTGCAGCACAGCTAAATGTTACAAATACTCCCATTTCACAGGTGGAAAGCAGAGGCAGAGAGAGCCACAGGAATACATGCAAAAATAAGCATTTTATCCCACATGAAAATCCAAGAGATTATCCCAGCCCTGAATCTTCCCTTTCCCACCTCCTAAGGTATCAGCAGACCCTGCTGTCCTGAATGGAGCCATCACCTCACTCACGTTAAATGTACCAAAGGGAGCAGAGACATACAGCCCAGGTACTAAATATATCACATCTGAATCTCAGAAAAGGAAGAATAGATCACAGAAATCCTGGCAGCCAGTTCCCACCTTCAATTGCAATGACACAGTTCTGTACATTCTGTACACACTTATGTACATACACAGATTTCTGTGTATGCAAATTTATTTCCCTTGTCATATCTGCTAGTAAAATCCATAACATTGCCTGAAATAATCCAAAGGCAGAGCAATTAGAAACACAGTAAGAGGTGAAGAGCACAGGCTGCCTACACGTGAGTCCAGCTCTTTTCCCTGTCCTACCACATGTTGATGTCTGACCTTGAGCAAGTTGCTTAACTTCTCTGTGTCTTCAATAAAACCTGTCTCATAAAATCCAGATAATAGCATTAAACTTATCTACATCAGATGAAGATTTTTGATGCTTAATCAATACAGATTTGTAAAAAGCTCTGAGATCCTCTAAAAAAATAGAAGGGAAATGTCCATGAAAGGTTTCAGCACTGTCTAAGAACAAGAGGAGGTGGGAGCTGCCCCCCTGGCACGTCCGTGCTGAAGTGGGGCTGGGTGTTGAAGGAGTGGAAGGGCAGCCTTGGCATGTTTGGGTTACAAAGGTCTCAGATGGAAGTGGCTGCCAAGCTGCGAGCCTCACATCAAGCAAGGACTTCTACTTTTGACAGGTTTTGGATCAGCTGCTTCTAATTTCTGAGACACCAAAGACTGTTTGTTTCCAAATTCACATTTCACCCCTTCTTTCCTTTCCTTTGCCTCCCCCCCCAGGCTCTGGCAATTTGCTGTCACCTAGCAGAGTGGAAGGAATTATTTCTCTGGCAGCACAGTAACAGCACCAAAGCTTGATGCAGTGCTGGGTGATCAATATAATGTATATAAGAATGTATTAATATTGTGTTTACCCAAGCACATTTTGAGAGCTACCCCGAACTTTCTAACTTTGGAAATAACAAGAAACTGAAGAAATGGAAACACTTTCAGATCTCAAATCTAAGCAGAAAAAATGTGTCTGCAGAGGGGAGAAAAAGTCTATTCTTATGGCGTCTCTTGTCTGAGCAGAATTAGGAGATCTCAGGGTAGATACTGTCCTGCTGAGAGCTATTTCAACTCATTCTCAGATACTCTGCTGAATTTATAGCAGAGAGAGCTTTTGATAAGATAATCTGAATTAAATCCAATCTTCCAAAACTTCCTTTGAGATGCAGATCACCTGTATTTATCTGTGTGTCAGCCCTGGGAAGGCCATGGTCACTGGTCAGTTGTCAGCCTTGGACCGATCTTCAGCTGGGTCCCCTCAGAGCTCCAGTTCTTTTAGTTTGAGAACGAACAATTTTCTTCTGCAATGTTTAACTCCAATATTTTCTTGGAGGCGTAGGAAACAGGCAGGTGATGTCCTCTTATTCTTCAAACAAATGAGTCCTAGGTCTGCGTAACCTTCCCGACAGCAGCCAAGTAAGCTCTGCACACTCTAATTCCCAAAGATGAGCTGGGGATTCACATATTACTTACTGAGGTATTACATGGAATTTTAATAGGCCTTTAACAGGACTCCTGTGAGTTCAACAGCTGATCCAAACAAGATCTCCGCTCCAAGGCCTAATCCCATTATAGCCTAAAAGGATCTTCTTCAGAGAAATTGTTTTGTCTTCAGGCAATGCTGAAAAGAAAGAGGAAGAAAGAGATGGGTAGGAAGAAGAGACCAAGAGATAAGTTTAAAGAAAAAGTTATCTGATAAAAAAACCCTGATGCTAACACAGGTAGAAAGTTCTTTAAAAAAAAAAAAGTAAAAAAAAAAGTATACAGCTTTTTTTTTAATCTCACTAGTTAGCACTTTATGTCAAAATCCCCTCATCTTAACAATCACTAGAACTGAGTGAATAATTTAAAAGGAATAATTTATTCAAAGAACGTGGCATGCTGATGCATATTCACATATTGTCTGAAGAGATCACAAAGTTCCCCAAATTTCATATGTTATTCAGATCTCTTTGCCAGTTCCTTCAGCTGACAATTCTTTGCTTCCAGATACTTTACGACTTAACCCATGAAAGGAAATAATTTATTCTAAGCACAGACTTCTTTTGTTTGTATACAAAACCTCCAAAACAAATAATTATTTCAATAACCACTCAAGTGATGTCTCTGTATGGTTATGAGTTTCTAACAAGTACCCTAGTCCTTTTTTTTCTTGTCCAGAGGTTAAATGTTGGAATTCTGTGTGAACACATGCATGCACTTTCTTGCCCACATGCACTTCATGTCACCAGCTCCTACTTGCTGAGCCCTATAGAAATGAACAGAGAAACCTCGTTTCTCACCTGGAGCTCCCAAGTCCAGCCAAGGATTTGGACTAAATCCCATCACAGGTGATTAAAGGTGGCACAAGCATAAATATGCATTAGGAGATGCCAATGAGCAGGCAGGAGTGATCTGTTGTTTCTTTGTGGTTCATCAGCCAACCTGATGAAGCCAGTGCAGCATCAGGGCAGCCATTCAGAGCTGATAAACATATGCCTTTACCACCTTCCCATGGCTTGAGGGGCTGGGAGCTTTGCTCTGATGATCAGGTCAGTTGTCCAGTCCAGACAGCTTAAGCATAACAATGTCTTCTTGTAACAAAAAAGAAGCTTTGATGTGCAGGGGAAAGGGAAAGAATTAGAACAGCAGTAATAGACCTGAGCTCACAGAAAAAGTCTTGAATCTGGATAAAAATTCCCACATGGCTCAGGTCTGGTCTGTAAGTGGTGCTGCACCCCTCACATTCACAGGTTTCATCTCCTCTCCTTCCCTGTGCTACCATGAATAAGCAAATGGCATCAGCAGCCGATTGCCTCTTGGAACCGTCCTTCCTGGGTGGTGCAGCTCCTGCACGTCAGAGCTGGTGCTTCTGTGGCATTAACAACTAGTGAAACGTACCGGTCACAGGCTGAAAACTATTAAGAAACAATTTGCTTCCACTGATCTGTTTGGGGCCTTCCCTGCATGGCCCTTCATCAGTGCTATTCACCAAGTGAGCACACTTCACCTCCTGTGGGGCGGAGGTAATTATCCCTGGTGAATTAGACCCTCAATCACTGCTCTGGAGACACCTGGTGGGACTAAAATACATATATATGTATCAGTCACATCAGTAATTGTGGATGTATTTCTCACAGAATCCTTCTCCCCTGCTTTTTTTGCCCTCCCTGCAATATGTTTCAACTTCACAGTGTTGGGTAAATTAGGACTTACGGAAATATTTCAAATTTTTTCTGCATCATGGCCAATTTCTTTCAGAGCCCTTCTTTACATGGGTTTCTGAGCATCAATTGCATAAGGCCTGTGGGGAAATAACCCACAAGCATGCATTTGCCCAAAGATATAGAGCAGACCATCCCTTCTCTTTCCCCTTTTTTTCTGCTATCTGCATCCCAGGTCCATGAAGTCCATAGATCATACATGATGAGTCCCAGCTTCTGCTTTCCTCTCCACAGACACACCTCCCTCCCATCCTGGTTTCTGCTTCATGCACCTGCAAGGTGGCTGCAGGACCTCTCACTCACTCTGTGGTGAAGTATCCTAAGTGTGTCCAATAGCCTTAAGCTGGGATCTGCCAAGCAGGGATGCAAGAGTTGTGAAAAGCAAGTGCTCTGAGACGGCAACAAAGGATGAGAGACTGAAACACTTCATGCTTGGAAAGGTCCCACTGGAAAATATTTGCAACCTCGTACCATGGTCCCTGTCTCATGCACTGGATGGATCATATGAAGAGGGAAGCCCAATTTTTGGAAATATAAATATGGTGAAGAATAATTGGATTTCCACACAATCGGCAGTTCAAAAGTCTTAAACGTATCTACATCCTATTGTGTATCTCTGATGGAAAAGCACTGAGTTCAGATTTTTGCATGGACACTGCAGCCTGGAGTTTTCAGGAAACACCAGAGCACAGTCTGGACGTGACTTACCTGGTGCTTCTACTCCCACAAAAACGCTGGCTGTCTGCACAAGCTTGGATGATCAGCACTAGAGAAAGTAGACCTGGAAAAGCCTTCAAGGGGTCATCTAAGGCAGGATCACCTTTTCCTCAACCACGCCTGGCAGACATTCATTCATTCAAAGGCCATTGATGAAGGAGGCCATTTCAATCTCCCTGTACACACAGGCATGCTGGAAATGGGCGTTAGAGGCATAAGGAATGTCACCTTCACTTGTAAGTGTGTTTGCTATTCTCAGGATATGTTAAAACTCCCTTAGGGATCATTCTGCATTTTCACAGATTTAAATAAACGAGGGTATCTTGGCTTGCTGGATTAACCCATTCGTGACCTGCAGCTGAAGGCTCAGCCTCAAGGGAGCAGTAACCAAACTGAGTGTGTTTGTCCTGACTTCTCTCTGCAGCAAGAAACCTTTCCAAAGAGCCCTGCTATGGGGGTTCGGGTTGTGTAGTATGGTGTTTCTTTTGTTCTCTGTACTCCTAGTCAGAAACAAGCTGAGAAGTTCGCTGGTCTCACATGAGAGGTATGATGTTTTGCAAGTAGAGGAAGAGAAGGTGAGAGATGCAGGAGCCTGTGAACTGAGCAGCAGATGGGCTTTTCATTAAGAGGAGCTCCAAAACCTAATGAAAGCAGTCAGAGCCTTTTTTACTGGCTTTGGTGGACTTTGGAGGAGGCCCTAATTTAGGCACCTAGCTGCAGGATTACAGTTACAGCCCTTGATCTCGGTGGTGGATGTTAACAAGCGCTTCTGTCACACTCGCAGGCGCTGACAGAAATTTGGGCATCATTTCTGAGTCAATTTTTGTTCTGAGATTGGCCTGAGCTTTGAACTCCAGCCTCAGGGCAAGGCATACAGATAATGGATTTCCCTTCATCTGATATATAGATATTGCTGCTCATTTACTAGCTGCTGTGGTATTTGGTTGCTACAGTGTCCAACCATAATGTTTACAGATTGCAGCTGTACCGAACATGACCAAAAAGATGCTGTCTACAGCTGTTTTGGAGTGTTACTACGATCCATGGGGTTTATTTTGTTTTGCTGGAGCTAAAACCAGTTGTAGAACTAGCCTAGCTTCCTAAATAACCCCATTTAAATATAACTGAATATAAGAAAGAGCAGAAAAAGCTCCATCATTGTCACATTATTCCCACTGGCATTTCTGAACAAAAATGGATTTACACTTTCAGTTTTGAAATTCCAGCTTATAACACACAAAAAACCCCAAATGGGGACAAAGGTCCACACTGATTTGAAATGCAAAGCATCATACATCTTGATCATCTGTATCTCCCCACCCACTGCAGCTTTTTTGTTCATGATAGTGGTTAAAGTGCTGAATTTTCAATTCCAAATATTTTCTTTCTTCAGAAGAATTTCCTAGAAACACACAAACAATTTCTCTGCTATCGTAACTGAGATACCACTTAACCTTTTCACGTCTTCACATCCTGAAACCTCAAAGTAATATTCCGTTAGAACAGCACCAGCCACTCTGGAGCTGATGATGGCCATCTGAATGGCTGGGGAAGGAAGATAACACAAGAGGAAGGCTGGAAATAGACTGAGACTCTGCTGTTGCTTCAAGCAAACAACGTGCTTTGTCAGAAACACAGGCTTGGGTTATATTTTCATAAAAGCCACAACCATCATAGACTCTAGTCTTGATTTTTTCCTGGCTTGCAGGAAGACTGGACCCCAGCAGCACAGTACCCCAGCAGCAGAGTAATTGGTTGGTGTAAAATACAGTTTGAACAGAAAATCATCAATAGCAAAGTGTCCATAAGCCCTCCCATTCACCTATGCTCCAAAAAGAGAAAAAAGGAAAAGAAAAAGCCCAACAAAAAGCCAATAAAATATCCCCAAACTGCCAACACATTCCACTAAGCATAATTTCTTGCCTGAAGTTAACACAAGATGGATGTTCGCTGCGTGTCATCACCTCCCCATCAGCCCTTCCTCTGTCTGGCATAATATCTCAGGGCCTAGGGACCAGGAGTGACACGTCCCAACAGTTGTTGTATTGATTTTAATTCTAAGTCAAGCTCTCCGTTACATACCTGATTCTACTGTAATATTAATTACAAAGTCTCCCTCTGCTCCGGCCCTGCTATGTCATTTGTTATCAAAATGCAGCCACGCAAGTGCCTGTCGCCTCAAATCCATTTTTCATTAACACGAGTGACCAGTCCTATGTTAAGCATCTCTGGGTTCTGGATGACATTCGTTAAACACTGTCTGGTAGATCGTAAATCACTGTAGTGTTAAAAGAATTCCTACACCGAGCAGCGGGGAGCTAATCTGTGACTGCAGGTTTTTAATTGAGTAAAACAAACGCCGATGAAACCCTCTTTAGATGCACTTGAGCCCTTTCCATTGGATCAAAAGGAGCTGAAATCTTTCCATTTGGGACCCTGTGCTGGCTAGTCAGGGAAGGTGAGATCTGCTAAGATGGGGCATATTGCAATAATCTTCTTTTCCTTCCCATCACCTCTGCCCGTTCAAAGGAGCAGCAGATGGTCAGGGATTGAGTAGGAACACTACCAAGAAACTTAGCAGACATCTCTGAGGAGATGGTCCTTGCTGACACAGAGTTCCAATACAATCCATATGATGGATCCCGTTCAAGCTCTTTCTGAGAGTCCTTGTCCCCACAGCTCTGTGACCCCTCAGGACATGTGGTCATTATTCTTTCTGAAGCACTATGTGACAGCAGTGCATAGGGACTTCATGGGAGCAACTAAAATACTGTGCCTACACCAGACTGCATCGCTGTCCAGAAAATGAAGGATTGAAGGAGTATTGAAAGCACCCAACAGAGCAAACAAATAGGAGAAAGGAGCCACCCAGCTGGTCCTTTGATGGTCACCCTGGATCCCTGCACACATCCAACATATCACACTCTGACTGCTCTCTGGCCGAGTTTCTGCTCAGGTCTAAACTTCCCTGCCTGTCCTAAAAAAATTATGCTGAAGAGCAGTTTAGGCTGCAGGAGGACAAGGTTTAGATGAGGAGCAGTAGGCAGAGTTTGACTCAAGGAAGGATGAATCCCTTATTTAGGAAAAACATGACCAAGTATGTTGCTCTGTCCTACATTTTCAAGTTGATATTTAAAGCATAAATTAAAACCACATCCTTCACTGTCATTCTGCATTCCCAGGGCCACCGCGCTACTAGCCATAACATGGCCTGGAAGATTCAGCCTCCTTCAATGTCAGATATAAAAAGAAAATTATTGAGGCCAATAGGCAAAAATATCTTCCATGCACTGGGAGAAACACAGAAGAAAAGGAGTTAGATCTCTCTAAAAGTATCAATTATTCAGCTGAATAGACTAAAACTTGTTAGTTGGTTGTGCAGGGAGGCAGCATCACCACAGCAACTTAAGATGACAGTCCAGTCCCTGGGAAGAGGAGTTGATGAGTAAACTCAGAACAAGGATTTAAAAAGCAGACTTGATGCAGATCCTCACTCTGCATGAAATGTCCCACTGGAGGGTGTGTGGCTATCTCATGGGGTAGGATAGCACTCACTTAGTCCCAGGGTGAGACTCGTAACATTATGCTGCAGATCTCAACCAAATGCCCAGCTCCCTGCCTGCCCCAGGTTTCTGTTTTAGCACCCCATGAACCGTGGTAGGGCTGGAGAAGGTGTTGGGGATTTTAGAGTGCTCCTGCTGTGTCCTTCCACTTTCAGTTCTGACTTCACTCTGGTCAGAGGGCTCTATCCAAGGATCCTGGAGACACACCCTTTCAATGTTGCCATTTTCCATTCACTATCAGCACCGATTCCTTTTCCCTCCCATGCTTCTTGTTATGGTGCTGGCTGATGTATGTTCTTTGTTGTGCTCTAGCCTTATTACTGATGCTACTGGCAGGTCATTGGCACCAGTTGTGGGTATAAGGCCTGTGTTTTAATTTGTGCTCAGCGGGAGAAGATTGTTCCCATCCTTTCCATAGATCCAGGGTTTCCTCTTGCTTTGAGATCTCTCTCAGATCTTTCTGAGATCTCAAACACATGAGAAAAGCCAAAGGTGGTTTCCAAGAAGTTATAACCAATGTAGTTAGGAAACCCTCCCTTTCTTCCTCTCTGAAAGGAGATACAGCAATGAAGTCCAATATATGAATCAAGTTTGTTAGATTTCTCTCCAGGCATGTTGTCCCTGAATAATATGCAGCAACAGGTCCTACAAAGAAAATAATAAAGTATGCTTGGCTTTCTAAATATTTTATTGATATAAACGTGGACCGGAGTAATCCCATGTGGGGAACCCTGAGCATATTTCCCAACTGGATAAGATGAAGTTTCAGAGCAGGAGATTATGATGGTAGGTTGTTGTTTTATTTTAAGCTTCAAATCCCATGTTCAGAGATGCGTAGCACAGCTCCTTTTTATGATATAATTAATCATCATTCCATTCAATGGAGTAAGAGGATCTAATGGGATATATTGTCCCATTTTAATGATAAGCACGTCAGATAACATAAATAGGTCAATTGACGTAATTGCAGTAAATACAGAAAAAAACCCTCAATATTTCAAGATGAATTATGTAATTTACATAATTACGTCTAAAAACGGCATGTCACCGCTAAGTGTACTCATCTAGCCCTACCCTCTGCTTCCCTCCTTCCCGTTCGGCAGGAACGCGTTGCTAGACATTGTCATACGTGACTGGAAATTTCTCCAGGTTCTCCGCCTTTGTCAGAGACGTTTAATGTTGTTTAGACAAGAGCGTTTGCTTGACTCGCTGGCTGCAGGAAAATGGCAAACTCCCAGGCTGGGCTCTCACTCACCCTGCCTTGCATCGGGGGCTGTGCGCAGGCGGCGGCTGTCCGAAGCATGAAGGCAGCACGCTGGAGGATGGTAATCAGGGATGGCACAGGGCTCAGCCAAGAACTGGATCTCCTTATAGCACCTGAAACAGCAGAGCACTTGTAACATCTTATTTTCCCAAGCTGTGTCGCTTATGCTGATGGGGGAAGGACAGAGGTGATGCCATAGAGGCGTGAAGTAGCGTTTTAGCCTGTGGCTCAGCCCTGCAGCAGGACTCAATGTCTTCTCCAGCAGCCCTGGGGCGGGGGAGTTCGCTTTCATGGGGCAAAGGGTTCTGTGGGAAAAATAACACAGGCATGTTAAAACGTTCATTTGCTGCAAAGACAAATAACTACCACATTGACTGATCTGAAGGCACCCAGCAGGGAAGATTTCATTACATCCACTTTGTGGACAACATTCAGGCAGCTATCGACAAGCTTGGGTGCTGCTAGACTGGTCGCCCCACCCCAGCTCTTAGTCCCCTAATGCTGTGTGATTTTGATGATCTTAAGGGTCTTTTCCAACCCAGTTCTATGATCTGCAGCTGGTTACAGACCCAAAATCTCCCAGAGGAAACAGGAAAAATCTGCCCCAGACTTCAGCATGTCGCTATCCTGGTGAAATTCCTTTGCACAGGGTAGGGAGAAATGGGCTGGTTACTTTTATTAGGACAAGTATTTTATTAGGATAACTTCCCCCAAGTTATTCTGCACTTGAGTTGAACAGTACCCGATGCGACACCTCAAGTTCACTGTTAAGCTTGGGTTTGTCTCCTCCTGCCTGGGTCATACAAAGAAGATTGACCCTCCTGGATATATTTTAGCTCAAGTACATCCTTACACCCAGAAATCCAGGTTTGTTCTGATGGGGGAAAGGGGAAATTTATTACATGAGTAAGAGTGAGGATAATGTGATCCAGACCTTGGACAACTTAGAGAATTAGTCGCTTGGGATAAAAAAAATAAAAAACAATCTAAATCATGTTTAATGTTTAGGCAGCCAGGCTGACACAGGTTTGCTTTTGTAGCATGTACAGCTGAATTCTCCTTGCTGGGGGAGAGGGATAAATCAAGGCAGCAGCCTTCTCCCCCTCCCCGCTTCTATTCCTTTTCACCGCCTCTCCCTCCTGACACTCTCTGGGCTTGTCCTTGTGCAGTTAGCTGTGCAGCGAAAGCCATTTTCATTGCCTCTCTGCATCTTACCCAGCCACGTCTGAAAATCAGGAGAGAGAACTCCAGCTGCTGAAGTGCACAATTTGCTCTCAGCCACAGGCCGGTAATTGAAAACTGTCATTCTGCAGGCAAGCGGCAGTGCCGTGCTGGAGCGGGAGTTTGTCACACCGCATCTCCAGATCTTGTAACTAGTTTGGGCTGAACTTTTCCCCCTCTGGGCTCTGATAGCTTGCCTGCTATTTACCAGCCCGGAGGAGAATTGCTTTAGTTATTTTGCTATTGAAATACTTTGCAGGTTGTTATGTTTGTTTACACTTTCTCTCCTTTCCAGGGCCGAGGCAGATGAAACTGGGTTTGAAGGCAGGGAATTTCGGCTGGTTCAAGGTTCCTGTCACCTTCAGTATTTGTTTCTAGGTACAGAGGGACACTGGAGGGACCTCCGAGTTCTAACATAGATTTCAGTTACATTAATTACCTTTGATCACTTGCTTGCATCACAAAGGTTCAATAATAATAATAACAATCATCATCATCATCATCCAGCCTAAGAAGGCCAGGTAGCAGAGAGCTCTGGGATGTGCAGTGGCACCAAGAACGTGAGGGATGGAGCCACCAGTCCTGCACAGAGACAGCTGAGCAGCTCCATACTCCCTGCTCAACCTCTTCCTATGCTGGAGAGCAGGACAGCACATCTTCACCAGCAAGTAACAACTCTCCCTTTTTGCTTACTCTGAGAAGCAGAAGGTCTGATGTCTCATTACTTTTTTCCTGGGATGTTTTGCTAAAATGTCTTTCTCGGATTCAAACCATAACCTATAGAATATGCTGTGATGGTGGAATTAGACTGGTGGCTCTATTTGAGTGAGAAGCCCTCACACATCATGTACAAGCCCTCAGCCGCCATGCTAGCCACCCCCCAAAAGAGGGCACTTAGCTGAGCCTTCTCTCTAGCCTGCTGTTGTTGTTCTTGTTCTCCTACAACCTGCAGCCTATGAAGTCTTGGCATCCTCAAAGACTCTGTCTGACCCTGGAGGTTTCCTAATGTCCCTCTGCTTCTTCTAAGGGACCATTTATCCCCCCAGAATAAGTGTTTTCTCCACAAGCCCAGTGCATCCTTGAAGATGCCACTCCTTGACATGTTTCCTTCACAACTGTCCTAACACAACATTTGTGTACTTTTGCACACCTTATCTATTCACTCTGAGTAGTTATGTCACAAGAGGATTGGGGTCTCCTGGCTACCAGCTCTGAGTTGTGCTGTAGCTGGATGACACCATCCAGTAGACTGATTTAAACAGGAAAGTCGCATTTTCCTGCATTACAGCAGCTTGTAAAAAAAGCCCACTATAAAAAGTATCCAGGAATTAAAAGTTACTAATTCCAAGTTGAGCTGGAGCAGCTTTATCTTTTTTTTTTTTTTAATAAGTTCTGTGTGTTTATTTTTGTCTGGAATTTTTGAGTAAAGCTTGAGTTCAATAATTTATTTTTTCAAAGTGGAAAACAACATTTTGTTTTCAAAAAAAAACCCAACCCCACTTTGAACCTGAAGCACCTTTCCTACCTTTAAAGATAAGTAGCCACCTATCTGGACAGCTGCCAAGCTATGACAGCAAATGCCAGGTGATGTCTGTTCAATTCCATGCAACACTCATGATAATGTCATTTCTCCTGGTTGAATTATTGATCACAATTGACATTTCTTACAACTTTTCTTCCTTTTTTGATTAAAAAGAAGAAATTTATTATCTGATCCAGATTTTTATACAGGCACTTTTTTTTTTTTATTTTTAAACTCTGGCAAAGAAGTGGATGAATAATTTTCTCTCCTCTATTTTCCTGAAACTGGCTCAGTCCTTGTTGATGATAACATCATGTTTTTTCATCAAATAGTGTGGCTGGTCACCCTTGTCATGGGAATTTGTCTCAGTCCCAAATTGCACGGCAAATATTTTAAGTGAATAATGAATAGTCAATATTGACCTTCTGGGGTCTCTTCTCACAAGAATACTTATTGTCCTCTCCACAGCCTGGCCATGGTGGGGCTGCCTGTTAGGCTCAACCCCTCTTTGAGATACAACCATCTGCTCTGCTCCTCTCAGAGGCACTCTTGTAAAACACACAGAAGCAACCCAAGAAAACCTCCAGAATATAAACTGGTGGACTGTGACCATTACTGTCCCACCTAGAAAACACATGTACTTGAAAAAAGACTCGTCAATCTCAAAAATATGGATTAAAGGGAAGTGCTTGGCTAGTTGTGCAAAAGAGAGCAGCCTTAGTAGGGACCTCATCTCTTGCTAAGATGGTTCTCTACGTGTCTATCAGAGCTGTTCAGTTTAGGCTCACAGCACTAGGCTGAGTTTTGATGCCATTGGAGGAGAATGTACATTCCTGTGTAAGCCAAACATATACTGGACTGATGAAAGAGCTGCAGATCTACTAGGTCCTGCCAGTAACTCACCCCAGAGCCTGGCTGGAGATGACTGCTGGGGTGATGATGCTCACCTTAGATCCCTGAGACCCATTTGGGGAAGGGGAAGAAGACAGGAACTGAAGATGTGTTTATGACATGAGGGTTTGACCCGAAGGTAAGCAAGGAATATGAGCCCCATGTACACAAACTGCTCAGAACCCTGTGGTTTGCCACATCATTACCAGCAGTGCATGAGAGGTAAAGCTTCTGACCTGCAGAACAAACGGATTTAGGACTGAGCTTGGCCACATGGTACCTCAGGCTGGGGAGGATTGGGAGCCTGGGCAAGCAGTGCAGCTTTTGGGTTACCAAAAATAGTCCTTCTAGGCCAGCTGTATCAAAATCCAGGCTGCTGCTGCAGCTCTTCACATTTTTTTCCCTAAGCCTCAACAACTGTTTTCTCCTTGCTTTAGTCAAAATAAGCATCTCAGAGCACACTCGTGGCAGACAGGACTAGGACCAACAGGTTGCCTTCTGAAGTGTCATTCACTGTGAAGGAGAGATGTGGCTGGCTGACATGTGATAGCTCTTCTCTGATAGAAGAAATAGGCCTTGCCAGCTTACTAAGCAAGGATCAGGGAGAAGAGGTTTTGTTCATCCTTTAAAAGTTTTGTATTTTGAGAAATAAAGGAGTTCTGGCTGATTTTACACTGTTTTTCCATCTTAACCCCCCCAAATCTACAAAAGGAGGCAACCCCCATGGCAGACAGATAGCTGCCAGCTGAGCAGAGGTGCTGGGCAAAGGCACACACAGCTGCTTCTGTCCTTTCTTTCCTCTTCCTTCCCACTCTGGGCAACACAGGAAAATAGCCATTGTGGCTGGCATCAAGGCAGATGGCAGCACCAAAACTAAGAGCATTAATTACTATTATTATTTTTAGCAGAAACATATTGCAAGCAGCATGATTCAGAGCTGTCCAAGGCCCTGCAAGAGGCTGAGCACTCAGAGCCGAGCAGGAGGCAGCTGGCAAGAGTGGGGAGAAGGGAGTGGCTGCTCCCCAAAAACTTTGGGACACCATCATTTATTTACATGGCACCCTGATATAATTTCCAGGAACAGACATGCATTGGACGTGAATTCAAAATGGGAAAGCTCTCATATTCCCACTGTTTGAAATCAAAGCTTGGGTGGGATCATGCTGTTGCTTTCACTGGCACGTTTCCGTGGGCATCAGCAACGTTCCTTTAGATGTACAGCTTTGGTGCTGCTAAGTGGGAGACAAATCAGTCCGTGTATTTTAATCTCTAACATTTTATTAGCTTCATAAAACACGGTATGAGGTGCTGTATGAACAAGAAGTGAGCAACAGTCTTGGCTTAAAGAATTTACAACCAGAAAGATAAGACAATGGTTGGAAGGAAAGGGAATACTCATTTTATAGCCTGAGAGCTGTGGTTTGTTGGGGGGGGTGGGTTCAAAGACACTTGTGCAGCTCCTAATCACAGGATAAATGGAGATTGTGTGCAACTTGTGCTTCTAATATATACGTGGTACTGGGAGGGCCATACAGCAGAGCTGGTAAATGCAACCAAACCACTACTGCAATGACTTAAGCACAAGGTCAACCTTGCTGCTAAAGCCTGTGGTCTGGCAAAATACCTGAGGTGAGATCTAAGCACAGGCTTCAAGCAAACACTTGTACAAATGCCTTTCCAAAAAGAGATTAATTTAAAACTATTGCCAAAGGTAAGTGTGCTCCTCAAGGGCCTGTTAAATTGAGACACAGATTTGTTGTTGGAGTCAAATAGAGGAGTGAAAGAAAATACTTATCAAATAAATTATTCTGAGAATTCTGTGTTCACTCATTAAATCATTTATTAATGACTCCTGGAGAAGGGAAAAAAAAAAAGAAAAAATCACAAGTTATTTAACAAAACCCCACAAATTCAGCATGTAACACATTCATCAGAATCTATTCAAGCAGCTTCAATGCTTGGACAAAACCCTGTTTTTTCATCTAATTTCCCAGGCAGGAAGACTGCCAAAAAGTGCAAATGATGCTGTAAGAATGAAGAGAGTCTTTTCAGCGGCCAAATACCTAAATGATGTTTACACGGACACTTAGCATCTCACTCCCTAGAAGACACATTCCTGTGTGTCAGTCAGGCACAGGATTTATTTTTTTTAATGCTTATTTTGGAGTAGGGGGAAGACAGGGTATATTTGTCCATGGGACCGAACGTATCACACTGGATTCATTAGAGAGGGATGGATTGGAGGCAGCAGCTCCTCTGTGCTGAGCTATTGAAAGTGAAATGGGATAATTGCCACAGTTACAACTAGACTGATCAAGCTGAGAGAAACAAGTTTCAAATTGTACCAATCAGCCCTAATCCGAAGGAGTTATTAACAGAGCTCTACCCTGGTGAGTCCGCATCTGCTAACTTGAGATAATGATTTATATCACCCTTTATGAAAGTTCCAATTTATCCTAATTCAATAAGCGAAAGCCAGCGAGCTCAGAGGGAGTCGCAGACAAGGATTCAGTGTGAGCCCCTCAGCTGCTCTTCCTCCTCCCCGGCGTGTGAGCGGCTGCTGCACGGTGCCATCCACTGGAAGAAGCTCCACAGACAAGAGGAGGAAGAAATACAGGGTTTGGACAGGGCTTTTTTAATATCTTCAGGTGACTGCAGAATTACAAGGTGCAGCCCAGCATGATGGCTGAGCCTTCAAAGCTCTTGAATTGAGGACGTGGTGGGGAAGGGTAGATGTCCCTCCATCGGGACTGAAGAAGCAACGCTCTATGGCTGGACAAGGGAAGTTTTGTTAGGTCCTCCACAAAGGACACAAGAGCGTACAGCTTCTACAGCTGTGGGCTCACCTTGCGTCAGCAAGCACACTTTTGTGGATGTGTTTTGACCATTGTGGGAGATCTACCTGGGACAGGGCCTTCAGGGCCTGAAGCTAGGCACTCCCGTAAGTTATTCCTTTGAAACAGTTAATGGGATTGCCTGGGGTTTCAGCAGATGGTGACACTGCAGCCCCAGCTATCATGCAATCCACACCAACAATCTCTGGCTCTTTAGTGAAACTCTTAGTACAGCACAATCCAGAGCCTGCTCTAACCCATATGAGTCAAATGCCACCACAGACTCCCACATGTCCCTTACAGCTTGCACACAAAATCACATTAACTGATCCCCTCAGGATTTAGAAGGTGTATAATAGGGCACAACCATTTTCAGTCTCTGTTGGGTCCTGTACTAAGTTAACCAAAGCATCAAGATTTCTGCATATTGTTCTTCTCCTAAGGGGAAGCTTTATGTTATTTGCTGTGTTTGCACAGTTCTAGTATCTGCAGCGTTTGCTTGGCTTTCTTTTATTCAAACACATTTGTTCCAGTTGCGTTTCTGACCTATTTTGCCTTTATTCCATGAACACTTACTGACTGATAGTGCTTGCCTTTGTTTTAAGAATATTCCAAGAAAGTAAAAATACTGCAAGCACATCAGTGGCTGCTTTGTGCACAGGTCCACAGGCTTTTCCCCCTTTTTTCTTTTTAATGATACCTTAATTGATTGACTTTCTTATAATTGTAAAGTTTTTGACCATCCTGTCAGAGCAGAAACACCAGCTGACAACTGAAACAGCCAGCGACACTCTGCCAGGAGTGACTATTGCACTGCTGGATACAGAAAGGTGTTTGCAAATGGGCTGAAAAATGAGGTTTATGTGCTGACCCAGGAGTTACTATTCAAATTTACACTCCTAAATTGTTTGGTGAACGGTGTTCTGATGAGAGACACTGTTGATGCCCATTCCCATATAGGCCAATCCCAAAGAGTTTCTGTCCCCTTCCACAAAGTACAATAGTAGTCACAATTTCACATCTGCAAACTCCAGATTTAGGTTTTACTGCTTTACACCACTGTGATGACTACAGCATCTGCCTTCAACCTCCCTGAGGTCACTGCCCTGGTACCGTGTGGGCTCATCAGCTGCTGAACAGGGAACCAGGAGTGATGCAAGTCTCCAGTACTAGTGCACATCTTAGCAGCCTGTTGAAATCCTGACAGAAGACTACTTCCCATCAGAGTCAAAACCATTAGCCTGCCTCTTTTATTATATTTTTAAGGACTTTAAAGAGTATTTGAGTGAATTGTCACCTGCCATTGATGCTTACCTTACCTCATCTGCACCAGGCGGTTTGGGAGCATGGCATGCTACCTCTCAAATTCATATGTAGAGTCAGTTCTGAATTCTATCTGAACCTGGTTTTCTGCCAACTTCCACACTGTGTAGCCTGTAAAATAGGGTGGTGAAGCTTCAACAAAAGGAAAGAAAAAAAAACCCGAATGCTGCAAGGGAGAGGGAAAGGAGTCACTATCAAATGTTAATGATACGTTCCTGGCAATGTGAATGAGACCAAGGCTGGGTTAGGGCAGGGGGGAGAAGGGAGGTGAGCACAGTTCTGGGTATAGCTGAATTTTGAGAGGCACAGGTTGGAAGGAAAAAAGTTAAAAACATCTCATGTTCCAGGTGAAAGAATACAGGAAATTATTTGTTGCAAGACCAGCTTCTACTTGGGACAAAAATAGCATCCTGAAGGGTCTTTAGGCTGCTGAAAGAGGGATCTAAATCCCTGGGCCATCCTGTCCAATGTAGGACTGATTGCACCAGTGCAGAAGTGGTTGTGATGTATAGCCAGGCCACTACATTGGCATTTCTCATCTGCTGTACAAAGACTCTGGTCATGCAAAGCAGTGAGTGTGGAGCTGGATTCTCTTCCTTTTGTCACATTGATTCATTTGTTATCTAGGGTCATTAGTTCTTCCATATGGAGATCCATTACTGCCAGCGATTTCCAAAGCCCAGTGAAGTGCCTCATACAGCATCTCCATAAAGTGAAAATGATATCAAGACCTTGTGCTGCACAGTCTTTTAGAGTTGAAAGTGTCTAAAACATGTTCCTCTCTCACAGGGCACCCTGAGTTTTCTATTGATCACAATGAATTAATGCATGGACAACTGAAAAAACTCCCACAATATATTAAGTATTCATCTGCTGTGCAAAGATGGATGATTTCTTACCAACTACTACAAGGAAACATACAGTTCACTTAATTGCCAAGCAATCCCTTAAAAACACAGCTTGAATTTGCTCTGCTATAACCACCTGATAGGACTCAGAGGTCAACCACAAGTTCCATTTAACCTCCCTAAGACTTGCTCCAGCCTGGAAGCAGTCCAGAAAGAACCCACTGGGGCAGAAACGCATCTCTGGTCCTGCAATAAACCCACTGAGCCAAGTACTACCTGCACCTCCAGAGAATGAAGGCCCATAGTCACCCTGAAGCTCTTCTTCGTGACCACAGCCCATCCAATTTACCTGTGTGCAGATGGTTCTTAATGAGAATTAACTCAGAGAGGGATGAGGGAGCCCAGAGTCCTGATGCTGTGATTTACTGAACCCCACATGAGGCATTGGTGAATCAGAAAGGATGGGTCTGGGCTGTGGGTGGAAGAAGTTGTTAAAGACCAGAGAGGGTTTGCAGGGCCAATGGAGGTGACTGAGCTGGTGGCAGCAGACCTTTGGAGGCTGTCCCCTCCATGCCCTGACGCCTGCTCCCCCCGCACCACACGAGGCTGTACTTGCTCCCTTCCAGCTCAGCATGTGCCAGATGTCACAAGTGTTAGACATTCAATCTGTAACAATAAGGGAGACGTAAAAACAGTAACTATTAAATATTTATCAAGATTATCTGTTTGACCTTTATTTTTACAACTATTTCCACGCTAGCATGGAGCTGTGGAGGATGGCTGCAAAGAGAGGGCTGCGAAAGCAGCTGTGCCTGGTGCCACATCCCAGCTCTTGCTTTCTACCCTCACATCTTCTTCCCCTCCCTCCTCCTACTCTCACCTACCCTCCTTCTTCTGGGCATGCTGGGAACAAGCCCACAGGTCTGATAAAAGCCTGAAATGGCCACTGTGGTTGGCACAGAGCAGATGGCAGTGGTAAAGCTCAGGGAGATTTCATTATTGCTGTCTGATTTAGCCAGAGCACATCACAAGCTATCCAACAAGGCACCACTTCCTAAGCTCGTTGCATCTTAAGGAGGCAGCACAACAGCTGAGCAGTTCCAAGGGAAGATACACACCGGGAGGAGGGGTGTATTCCCCTTCTTTTCCTCACTGTAGTAAGCTTTACTTATGTAGGCACCATCCTTCTCCCATCCTTGCTCTGCAAAAACTTCTCAGGACGGGGGTGGACTTCTGTGTCTTCAGGTTTCAAGATGAAAATAGAGAGAGCAAGGCAGCGGGGGTGGGGTAAGAAAAAAAAGAGATTTCAATTGACCCTCGGTTTCTGTTTGACCGTCACAGCTAATTGAATTGCCTTCAGTCAGTGCCAGACTTTGATGGCTGCCTTAAGAATAGGGCTGGCAGAGTAACAGAGGATGACAGCTGCTTTCTGCAGCTGGTTCCAAACCAAGGAGCAGGTCAATGAGCATGGATGAACTGGGGCTTGAAAACAAGGAAGTACATGCGCACTCGCCTCCACGCCATGGGCTGAGCGATGGGAGAAATTGCCATTTCTCTCTTTTTTTCCAATTCAGCATAAAATATCTGGACAAATGTCACTGCATCACGGTAGGTGTTGAGTTTTTGAGTAGGGGTTTTTTTTTTCCCCCCCCTCTTTCCTTCCTATTATTTTCCTAAGCCCATTTTTCTGCCCAATGGCTGGGATGGAATCAGTAATCGAAAAGCAGCACTGCTGAAATCAATTGAAAAAGTCATTAAGCAGCTGTGGTGTAAAAAAAAGCCTCCCCTGCACTGAACTCTGGAGCTGGCCCCATTCATTCACTTCTCCCCAGCCTGCTCTGGCTGCCCAGTTGGGACACCGCATCCTGAGGATCCACTGGCTGCAGCCAGGCATGGAGGAACCAGTCACCTGTTAAATTTAGATTTCTTGAATCTGCCAACAGCCTGACACATTGATAAACAGCCACGATTTTTAGCAAAGGTTGGGAACGCTCACTCACTTGCTGTTAATTGCTTTGTGGTACTGAACCATAAAACCTGCCGTGACTCAAGCCTGAGCAACGGGCGATGCAGGCGGTGGTGACTAGCTGTAGTGAGACCAAGGTCCCTCCATCACTCATCAGACTGCGGGGCAGTTGATCACTCTCAGAACAAAACCTCACAGATTTACAACTAGCCCAGCTGCTGTGTCAATAGGAACTAGAATCTGCTGTCACTGACAAGAGACAGACCTCCCGGCCAGCGGCCACCAACCCGTGCTGTGACATGCTGTGGTGGGGAGCAGAGGTGCTGCAAGTACAGGGTGCACTCGTGGAACATGCTGCAGATGTCCTCTGAGCAAGGTCGGATGCTTTGAGAACTCCTTGCTCTGGCATCTCAAAAGGTCTGTGTCCATATGAGCTCAGGGATGGAGCAGAGAAAAGGAGATAGTGCCGGTGGTTGGATTTCTTAAAACAAAGGAGTCTTGTCCTTTGCCCAGATCTGAACTCTGGCCCTGAGTTCTGAGAAACCAGACTTGTTTTTAAATCCAGCCAGAGATATTTTGATGTTATGGGAAGACTATAAACCGACCTATTATGGATGCCATTCTACTCAGAGCTGATGCTCAAATACTTTCCAGAAAACAAAGGCATAAGATACTGCAAATTGATATCCAAAGGAAAAAGACCTAACTTGCCAGTGAAAGTTATTGTTTTTTCACCAATGAGTATTTTTCCAGCTTTCATTTTAAAAGGGGAACAAGAGCAAATCCACTCTTAAAGGAGACAAATCTCTTTTTTGCCTTTTTTTTTTAATGGGCTATACCACAAATTATTTCTGATAGAGCCAGGCTAATCCTTGAATGGAAGAAATTAGCATGACAATCAGCGAATTCTCTATAAATAGAGCAATTATCAGGAGAAAAATAAGGTCAAAATGTATTTACTACTAATTCAAAACCTTAGCGAGCCACTGAACAGGCGATTTGCTACAACATGGAAATGTCCTGGGGGTACGAGCTGAGCAGCAGAACTCTACATGCCGTTGCCTGCGATTTTATAAAGTGGAAGTGTTTGAAAATGCTGTCTTTCAAGGCTGTGGGCGTAAGGCCAGCTATTTTTCTGGCATGTAAATGATAGATCTTTTCAAACTTTACAACTCAAAGGTCCCCCTCCCATCAGGGGATAATTAATTAATGAGAGGATAGAGATGGGGCAACAACAGAAGATACTAATATAAACTGAAGAATCTCTTCTGCTTAAGCTCTTATTTTGATTGTCACAAGACTTGTAACAGGCTGGATGGACTTTGCTTTCTTCTAATGATAGCACTAATACATCTCTCATCTCTCAACACTGGTCCAATGGTGGAGGACAAACCCCCACATTCCTCTCCTACTATTTGTAATGATTCAAGGACTAACACACAATAGTTATTCATTCTACTGGGATCTGCAAATAATGGAGGTTGATCTGAATACAGAGCAGATTTCTTTCATGATAGGCACTTCAAAGGTTTAAGTTGCACCCAGGTTTATGTCCATGCATAGACATGCATGCATTAAAAGATAAGGAGATGAGCAAGAAGCAGCCAGAGTCAGTCAGAAACTTGCGCTTCCCCCTGAGAGCGAAGAGTGTTCCTTTACAGGACACTTTTTGGAGCTGACCTGAATGTTTATACACAGTCTCAGCAGTGGATGGTGTCTGGGAAAGACTGAAGATGTTGATGGTCGGGATAGTGTCTCTTTCTGCTGAATAGATGGCTTGTCCTCTCTATACCAGCTGTTAACAGTGGGTTCCTTATGGTATGAGCCATCCCTCTCGAGTAGCTCCTGGGGCTCTCCCATGCCAGCACCACACATGGCTCCTATATGTCCCTGGGATCAGATGGTGCCCAAGTCCTCTGGGGCACTGCTGGTCTGCAACCCAGCCCCATCTTTGTGCTTGGGATGAGGAGACTGAAGCTCCAGCACGGTCTTTGCACAGGGGGTGGCACTTTGTCTTCCCTCTGTCCTCCCTGTCACCGTGCCAGGTCAGAGACTGTGCATAGCCTCAGTAATTAAGCCAGATAAATAAAATCACATTGCTCATAATTACTGTGGACAATTTTGTGTAATTAGATGTTAAGTGTGGTAGCCACTCTCCTTTATGGCCCTAGATAAGTACCTGCACCTTGACTTAGAAGAAGCCTGGTAGGAAATATAACTGCTTTGTTGCTCTCTGTGTAATTAACTACCATTAAAGCCACTAATTAGATCATAAGTTTTAAACAAGATGCCCTAATTATCTTTGGTACACGGTGAACTGATTTGCTGGGGCAAAGCCTTCCAAAATGAAAAAATATCTTTTGGCAGCTCTCAGGGTTATTTTTATTGTATTTCCTTCCTGGATCTCAGTCTGCATGAGCCTGTGTTACAGGTGCACTGCTCACTTGCCAGGGAAGAGGTAAATTTGGTGCCTGCTGGTTCCAACTGCATGGGAAGACCCAGCCTTGGGGCAGGAAGGCAAAAGACTGAGTAGATGCCCTCAGCACACACAGCAGATAATCTACTTATAGGGGGAAAGTGCATGGGGAAGTGTTTATTTCCAGAAAGGAATGTGAGTTTGTAGTGATGAAGATGTTCTTCATCTGTCTTCTGTTTCTACTTTGCTTTTGTTGGGAATACTGCACCACAGACTAAGTTTAGGATAAGTAAAGCAATTTGTTTCTTAATTTTGATTTGTATTGGGCAGCTTTCTGTGAATTGTCCCACCAGCCAGCTTCCTGAACTGCCAGGGCCAAGGAGCAGAGGACACTGCATGGCAAGGAGTCTGTAATCTAGCAAACACCTGCCTCTGAACCCTGGCTACATAAAAGGTTTTGTCCAGGTGAAAAGCAAGTATTCAGTGTGGTTTAGCATTCCAAGCTCTCTGGCTTTGCATTTCATGAGTTTCTGATGTTTGAGCAAAGGTGAACCAATGCCAAGGCAATTCGTGGGGTGAAGACCCACACAGAGATTTCATGGTGTAAACAGAAGCGCTACAGACCCGATAAACATTCTCACTGAGCTTTTCATCCATCCTAATTGGGAGGAAAACGTACACTACTCTGGCTCTGTGCTGTTAGCTCAAGGTTTTAGTTCAACCCTATCTTGCATTTTGAAGAATGAGAACTGCAAAAAAGCCAGACAAAGCTAAAGAATGAGGCTGAAGAGACATGGAAGGGCAGAAGAGAGCAGCAGGAATCAGTGAAGGCCCAAGAAGAGCATTCACATCCTCTCTTATAGCCCATTTGCTGTTTCCCAGGGTGAGGTGAAGCTGGAAGCTCCTCAGAGAGGGACAGAGTCTGGGCAAAGCACAACTGCTCTGAGAAAAAAACCCACATGGCAGTAAAAACTAAGAGACAGCTCTAAATTGTTTCATCATTTTGTGCTTGTAATGCCAACCCTGAGCTTGGACACAGGTGATAAGAGAAGAAACATGGATACAAGCAGATAATGGCAGAAACGCAGTACGCTGCTAAGCCTTTGTCCTGTTTACTCAGGAAGGGAGCTGAGGGGCTGGGCTTTTCTGAAACCCCTTAAAGTGAGCCGAAATTTTGCAGACCTGAGACTACTGACCCACTCCCAAAGCAACAGCGCTCTCCCACCCTCCCTCAGAGAGTCTCAAATACGTGACCCTCTGTCCTCAGAAAGTCCTGAAGCCGCTTTCCCTTCCATCACATCCACTCCAGCACTTATGGAGCATGTGCTACACAAGATTTGACTCTTGCCACAACCTGAAGTTTCTCAGAGTAAGGGAAATGCCAGTTTATTTCCCCTCATCTGGCACATCACTGGATTCCTTTGCAGGTGTGGCACTGTCAATAAATGACCCTTCAGGTTATGAGAAAGATGGAAGCATTTTAAGATAAATCAGTCTTTCTTTTACTTCCAGATTTCCACATCCCAGTGAGCTTAGTTGGGTCTAATCTGTTTGTATTGAATTAAGAGGAGTATTTTAGTTTTCAGGAAGGCTTTGAAATCCAGGGCCATTTCTGAGAGGGCTGAGTGTTATTTACCATCACTTCCTGCAGCTGCCAGATCCTTTTTAGAGGTCTGAACCGTGGCATCAATGTTGTAATTTAATGTTTCATTCCTGTGAACACCTTTGGCTCTCAGGAAAGGTCGAAGGAAGTTTTAAGCAGTCTCTTGCCTCTGTTGCTGCATACAAAAATAAAAATATGAATAAAACCACAAACCAGCCCCTAGTTAAAAATACTGGCTCATGTGGCAAAGACATATTACTTTTGTTACTTACTGTGGGGGTGGGCACACTTCTTTTGCTCAGTGCAGGTGTCTAAGACAGGGCTGATCTTTTACCCTTAAGGCAACTCCAGTAGAAGTCAAATACAAACGAGTCTCACCCACTGCACGGTGCAAGACCCTTCCTCACCGCTCCTTGTTACACTTAGAAACGTTCATGTGCCTGAAAATAAAAATAAAACAACTTGTTAGCTGTCCAGTCTCATGGTCTGCTTCTCAGTCACCCTTTTTCTCCCCTCTCCCTCCTGTGAGCAGAGGCTGCACAGGTTTCAGCAGCGGCTCTGCAGTGAGCCGAGCAGCACTGGGTACTACTGGACTGTCCTAGTTTTGGCCAGGCCAGAGTTAACCAGGACATGGACCCACCAGACTTTGGGTGTACAGAGATGGGAGTCACCCCAAGCAGCTCAGAGCTTCAGCTAAAAGCATGGCAAAGGTAAACACGATGCAGACATGCAGATGTCTTTCTGATCCCCACTGACCTGAGGGAAGACTGCCTTCCTCTCGCTCCCCGGCCCCCAGGAGCAAAGCAGTAACTGTGACTCTGAAGAGCCCAACTGCCTGTGCCTCTCCTGTTACCTGAGCACAGAACAAGCAGAGGGAAACACATATGGAGCAGAAAGTTGTGCACACAGGTGGTAAAAAAAATAAATCACTTCTTGTGGCACAATACAAAGTCTCCAGTTATTTGTTACACCTTTAATTCCTAGATGAATCAACAGAAATTAACAGTCCTGTGTTCTTACCCTCTGGTACCATGGTGGTACCGCTCAGCCACTCAACCCCAGCAGCTTAGTATCTTTCATACAGAGGCAAAATAATGGCAGTGACAAGGCTGGGCTCATGACTACCCAACAGGTAGCTGTGCCATGCACGGAAAACAATGGCAGCAATTATGGCCCCTTCTTCATGACTCACGGCAGGAACTGAACTGCTGATAAAGAAAGCTTTTGACACCCTCTCCCCAGTCTGTTCCCACACATATGCCTCCTAGAACTTCGATTTAAAATTAAATTTGAAATGTGTAATTAATTGGCTAAAAAATCCCTTTATTGTACAATAAAGAGCAGCCAGCTACAAGCCCTCCCTGGGCATGCCTGTTCTGTAAATGCTGCAACAGCTCCTCAGCCTTTATTTTGGGGCAAGTTGTAGGACCTTCTGAAGAGATCCTTTGGTAGCATCCCTACCTGCTAATAACAGGCATCACGTTATTAGTGCACTGTTTGGATGGGATATGCAAGGAAACTGGCTTTTACAGGGACAGAAGTTGGGAAGAAGCTTTGGAAATAATAGTAACTTTTGGGAAACTGCCTAATAAAGCATTTTCTCAGACAGGGCAGAGCTTCGCTGCAGGCTTGACCTGGACCAGAAGTTGAGTCTGTCTTAAATGAAGCGTGCCACTTGGCAAGATACCTGATGTCCTGGCTCCGGCTAGGGCAGGGTTAACTTTCACAGGAAGCTGGAATGGCCAGGAGAGGTGCCCCAAAGTAGCCCAAGGGGTATGCCGTAACACATGATGTCATGCTCAGCAGAGGAAGGGGCTCCGGGTCGGGCTGGGCATGTCACACCGCACATCACCTGCTCTGCAGCCAGTGCCCGGCACTACCGGTGCCATTTCCCCCTTTGGCTGCCCCAGGAAACTGCCCTCATCCCCCGGGAGTATTCCCTTTCCCTTCCGCTTCTGCGCCCTGTCCCGGGCGGGCCGGGGGCAGCGATCGGCCCCGGGCCGGGGGGGTGGCAATCGGCCATTTCCTTCTGGTTGCAAAGCCGCTGAAAGAAGAAGAATACCTCCCGTTTCTCTTGAGAAACCGCCCAGAGTCCCCCGGCTGCCCCCAGCACCTCGCTGTCCCCCCACCAGCTGCGTTCTCGGCGCTACAGAAACGCCCTTCAAGTTGACTTGGGAGCCTGGCGCAGCGCTGGAACAGGTACGAGATAAAGCTCCATTGACTCCTGCCGCCGCCGAGGCAATCGCTCAGCGGGAACGGAGGAGGCGATGCTGGTGCGCGGGGTTTGCAACTCCCCGAGGGACGGGGAGAGCAATTACACACGGCCCAGGCTGGTGCAAGCCCGGGCAGTGAACCCAGAGCAGCGTGCTCGGGCTGAACATCCTCCAACAATTTCTGTGCTATTAGACACACACCTTCTGCGCTGCCCAAGGTAGATAAGGATGTAGATGCTGCCTCCAGCATGCCCTGTCGTTAGACGGTCTGTCAGCTCCAGAGCACTCCCGTTCACTGGAGCGGCCCATGTAATTATAAAGGAAGGGTAATTGAAATAAGGAGAAAGTAACACTTGAAAGGGAAGCAAATGATTCAGAACATGCAGAGCCATCCACCCACATCAGCAGGGTCAGGAGGTCTATCAAGCTTGGAAGCAGAAATGCTTTTGTCTGGAAGGAAAGAAAAAGAAACTCTAATAGGATATATTTATAATCTTAACTACTGGAACTTCTTGTTTTCTTTTTCCTTAAAGTAATCCCTCTCACTGTGCCAGATGAGAAGCAAGGAATACAAGCAGAAGAACCTTAACCAGCCGCTGACAGCCAGTGTTGGCCAACATGCAGGATGCTCGGAATGGGGTCTGGTGCAGACCACCTCAAACAGGTCTGCCTCTGCCCAGCACTCCTGGCTTTCAAGTAGAAACCTAATCCCACTCCTTCTCCCTCCAACCACGTGAAGTTTGGTCAAGAAGTTACCTTTCCTTCTGTCTCAGCCCTAACAAACAAGAATTTACAACCAAACCAATTCCTGCTGTATTTGTAAGCCAGGGGTTTCAATGCCAGTGCCTGAATTTCCAGCCCAGGTCTGCAGACTAAGCAGGAGCCTCAGCAGCTGTAAATTGACATTGCTCCATTGACTTCTGCAGAGCTAAAGCCAGTCATACTTGCTGATGATCTGGTCCACTGTTTTATATACCCATTTTTTCCCCCTCAATTGCTTTACAGTCACACCCATGCCAAAAATATTTTAGTATCCTTGACTACTTCCAGAGGGGGTTTGATAACACCTCCAGTTCTCATACCCAACAGTGAGAGCAGGGACAGAAACTGAAGAGATGCAGGTTGCACAAAAGAACCTGTGGTAATGCTGGAAAGAGGCACAGACCTGCCAGGTCCTGGTGTGCTCCATAAACACTGGTAAATGCCCATACTTACGTGAGAAATTGTTTGAGTGCTTGAATGTTGGCCTGTTATTTTCTGCAGATTTAACCAGAACCAGCTATGGGTTGATTGACTTCATTTTGGCATCAGGAGTGAATCCAGGCTTCCCATCCGTCCTATTAGAGCACCAAGAGGAGGCACTCAGAAACAGAAAGTTCAAAGGTAAAAGCAGCTGAAATACAGAACTCCGAAGGGACAAATCCAGAGCATGTGAACCATGGGTTAGAAATCAGCTTCTCCAGGGTTTTTAATGGCTTCACTCACCCATTGCTTTGTGAACATGGGCTTCCTAGACAGCACTGGAGGAATTAGATCAGTGGGCATGCTTACCTGCAGATAATTATCTCCACTCTCGTTAAGAGACTCTGCATGCAGAACAGTGCCTGTTACATACAGACACAGAACCTGTCTCAAAACATTTTTCTCAGATAACACTTCTAGAGAGCACTGACTTGGAGAAGTGTAAGCAAGCATTTTCAGTGCTTTGCAAAGTATTTTATGTATTCCAGAAGTCTTCCAGCTTTCTAATCACACCTTTTTCATAGTCTGATAGTTTTCACTTTTAGAAAGATCTGATATTCTAGTAACATTTTTTTTCTTTTCCTCACTTCAGCAGTTTTAAATACATCTTGTCACAGGCCAAATATTTTCCTCATTCTACTTCTTCAATAATTTGACAGATCTGTGGGGAATTTTGCCCTCAAGTTAGATTATTTGTCCTAGGAGCAAGAAAGAGAACTAGAAAACACTTTTAAACAAAGTTAATTTTTTCTTCCTGGTTCATCAAAGTTCACTCTACCAAAGTGCTCAAAGCTTCAGTGCTAACCACACAGCTTAGAGTCCTTTAGGAATAACTTTGTACCATATTGCTGCTAGCAAAAAGATTACTGGTACTACCTAAGACAAGTTTACCATTCCACTTTTAGGCAGCATTACTTATGCCCTAGACTACAAGAATTACTAACCTAGTTTTCAAATAATAACCTGCCTAGAACACAGCTGTAGAGACTTCCACTCAAAAGTGCTAACAATAGCCTATACAAACTGCAGACAGAAGAGCCCAGCTATTTTTAGGAAGCACAATGACTTCCTTCTTGCTTGATTGCAAAGACCAGCCCTGTCCACCACTGACCATGCCCAGGCCCTATCAAGAGAAGCAGCTGCTGCTGGTTGGTGCTTTTATCAGGAGCAGCCTCTCCCAGCGGACACCTTTCTCATCTCCAGCCCCTTAAATTCAGGTGGGGAGGGTAATAGTCTCCTGAGTAGTCTCTGTGTTGGAGGAGCAGGGAGGTCCCTTTTCTAGGCTTTTTATTTTATTTTTTTTGTTTGTTTTGGTTTTAGGGTTTTATTTCTAAAAGCAATAAGCTTTAAGATGTTATTAGGACTTTTTATATTTTTTAGGGGGACTTAGAGTCCCTGTTGTTAATTTTGTTTCTCTTGTCCTAAAGAGCTGTTTTTTCATTTGGTTTTTAGTTTCATCTGTGTGGTGGGTTTAGCTGGGAATGGGTTAACTTTCCCTAGGAGCTGGGAGGGGGTGCAACCAGGAAAGGTGACCCAGACTAATTCAAGGATGCATTCTGTGGGATATGATGTCATGCTTAGCATAAGAGGCAGGTGTAGGTACAGCTAGGGATGGTCTGGCTTGTGTGCTTTTTGGTGAGGAACTGCAATGCATATCACCACTTATGTCCATTTGAAGTCCTGTTGTAGTTATTTCTTCCCTGTGCTGTCCCAGCAAGCTGTCCTTATCCTAACCCATGAGGCTTGTCTTTGTTTCCCTGTTCTCCTGCCTGTGCCCCTGGGGTGAGTGGGCAGCTGTGTGGTGCTCAGCTCCTGGCAAGGGCTAAGCCATGACACCTGGGAAGTGTTTTAGGTAGGCTTTGCTTCTTCAAGGTGATAAAAGTTTAGGATTCCCTGGAAGAAGGTCCTAGGGAGCAGGCAACTGGAAAAAGCAGATTGTATTTGTCTTTATTTTTGTCACTCTAGATGGAGAGCCTGGGGAACACATTCAGGTGAGCAGAGAGGTTTGTTACTGGCAACTCCTCTTAGCAGCTCTGTTAGACTAGGGACTTGGTAGTCCTTGTTCTGAGCTCATCAGTAGTAGAGGTGGCTGCTTTGCCTTGGACTTGAGATACTTTAATATCTGTTATGTGTTCTTTGGGTCAGAAGGTTGTGGACTGCAAGTGCTTGCTTTGGGAGGTGATAACCTCCCAGAGAGCAGCTCCTCCTCCTCCTTAAGAGGCATCTCAGTCTGCTTCCCGATGGAAATGTGGGGAGGTGCATGACTCCAGAGATGTGTTTTGGTCCTCTAGTTTGTTTATTTTCTGAGCCCCTTCAGGAAAGGTCAGAGTTGTTTGGAGATGGATGGCATGTGATGTCCCTGCTCCAAAGAGCTGCTGGTTAAGGAAACTCACTCAAAACTGTAATGAAGAGAGGGAGGCGGCTGTGGCACAATCTAGCCAAATTATATTGATAATACGTAGTAATTATATAGCACTTCACATGATCAGAGCACTTTACAAACATTAACTAATTTACAGCATTTACTGAAAACAGATGTGCTTTTTCTGGGAAAAGAGGGAAACACTGACTGTGCTGGCAGTAGAAGGCAGCAGCCAGGTTGTAGTCTCCAGTTTCTGAAGCAGCTGGAAGGTGGTGCAGGGTTATACAGAGGGACCTTCAGAGGTCTTGTAGCTGCTCGTACCTCTGGCTAAGCCATGTCAGCAAGGAGAGTTACATGTTTTATGGTAGTTCCTGCATTTGAATGGTAATCTTATTGTGTCAGATCTCCTAATGTCCAAGAAGAACATGGGCTGGAGCTGGAAGTGAATAAACTGCTCTGCTGTTGTGATCATCAACCTCTGGTAACACTTGGAGCAAGGCAGCTGATGGCAGCAGGAACCTGTCTGTGGTGGAGCAGCAATGAAGGTATGAGTGCCTTGGCATACCCAAGGTGGTATTCTGAATTCTAAGTCTTGCTTTTTCTTCCTCCTTGGCTTTTGTTTAAAGCTCTCTGCATGTCTGGCTGGCCTTGCGTGCTGGTAACCCACCAGTTCATCTTGCGTGGCACCATGTGTTTGAGCAGTGTGCAGGTATCACTGGCATTAAGCTAGATGTCCTTCAGAGGCACGGTAAGGATGTCACTTTGACCCTTCACTATGCATAGCTGCTTGGTCACCAGATCGAGTGGCTTCTGCAGTGGATCATGTACAGCTTCTCAGAAGGCACTGAAAGAAAAATGCCCACAAGAAGGGTGTGGGAGCCCAAGTACCTGACATTTCTGTAATAATTTCCTTTTCTCCTTCCTCTGATCAGCCACTATTTTCTCTGCCTCCTATTTTCATTGCAGAGTAATTAAAAAAAAGATGTTTACTTGACTAAGTATTTTGCTATCAATACCATACACGTTAACCTTACAGATTAGCCTTTTATGTGGTACTGTATCAAAAGGCTCTTGAAGTCCGATTGAATTATGCTTTACTTCTTCACCCTGTCCCTTGTCATTGTCACCTCCTCAAAGAAATTAATCAAGTTTGTTAGGCATGACCTCCCTTTAGTAAATCCAGGATGACTTTAAACAATCTGTACTTGCCAAGTGTGCCCTGAGATTGTCCCTGAGCAATGAATGGGGACTTTGGTGCAAATGCGGTGAGTATAGAACCTGAATGAATGGTATGGTGGGGGCTGCAGAGCCTGATCTGGCTGAGGATGAGGGATGTATTGGGGTAGGAGGGAAATTCTTGTAATGCTGTGGGTGTGGATTAAAAAATGTAGAGTAAAATCTATCTATCTAGGGGAGTTTCAGCAGTGTTGCAGCCTGTTATTGAATGGGAAGAGAAGGAAACAGGAGGTTTGCTCCAGGGCTGGGCTGTGCCACAGAGCACTGGAGGGAGGTGGCAGAGCTGGAGGATTTCTGCAGTGCTGCAGTAAAAAAGCTGAAGCCTTGAGCAGGGATGTGGGAGACCAGGGAGGCCGTGGGCTGCTGCAGCCCTGGCTGGGCAGCGGGGTGGTGTGGGCTCTGAGGCTCCAGCCCAAGGGCTGTGGTGTAGGGAATGAGGGAAAAGCTGGGAAAAAGGGGTTTTTGGTAATGCTGCACTGCAGAGGAGTTGTGCAGAGACGGGGGAGGGAATGCAGGGAGCTTCGTGTGATGATGCAGTGCAGAGCAAGGAAGAGGGAAAGCTGTGCTGCAGATCCTAGAGCTCAGGTAGGATTTGGGGAAGGAGCGAGGACTGTCTGGATGCTGTAATGTGGTACAGCAGCGCTGGGCATTCACTTGCCTCTGCCACTCAGAGCAGGAGGGGAGGCAATGCTTTTTAGGGCAGGCTCAAAAATCGTTCATTTTGTACACTAGCTTTTATCTCAGCCTTTTAGAGATTGCTTTTTTCCAAGCTTTTTTCTGCCCTGGGAGGGTGCAATTCAGTTTGACAGGTGACTCTCCTGTCATCGTATGACTCTGGGAGCTGGGGCTTTTGGCAAAAGATGAATGATGGGACCTGCAGATCTGAGCTTAGGAAGCAGAGTCAGTGACAGCAGGAGCAGAACTGTGCCCATTTGATACTTGAGTGATTGCTTTCTTTAATCTCAGTTTTCACTTGCATTGCGTGCCTTGCTCAAGGAACTCCTCATTTTGATTAAAATTGCTTTCATCAAGTCTTGCATAAGATTCTTCTGCATAGTGTGGTGTGGTGATATAACGGATATACTGGGCAAGGAAGTGTCCACAGAGTTGCTACAGAAATAAATTGAGGCCCTTATCAAGCAGATTGTTTCCAGTCGAATATGTATTTCTCCTGCTTACTCTGTGTCTTGGTGCTCACAGTGCTTGTGAGGAACTCCAGCAGAACTTGCAGTAAACCTCAAGTCAGGAGAATGTAATTGTTCTTTTTCACTTGGTTTCTGTTTCCTTTCAAGTCTCTACAGGTTTTTTCTGTATGTTAAAGACTAATGGGTTACAAAACCCACTCTAGGAGAGGAAGGCTGTACTTGAGGGACAGGAACAGATGAAGCATGGAAGAGTGTTGCTTCCTTCTGTAGCACTTGTCACAAATCAAGAAATTCATTGAACAAAAAATGCTGATGCTTGGAAGTTACTCTTCATTTTAAACTTGGAGGAGAAGAGAAGTGTGTTTAAAAATATCACATGAGAGATTAGTGTGAGGATATCTTTTTGTGTGGTGGGTAGAAGCTCCACTGAGGATGCAGAAAGACAACTGCTGACAGAGCTGGGACTGCGGGCATCGCTTCCAGAGTGGTGATACCAATGCATCAGCAGCAGGGGAAGGTGTAGCATGGAAAGGGATGTTATCTCTTCCATCTGTCCCAGAGACATCAACCCATCCCAGAAATCCCAGCCAGCACCTGAAATTGCCCACAAGTTTTCAATGCAAGTGCCTAGCTTTCCTCAGTGTGTTTCTGGGAAGGAAAGGGCCCTTTCACTTATTAATTCTGATGCTTTTAAGTTCTAGTTTGCAGTGAGCTCATGGCTGAGATGTAACTCCACTTGAGTAACATCCTTAGAAGCAAACCTACCCTTTGCCTGAGAGCAGGTCTACATGGCTGTAGCATGAATCAGTCATTGTTGTGCTCACTCCCTGAAAAGGCAGCAAAATACAAGAGGGAATGATTAGCAGATTATCTGCTTGGATCTGGAAAAAGCAGGGAGGTTGATCTCTTGGTTGATCACTCACTGGTTTAAACATTGCCTTGGTCTTTCCTCTCTATTCAGTTGTCTGCCTGCCTTATTCTTTCCTCACCAGGATTAACAGATAAGAAGATGGAGTGCTCAGTGAAAACTGAGAGGTTTTGTTAGTAGATCTGTTCATCTATCAAAGTCCAGACTGCAGCCTTTTGTAAATTGACTCTGCTACTTTTCTTCTTTCATAAATTACTTTAAAAAATAGAGACAAAAGGCTGCCAACTGTGTTAGTTCCTGGAAAAATCCTTCTTCTGTTTAATATACAACTCTTGAGAGACATTTAAAAGTGAGATGCAGCCATGTGTGAATGCCGGCATATATACTGAAGTGCCATATCACACTGAAGAATTTCAGCATCCCTCATGGTGACTTTGCTGCAGATCCTTTTTTTGAAAACTCTTTCAGGTTTGGGGAAGTATTTGTGGTCAGCCCTTCAGAGACAGGTTCTCCACTTGCCCATGCTGACTGTTTCGTCTAGGGTGACACCGGTACCCAAATCAACCATCTCTTCCCAGTTGTTCTGGGTTGGCTGGGCACAGATCTGTGACCATGTTGCTGTGCCTGGACCTTTATATCTGTGACTTGTGGCTGTAAAGACCAAGATACTGAATTATTTTTGGTATTTACCTGCTGCCATTTCCTAGGTGTTAGGAACTCTGGAGGAAGAGTCACTCATCCTCATATTCCTCACAGTGACTCTGCGAAGTCCTGTTGCAATGGATAATTGCCTGAGATGTGGTTGTGGTACTTGAGGAATGGGTTTGCCATGCTTTGGGTTGTAGTGCAGTGGTAGGGATCCAGCTGGGAGCTCACGTGGCAGCTGCTGCTCTGAGCATGGGAAGTCTGGAGGTTCATTGAGAAAAAATTACACCGCCTGTGTGTTCATGTGAACCACTTGAACCTCTGAAATATTACAAGTTTGAGTCATCTTTTCACAGGAGTGTGTTTTCCTGAGATTTCCTCTCTGCCTTCCACCCATTAAGTAGCTGCTGCTGTCAAAGCATCTGCAGGGAGATCTGAGTACTGAACTGTTCATCTCTTTTTCTGAAACAGGTGGTGATTCATATCTTCAGAAATGACTGATTTTTGTTGAGAATTTGAGGTTTAACTTCAAGTCACTATTTCTGTTTTGCCTTTCTCTGCCAGAGAAGTTTTCATACCTGATATTTTCCTATTATGAGTCTTCGTTTGCTGTCATAGCATCACCTCTTAATCTTTTGGCATAACATATTAAGTGTCTTTAACTGCTCTGGAAATAGTCCTTTAAGAGTGAGCAGTGTGACCCCTCTGTGCCTCCTCCATTTGCTGCTGGGCATTAATGTGATGCCAGCATCTGTCAGTGACAAAGCATCAGGCATTTGTGATAAAAGGCTGAGAACCTCTGATGAGGGCATGGGGGAACAGACTAAAGGCCAAGCCAATGCAATTTAAATTCTTGATTTCTAATGACACAGAGTATAGGAAACTGCTAACTAGTGTGAAGCAGGAGGAAGCATTTTTGGTGCAATCACTTAATGTTTTTGCATTATGTGGCAGGACTGGTCCTAGGACACTGGTCTGATGGACTCTTACTCTGCATGAGAGCAATGTGTCCTCACTTGAGACACTGATCTGCATTAATTTAGAAACTTGAAAAACTGAGAGATGGAGAAGAATCTGAATCAAGATGTACATCTGGACCAACTTCTGTCCTTGAAGGTACCAGCTTTGCCCTGGGATTTCACTCCTTTTCCCAAGCAGCAGTGTGAGTGGGACAGTATTTGGACTTGGGATTTGTGTTCTGATTTGGGACCACAGGGCAAAGAGAATAAAATAGGCAAAAGGATACCAGATATCAAGGGTGGCCAGTTGAGTGGAGATGAGTCGGTAAAAAGCAGCAGATGGGGAGGGGGGAAAAAAAAATCAAGGCAGCATCTTTTTGCGTACAGGTTAATATTTGAGAGTCGAGTTTGTTCCCTCAACTTTGCCTTCATTAGAAACCACAGCTTGGGAGAACAAAACGATTTAATCTGCAGTGGATATACAGGCAGAGGCTGGCATTTGAACTGAGCAGAGAGTTGGCAGTTCTGACAGTAACTTGTGCAGCCCCTACTTGTGAACACTTCATAACCAAGCTGAGATTTTTCCTCCTCACAAAACAGTTTTACCCCTCAGAGCTGGTTCGGGCACTTGGAGTCGGCTCCCTTCAGCCGCGGCTGCCGGGCTCCTGGCTGCCAAGCTTCCCTCTGCCATCACTTTGCAAGATTGGTCCCCTCAATCACCCGATGCCATTTCACCCCCGCTCCCTGCTGCCACTGAGGAGTGACGTCTGCCCGGGATGAATTTTGTCACAAATCTTGATTGTATTTTATGCTCCAGTGCATTCTGTTTACAAGGGCAAAAACCTCTCCTCTTGGCTTTACACCAGGCAACCTTCCCTTACACAAATGGGTTTTTCCAACAGGAATAAACAGATGCAAAGCCAAAGTTATTTTCTATGTGAGAGTCCCTGGAATGCCAGTAAATATTTTTTTTCCTCTTGCTATTTGACCAGCCCAGGGTGACAGACTGGCAGAGCTGCAAAAACATTTGTCAGCCAGTTTTGCAGAGTATTTCCTTGCACTGAGTATTGAAAAAAACAATTGTGAAGGTGAGCATCAGCGTGGGGAATTCATCTGTGTTACCAATGAGGAGAATTCCTACTTCTTTTAGTTGTCAAGAAGTTTGCAAAGTTGCTTATGTCGGCTTTGGTTTCATTGTCAGACGACTTAGTTCCAGTTGAGCTCTTCCACTTAAGCTGTTAAACAAATGAAAAGCAAAATTGTCACTTTTAAATAGAGTCCGCACAGAATCACATTTTGAAATGGTCCTCTGTGGTAGGAGCAGAAGCTGTGTGCATTATAATATTGAATTTTAAATAATATATTACACAGTAGCTTCCAATTTGATTTGGGGGGATATATTTTCATGAATTATTGAGTATTTGATTATTGTAGAAAGCCTTTGCTGTTATGCACTGAAACTGTCACTCTCCCAGGCCTATGATGTATGAGTTTGGTTATCAATATTTAAAGTTACGGTCAGCCTGTGTGCATGGCTGCTGATACTGGAGACACGGACTAATCAGCAGTAATGTATATGTGCCTCCTGTCTCTTGTTTGCCAGGCAGGGCTGGAGCAAATTGAGTGTAGAAGATTCCCAAGTGATTTGTGGGCTGGTTTGTCATTCTGAGCAGAAGCCCCTTTGACACCACTGCATAGAAATAAGGTGAAGAAAAGTTTGCTCTGCTTTCAGGAGAGGAGGTGGATGAATCCTAGCAGGCAGCAGATAGCAGGCTGGCTTTTCTGTAGTGATAAGGGCCAGACTGAGTAGTTTTTGTATAAAAAGAGGAATTGGCAAGTCTTGAAGGAGCCTGGGGAGTAAAAATGTACTGTCCTCTAACAAAATGTTGTGAGCTGTTGCATGGGAGCCCAGGCCTCCAAGAGGGTGTTAACCCCAGAGAGACCTTGGAGACTAGTGTCCAAGTAGGAGGTGGACCAGGACTTCCTTGCTCTTCCAGAAATCCCTGTATCTTTATGTGCAGAAACAGCATGTGAGCACAGGGCTTTCAAGAGAGTGCCCACATGCAGTGCAGTGTGTGGAGGTGGTGATGGGTGGATATACAGTGTGCTTTTAAAGCATTATTCAAGGCAAATATTATGCAGCAATGTAGAAGTTAATCATCTGTTGCTTAAAACACAGGAAAGCAAAGCCTGGTGCTGAGTGACCTCTGTCTTTTGTTCTCAGTGGTGTGGAAATGGAGATGATTGTGCACAGGTTAATGAGAGCAGGTCCAAACTGAGTCTGGGGGGGACTGCTGCAAGGGAAGCTTGCACCCAGAAGTTTGTGGTGCTGCAATTGCAGACATGAGAGAACAGAAAGAAAAGAAGCACTGTTGCAGCTAATGTGCTGACTTGTACTTGTCTAATTGAGATGGGATGTGCCAGTGGGTAACAACAAAGCAGGCTACAAATATTGTGCTGGCTGTCACTCTGTGGAATCCCTCTGTGAGTTGAGGAGCAGCGTGGTTTGGCTACTTGCTTTGCAAACTGGGTATTTAGCTTTCACTCAACAATTTGGCTGAGATCAGAGGCCAGGTAACCCAGTAAGTCCATATCTGTAGTGCTTCTATAAGGTTGGTGTACAATTTTATTTTCAAAAGGGAAGATGGAGGGAGGGGAAGGAGCTGCTATGAAGGTGTTTAAAAAGGTTAGAAAGAACAGTGTAACTTTGGTTCTGAAAGTAGGAAGCAAGTGGTATGGAACAGAAGCTGAAGACCCCTTGCTTGTCCTTGTCTTGCTCATGTGTTTAGTAAGTGTGTATTAATCATAATCAGCTGTATACTGCAGCATGCAAAGCCACCCATCCCAAGGCCTGCATGTCCTTGACAAACTGTTAAATATAGCCTAATCAAAAGGACTCTGGTAATTACTGAAGAATCTGCACCTTGGCAGCTGCTGAAAGGCAGCAGAGATGTTATAAACCACATCAAAATCGCAGTTGCCACTCTTTTCCCTTGGAGCCCCTTTGAACATTATGGCTCGTTCCCCAGGTCTGTGCATGGGTGAGGAGAAGGGGAAGGTCACAGAAGGCTGTGGTCCTGTATCTGGGCACAGCGTGGCAGAGCTCGTGGGTAGTGATGGCTCAGAACTGTGGATGGTCATATTGCTGTACCTCCATTCCCCCATCTCTTTGCTCTTATTTCCCTATTGAGGCTCGTCTTTCCTGGCCCTTCCCTTGAGGAAGGGAATATCAGTTGGTGGAGCTGTAAAAGCTTTATCCTTTCTGCTGACTCTGCCTTTCCCTAGGGATGCTTTCCCTCTTGCCACTGATTGCAGTAAAGTTCACTACAGTTAAACACGATGCAGACTGGGAGGTGTAATGAAACAGAAAAGCTTGGTGTGGACAGAGGAAGGATTCTCAGGGCATGCTGAACTATTTATATGTGCTTCTCTATGAACTGCACACCCCCTTCCTAGTCCAGATCCCTTCCCTCACCTCCCCCTCCTTTCGTTATAGGAGATACATTTATTCTGTGACTGGGGTCAGTACTGCTGGCTTTTATTTGGTCAATTTGCATAAGCCTGCAGTAAGTGAAGAAGCTGACGAGGGGAGGTGTGCCTTTCTGTTGCTCTTACACTCATAATTCAGCTCATAGCTATGCTTGGCCTTTGTGGATGGCAGATTTCCAGCTGATGTGCTATAATAACATGCACACAGGTTTTGTATTTAAAAATTCACAGAAGCTGAATAATTATAGCATCCTGCCTAGCAGTATGTTTGACATGTCCCGAGGCACCTAGCTGACCTGAGATGTTTTAGAGACCAGGGAAGGGCAAAGATACTGTGAGCCTTTGTTTCCTGTTAACTTTGTGGACCTGGAAGAGCTGAGGTGGTGTCCCTGGGTGACTAGCACAGGCACAATAAAACCCTGTGTTTCTCAGTTCCCCCCTCCTATCCCTTGATGAAGATTTTAAATAATACCACTCGTGTTCATAACCTGCTCTGGTTTCTGCATGGCTTCATCAATAATATATTTCTACCTTTTTTCCTGACTTTGGGCAAACGTGAGATTTTCCTCTTGAATTCCTGAGATTGGACTCATCACTGGTTCCTAAACAAGTTCTGGTACAGCTTTTGCCTTTACTTCACTACAAGGGCTGTCATTCATGGCTGCAGAGTGACAGAGCCATCCCTTTTGCAATGGCTGGCCTCTGCAGCCAGTTTGCCCCGAGCAAATCACCAGCTTGTTTGGAGATGCTGTTCTCCAATGTTAATTCATGTTTTTTGAATAAAGCCTTCCTCCCCTGCTGCAGTGTCCTAGGTTGTGCTGGGGTCACTGAGGTCAGTAAAGTTTCAAGAAAATCAGAGCAGGGTCTTAGTCCTAAAGTCATGTGCAAGGACAACTTTGAGCATCTAGGGACTCCCTTGGCACTCCTAATTAGAAACAACCAGGTCAAAAGGGCATCTGTTGATGTATTGTGGGAGAAAGCTTCATAAAGTCCTATCAGAAACATAAATCCATTAAGAATTTTAATACATACACACACTACCCAGTAATGTGCTGATGCTGCTGGATATTGTGCTTTGTCTTGGGATATGGGAGAACTTGGGCAGTGACTTTCTGCAAATAACATCTTTTGGTATTGTTCTAATCACTCATGTGCATTCAGCTTACTCAGTCCTGTATCTATAAATATTTTAGCCCTGTTACTTTTTACCTAGGATCATTAAGTGCTTAAAGGCTCATAACTGAGGCAGCAGAGATGGAAACAGACCCCCATGCTCTGCAGAGCACTAGAACTTTGGTGCTGCACCACAGCACTTAAAATGATTTGCCTGGGTGTGGAGATGGCAGTGGTTGAGGAGTGTTTAGAATATCTTAACTCTGTTTCTGTTTTAATAGATCTTGCTTTAGTGAACAGCTTCTGCTGCCTTAAGAGGATTTTCTGCTGTTCCTTTTCTCTTGACTTATCTGACATGCGCTACCTTAACTACGGCTTAATAAAGGCTTTTGGGCTATCTGGGTAGCCAGCTCTATTCTTTTTCTGCACGATAGCTCTATAGAGACTTAAACACAGAAGTATCAGACATGTTTTAATGCTCAAGGACCATTTCCTGGCAATTAAGGGAGAGAGCTGAAGGCATGAGACTTTTCCTGTAGGCTGTTAACCACAGCTGTCCTTTGGCTGTTTGGGAAGCAGGCTGAGGTTGATGCCTTTCCTGTTATAATATAGGTGTGGACAGATGTGCTAAAACAACTGGAATAAATACTTGTATCTCTTAATCATAGACTTGCCTGGGTTGGAAGAGACCCTTTAGATTGAGTCCAACCATAGCTTCATCAGTAATATATTTCGTAGACCCTGCCTGGTCTACCTCTAGATCATGTCTTCATCTACACACCTTTTAAGTACCTCCAGGGATGGTGACTCCACCACCTCCCTGGGCAAAGATTGTTTTGCTCCATGTGTGGAAATAGGGAGTGATGTTCTTCTGTGTAGACTAGAGTGTAGGTGTTATCACTGACCATCCTGGCAGAGGGATTTCTTGGGATGGCCTGGAGATGAGGCCTTTGGCAGATAAGTCATTCTGGTTAGTGTAGCTCGTGGTTAGCTCCTCACGTGATGAATGAGAACATCTGAGAAGAAACCACCACTGTAAACCCCAACTGTTGTGAGATTACGTGGGATTTTCTCCAGGGAAGACTCTCCTGGGGAATCTCCTCTTGGCACCACATCTGCCTTTGAGAGCTCAGGGGCATGCCTGCTGCTTCCTCTGAGGAGAGACCATCTGGTGATGGCCTGGAGTGAGGAGAGCTTTATTCACTGGGAAGGCGCTGACTGTGCTATCAATCAGCCCTCATATGAGCCTTGAGTTATTAATAAAAAGCCTGGTAATCTAACACCTGCTCTGAATCTTCCTTTCTGAGGGCATAAAAAGCCACAAGATCAGCCTCAGCAGTTTTGTGCATCTTCAGGACTTGTTAAATCTATCTCACTTCCTTTAACCCACTTCCTGAAGTCTTAAGCATTGATGCTTTATGCTCTGGCTTGTAAATGAAGCTTGTTATTATCATTGAGATAGTGTTTTTATGGCATAAATAATGAGCTGAAACAGGGAAAGAGGCGTTGTGTGGAATTACTGCCTGAACTGAGATGGAAATAATCAATATGTCCTCACTTACAAATCTCATCTGCATGTCGACTCCATCTCCCTGGCTGTCTTGCTACCAATTCATTGCTCAGGAGACCCAATAAAACATGCTGGTGTCATTGATCTGTTTTATTCATAGCTGAAGATAGAAATGCATCATTCAAAATTAATGGAAGGGCTTCTACTTTCTGCCCCATCTAGATGGAACTGTCCTGCAGCCCAGCATGGTTGGAAGATCCATCACAAGATGTGTACTTCAGAGTTAACCTCTGGGGTCTGGAGCTGGTGTCACCATGTGGGGCTCTATCATGTGGTAGAGCAAAAGCAGAAATGTTTTTAGGTCACTTCCTATGATTTCACATAACAGAAGTTAGCAGTGGAAGCTGTGCCTGTGGTTTCAGTAGTTCTGTCTGGAGACATTTGATAAGTTGAAGAAAGGCTAGACAGTAATGGCTTAATTAGAGTATTTCTGGCATCCATAAGGAAGAATTGATTTGTGATGTGTTGATTATATTAAAGATATATAGAACATGGTATTGGAGAAAAGGGTTTATGAAACAGCAGAGATTGACAGGTTTTTTCACATGAACAAATGGAGGGAAAACCAGCACTGAAGATCTTAACTGGGGAGAAGAAACTCCTATGTCTCTCCACACTTCCAGCTACCTCTGTGAGATAGAAAATTCTTTCTATTGATGTATGAATGCCTGAGGAAAGTCAGTAGTTTCCTAATTACCAATAGATGAAGACAAAACAGAAAAGGAGTGTGCTCTGGGTGACCTAATGATGCTGGCAAAAGTCCTTGGCTGGAGAGCTCAGAGGAACTCTTTTGTTGCTGCCATGTAAATGTCTTGAAGAGGAATTATATGTTTAATTTGAAGTTAAGATGGATAAAAAGATTTTTTTGGGATCCACCTTCAGTGGTCACTTACATATGGATTTAGGGAGAAGTGTAATTAAAAGGGAAAGAAGCTAAGCTAGTTTTCCATTCCTTACCCATTCAGAATGACTGATCAACCTGCAATGTTTCTGCTTGTCCTTTTCAGGTTCTCTGGCAAAGAAATTGCCAATTATTTGCTGAGGAGAGAATATTCCTTAGAAGGCAGTCTTCTTTTCCAGGTATCTCATTTGCGACCTAGTTAAAGCTTGCCTATCAATCTTGGGGGTGAAAGGCAAGGGAAATCTATTGCATTGGCTCCAAGAGAAAGGAAGTTTGGTTAGCAAGCAAGCCTCTAGAAGAGTTTCCACTCCTGTTTGCTTTGTCATCCCTTTTTTTCTCTCCTCAGCTCTAGTCAGTATGACTGCTATATCCCAGGGAGCCTTTTTACTGTGATAATCCAATATTTATACACAGAAGACGTGATACTGCAGTATAGAAGATCTTCATTTGCTTTGTCCCTTGCAGCTAGGTTTTGAGATGTTGAAAAGCAGAGTCTGCCTGGCCATAATATTTTTTGCAAATGGTGTAAAGGAAAAATGAGATCAAGAAAAAATGGTTGATGAAAAGCCAGTTATCTCTTAATGATATGGGTGCTGGAAATAGTTCAAGTTACTCTTCCATTTGAGAGAACAAGATCTGAAAATGGTACAGGGAGCTAAAGACTTAAGTCAGATTTATAGGACTAAGCTGGCTGCCAACAGACTGCCAGGGAGTGAAGTCTAATTGCATCTGCAAACAATGTAGGCCATCGATGAGCACTGAGAGGTCCCAAGTTCTTCATTCCCAGACTGGAGCCAAGCCTGACCTGCCACCACAGAGCTGCTCCTAGGTTCAGATTTACTGTGGCTCACTGCAGAGAAGCAATCCAGACCCTCTGGCTTATTGGAAAAGCTGCTCTTAGACACAAATTGAGTTCAATAATTGCTCAACCAATTGTCCTTTTTCTCGAATTTACTGTGTCTGATACATATATAGAGAGTATTTTAAGAGTTTCTCTTTAGCATCTGTCTTGCTGGGAGCCAAAGTGTTGGACTTTATGGTAGACCTTAAGCTAGAGTAGAGCAAGTGATGCAGTTCAGCAGGTTTCATGGAGGACTTGGTATGTGAAGCTGATGAAATGCTGTGGTACCCAGACAAGTTCTTGTTTCTTAGACTTCAAAATGTTTTCTAGTTTAACCTCATCTCCTTCAAGCTCCACTGACTTCCATTTCCAGTGAACTTTTAAACAAAATTAAAGCAGAAAACCACGCGTGAGGACTGGCACTGAGGACAATTTCCCATCTCCATTGTTTGAGAGCTTGAATACACAGTGCAGGGGGAAGATACAGTGGAGAAGGGAAGGAAAAGAGCTGTTAATCGCAAAGTTTGTTCTTTCCCTGTTTTTATTTTGGTACTTTTCAGGGTAAATCAGTGCCTTTGCTAGGTCTGCTGGAAGGCAGCCCTCTTGGCTAGGACTTCCCTCTACTGCTGCTCCCTGCAGAGTTCACAGGATCCATTAAGGGAGTGTAGGACATGTTTTGAGGGAAGCTTCATCCTTCTACATGTTTAATACTGTTGTGAGCCTGATAGGAGAGCTGAATTGGAAAATCTTGCTGCTTGTGTTCCTCTTCAAGATGTTTTCTCCCTTGTTCCTTGATTGAGCTGAATCTCTCATCCAGGGCATGGCCTGCTAATAGCTGGGACTTCAGCACATACCAAGTGTGTATCCATTGTGTTTTTTAGAGTCTGAGCAGAAGTGAGTTGTGGCTAGGCACTACCATCAGCCCACCCCATGAACCTGGCTTTATCTTCCAGCCTGGTCCACAGCCTGCAGACCCCATGGTGTGTGCTTCAGTCCTTGACTGTTGGAAGAGTGATGGAAACAACTGGGAACAACTTTACTGTTTCAGTTGAGGCAGCAATTAACACAATTTTTCATCTCAAATCCTCTATTTGGTTCTTACAAGTTCCAAGTCTGTTGAAAAATATTTGGAAATAACTGAAGGCTGGTGGTTTATAAGATACTGGTCTGGATGGGACAATTAATCCAGCATATTTTAGCATATGAACCAGTGTGAAAAAATAAGTTTGAAAGTGAGTATTTCTGAATAGTTTCCCCACTTTCCCTTGAGTTCATTTTTAGTATTAGGAAAACTGCCTTTTATAAATGTTTAAGCACTAGAAAACATCAGGTGGGGTTGTGCAGATATTTTAAGTATAATCCTTTGAGTTGTATTTTGCTTCCACGAAGCTATCATAACCCCTGTAAATGTCAGTGGAAATTAGGCATTTATATTAATGGTTGCTCCCCCCCTCCCCTCTCCATTCTTAAAGGTGGGATTTTTGCATTGCATCAGTGATTCAGAAGCGAGACAGAATTTCATCAGCATTTCCTCTGAAGGAGGTTTTGCTTGTTTGAGAGATCTGCTGGCAAGCAGCAATTGTTTAGAGGGGCTCTTTAGAATCTAATTTACAATGAAACAAATTCAAATAATATGCAAAAGTAAAATTAAAAAGTGTATCAATTAACATACAAAAGTAGAACTACAACACATGTTCGGCTTAACAACTCCTTGGAGGGTACAGAGGCGCATAGAAGGGAAACAACACTAAGCATGCAAAGTGAACAGCTCCTTGGGGGGTAGGGAGTGGGGAAAATAAACTCCAGGTTCCTATTAGAGAACCAAAAGCAAACAAGATTTGAGTGAACTTTGTGGGTGAGGGGCAAACCCAGCCTGACAGTTGTTGGAAACTATTCTGTTCCTGAAAAAGAGCTTGCCTTTGGATTGCTTTGGGTAGAGTAGACAGAATGTATTGTCACATGTCTGGGGTTGTTACTGGGGAACAGTAGGATGTAAGCAGCTTGAAGGTCATAGCTGAGTGCAGGTCTCATGCTTGGTTTTGTATGTCTTCAAAGATACAGCCTTCAATTTTTATGTATCTTCTTAAAAGCTGATGTGAAGATGTTCACAGAATTGTAGGGGTTGGAAGGGACCCCCAGAGATTGAGTCTGACCCCCCTGCCAAAGCAAATTCCCTAGGACAGGTTTCACAGGTAGGTGTCCAGATGGGTCTTTAATACCTCCAGAGAAGGAGACTCCACACACTCCTGGGCAGCCTGTACCCAGGCTCTGTCACCCTCACAGTGAAAAAGGAGATGTTACTGCTGCCCCACTGTGTAGCGTAAGGCAAATGAAGTCACATGCACAGACTTCAGCTCATCTCTCCTCCATCCTGCATTAGAAGCTGTCACTCATCTGCTCCTGGGGTCATTCACTCAGAAAACATGGTGATGTGGTGGCATTGACTGTGGCCATCCCTGTAACTTGACCTAGCCCCAGAGCTGTGGAAAGCACCCTGGAAAGGAGGGTGGGCGTTGGATGATGTGGGATGCCTGAGGTGCTATCTGGGTGTGAGGTCACCTGTCTGCACCACCTTGTTCCAAAACTATCTGAATCCACCTCTGGGGTGGTTTGTCCAGTTAGTAAAAGCTACTTCTGAATGTGTAGGGATTGCAAGCATGGGAGTGTTGGATGAGTGGCTCTGCAAAGCCTGGGGAAGAGGCGGAAGGATTTCTGTGTAGCCAGCCCCAAAGGAAGAGCATCGGTTTGTCTGCATGTGAAGTGTATGATTAAGTATTTTGCTGAATCAAAGCAGGAATCTTTTCCTGGAGGCAAGGATTGTGTCCATATTTTTTATCTCCACACAATGGATTAATATTTTCATGTTTTCTTTCAAATTTCAACAGAATTTAGCTGGGTGTTTTGGTGTTGCAGTGTAGTTGCTAGGCATCTTGAAATGTCTGGTATGCCAGTAATTATGTCATTATGGAATATATATACAGATTAAACTTTAAGTGCTAATTAGAAGTTGTGCTATGTTTCCTGCAGAGTGCAAAAAGTGTCCTGTTGCCATCTCAGGGTGGGGATGAGCCAGGTCAGTGCTTAGGAGAGGGTCTTGAAGGGCAGGATAGGCAGGGGAGAGGGAAATGGATGTTTGAGGGTTCCTTCCATGGGGGTAGTACTTACTGACTGTATGGTAGGAGTTGGCATCTCCTTGCAGGCGAGATGCTGAGGGGTGTAGGGTGGGTTTGAGTCTTCTCTGTGGCTGCTGGGTCATGCAGGGCAGGTTGTGATCACCATCGTGGGAGCCAGGAGAGCAAGGACTGTCTGTGTCCAATGCAACAGAAAATTCTCTTTGCATTAATCACTGCTCAGCCCTGTTTATTCTGCCTTGACAGACCCTATGCTGACCACTTTGGACGATTAATGATCCAATACACTTTTTTAAGGCTGTGGAACCATCATGCTCTGTGTCAGATTTCAGCTCGGGCTATTTGCTTTATTCATTTCCCCCACTTCTACCAGTACTTTGACTCAAATCACACTTCCCTTTCCCCATTTGCTGTAAGCTATGGATTCTGGCTGGTGCAGAAATGGGGTTCCTGTTTTACTTGCAGGTGCCTGCAATTCACTGAATGACTGAAGTGGTCCTTATATAAAAGGTTTGCAGTGGGCTTTAGGATCTGTCTGCTTGAGAAGCACTATGTTTAATGTGTTTTTATTAATATTGCTCATCACACTGAAATAGTTACCTTTTCCAGATGAATCATTGCTGGCATAGTATTATTCAGTATATTGAAACTACCAGAAAATAGTGTTTTTCTAGGAGTAATATTCCCTCAGCACATTAGTTAGTAAATGTCACACACAAATTGCTCATGATTTCCCTTAGATCAAAGGAATATTTCATAACAGGTGCAGTATGATTTTTTTTTTTGCCTTCAAAAGAGAATGTGAGAGTCAGCATGAGATACATCCTATGGAAGGAGCTGTCTGGGATAAATCAGATTATTATGAGGGATGTGTAAAAGGAAGGACAGTTTCTATTTGAGCTCATGCATGTTGTCCATGTTCTTGAAAAATGAAATATTCTGCTCTGGTGTATAGTACTTGAAGGACAGGCTGAATGCCATGACTGCAGGCGTTCTCACTAGTAACTCTGTAAATACTCTCTACTCTGTGCCTGCTCACACACACAAACATATAACCAGTTATGCTGTTGCCTTTTTCTTTCCCTTCCCTCCTACCCTATCAACAAGCAAGGCCACAGTGGGTTGTGGGGTGCAACTGAAATGGGAGAATAAAAAGGCCTTTTTTTGTGGGTTTAATAGTGGGAGTGGAGCTGGGTACTGCTGTGTCAGATGGTCCTTAAAGCTGAGGCTTTAGGATATGGTTCTGACCTCTGCTTCCATGTAAACTCCTGGAATACTTCAACACAGGGGTAGGGAAGACAGAAGACCGTGGTGTCTGGGTCAACCTACTGGATGTTCAGACTTGTAGCACGGTTGGATATTGCAATGAATCAAGAAAAGGTTCAGCAGTGCCTTTCATAGGCTGAAAAATGAGATGTAAAACTTCTGTAGGTGATGCAACCTGGCTCAGGACCCAGCAGGACACATCCACCTTGAGCAGGAGTTTCTGCCACTTTCTTTGGATGAAAATCTTGGTGTTTCAGAAGTTTGGGGTTATTGCTTCCAAGGAGTCTGAAGCCAGGTTCATGTCTGTGATCCACCATGGCAATTTGTGACCTTATGACTAAGTAGTAAGGCAGTGAAGATAAGTAGTCTGATCATCTGGGTTTCACAACTGGAGGAACATAAACCCTCAAGTCATTGAGTTGCATAGTGAATGCATCGTGGGGTGAAATGGAGCCAGCAGCTTGTAGACCCAGATCAGCTCCCTCCTCCCACGGCAAGATACCTCCTTCCCACATAGATCTTGAAGTTATTAGCAGCTGTTCCTGAACTGAAAGCTGCTTTCTGAAATTGGAGCATAAAAAATAATCTTTCTCCTTCTACTCAAGCTGAACACAAACCTCTGTGGATAGAGGGGAATGGAGAATTAGGGAAAGCAAAATATTCCCTTTTTATTTAATCCTGTAGCAAAAATACATCCTTCTTAACAAACAGAAAACCTGTGCTGCTATAGATCTTGTTACTAAAAAGGAGTCTATCCAAGCAATCTGTCCGCCTGCCTTTCTTGCTGTGCTGGTACTTTTCCAAAACTGTTGAGTCTGCATTTTTATTCCTCCTCACACTCTGTATCCAGAGTAAATGATGCCAGACTCTATCAGTGATCTGGACATCTTTCCCATACCATTTTCAATCTTGGCTGGGGCAGGGGGGGAGAGGAGGGGGAAGTTATCTGCTTTAGTTTAAACATCATGAAATAAAACAATTCCCTATAAGAAGGCAGTAGAGATGATCTGAATTTTATGTGCCTGGGATGGAGGAAGCATAACTCTGAGACTGCTTGTTCTCCCTTCACGCTGCTTATTGTCAAAGGATGGCTTGCTTTAAGTAAACCACAGAAACATCACTGGGAAGCCTGGAAGGGAGGAAGCAAGCATGGTTGCTTAGTGTCTTTCCCCATCCCCCTTCCTTCTGTCTTGACTTTGATTGTGAAATCCTGACAATGGGCCTGTTTCTAGTGTCTGGTTTTATTTTAAAAAGTCTCAACTAAATCCTGGGCAGGGCCTGGGAGGTGTGACTGGTGTGAGGAGTAATGAGAAGCCAACTAGACAGGTCATAGAAAGCAAAATTTGCCTTTTATCCCTCCAGGGTGCTCTCTAGCCATGGCAGAGCAATTAAGAGATCCTAAAAAAATAAAGTTTAACTTGATTTCATAGCAGACAGAAGTGGAAGGTGAAGTGCTGTGTGTCATGTGAAGTATCACTGAACTGTTGAGTATAAATAGTACTTTATGTTCACCTACTACATCACCACTGATACTCCTAGCCATCTCACCCTCTCTAGATGCCTTGAAACCCCTCTGTATTGCCTCATTTTAGCATAAAAAGGTAGACCCTGATATTTTACTGAAAGGAGAGAAGATATTACACTTTATATGAAAGTAACTTTTGAAAAAATTGCTATCCTTCTAGAGGAAAAGGTTTTTGAATGTATTCTCATGCTTTTATAGCAAGCAGAGCCTGGTTGTCCATGTCACCTTCCCATTTGTTACTTTGCTGATACCTATTAAGAAAGAAATTTGTACAGATTGGTTAGTGGCTGATTCCTGCAGCCCCAGAAGTTATGAAATTATGGGTAAGTCCCAGCTAGCACAGCTTGTTTCTTACCTCACATCGTAGCTGTTTGGGTTTTGAACTCAACTGCTGTTAGTTCAGTCCCTGGGTGGGTTCTATCTTATCTCTGTGTGCAAGACCTGGATAGCATCCCCCTGGACATGAAGACCATGCTTCCATCCCCTTTCGCACTGGGAGATATTACCCATGCTTGCCCTAGGCCTTTTATCAACTTACATATAAATCCAAATAAAATAGAAATATCCCAGTAACGGTTTCCTGCCTGCTGGTGGGCAGGTGGCACAACCTTAAGGAGATTAAAGGCTTTTCCCCCCTCTTTAGAAACATCCCTTTTGCTCTATATTTAGAGGTGGAGACTGTCTCTCCCTGCCAGAGAGTTGTCCTTTACCCAACGTATGTAAATAACAGCCAGCATTACTGTGAAAAGAGAATGAAGCCTCTTAAGTCCTGTACAACTGGGACACTTCCCCAGCAGTGACACAGCCCTGTGGTGAAGAGTTTTCTTTTCCCAGCACAAGGATGAATTGGTGCAGTGTGAGGTGCTGGGCAGATCCATCCTCTGCTGAGTTTTCCAGCCTGCATCCCAGCGAACGGGCAGCCCTCGTAGTCATTCGGCTCATGCCACTTTGCTGTCTGGGAGTCCCTCATTTAGCGATTTATGGGCCATGTCAGCGTAATTTAGTGTCTTAATACTGCTGGTCAAGGACCATCAGCGTCTTCTAAACCTCCGTTGTCCTTGGTAGGGAATGGAAGCAGAACTCACTCGGTGTCAGCTTTCTGGGCAGCTGAGGGACAGTTGTGTTGAAGGCAGAGCAGATATACATCCTTGGAGATAAAATTATTTCTCTGCTGACAAAATTGGCTTAAAAAGCAGCATTATAACAAGTAGTGAGAGAAAATGAAGTTTAAAATAACCACTTTGTGGGTGCCTGCTGTTCCCTGAAGGCAGCAGTGCTTGGGTGTTGCAGAACAGGCCAGGGGAGCAGGTGGCAGCTCTGGAGCAGGGGTGTCCTTGGACCTTGCTCACTGGAGCCACCCATCCCAGTGGGAAAGTCATTGCATACTGAAGGAAGGGAGAGAAATGAATGCTGAAGTCCTCCCAGTAGCACCTGCACTTTGGGGTAAAATACTCAAGGTTCTACACTAGGGATGAACGCTGTTTTCAAGGCAAAAAAGTTGTGTAAATGATGCCAGCTATTTTAATTGTCAGAACAAGCTTTTCCCAACTTGTTCTATTCTATCCTGGCTCATGTAGTACAGCAATGAAAAAGTACTCCCCTGTAATTCAAAGGTCCACTCACCAGGAAGGAGGTTAGAACTGTAGACAGTGGGAGACTGTCAGAAGGAACAGTTCAAAAATCTACATTAAAATAGAGTAGCAGCTTAAGTAGGAGCTCTGTAAGCAAAAGGTAAGGGTGCAATGAACTGGGAATTGCCTTTGGAATATTGTTATGGAAGTGGCATGTTTTCCCCTAGCTGAAGGATTCGGGGGAAGGTTTGTATCCAGTTTCTCTAAGAAGCGTGTACACGCTGGTGTTAGAGGTCAGCGCAGCTGGACACGGGTCCTCCAGACCTTTCTGCCAAGCTCCTCACTGGAGCCTCTTCCCTCTCGGTGTGTGTCTACTTGTTTATTTTTCTAAGTGGGCTTTTGTTCCCTTTAGATGCTGAGTGGATTTTGCACAGGATGTAGCACAGTGGAGGCTCACATGTGACTGCTCTTAGTGACTTCTAATAAAAAAAATACAATCATTATTGTCATTATTTACAACAAACATTCTGTGGTGAAGCCTTTTCTGTCTAATTCCACTCCCTACTCCTCTGGTCCTGTCCCCTGCTGTTGCTCACAGAAGGCCCTGGAGAGAATCACTCTGCAGGATTTTAGAGTTTTCCTCCCGTTGAGCCCTGCTGCTCTTCTCTTGGCTCCTTTTGCAGGGAGTCCAGGCCAAGGATGTGTAGTGATACAGTTTGCTTTGCAACTACTCTTCTCAAGTCGGGGGGCAGGGAGAAGAAAACCCAACAGCTCTGGCTCTGAAATTCCCTGTGCAGGGAGAGCAAGGTTTTTTTTTTTTAATTTATTTTATTTTTCTTCCAGTAAGAAATTTTCAAGGAAAGGAGTGAGGAGCATTTCATCTTGCTGATAGGAGAATATTAAAAACACAGGAGGATGCCGTGAGAACGTGTAACCTTCATTGCTCTGAATCTGAAGAGAGGCAAGAGATAAAGTGCCAGTGCCTTTGTCCTATTAGCTGGTCCTGTTTACTCCACTGTGCAAGTCTGTTGAGGTGTTTAATGACTTTTCACATCACCATGGGGACACTGAGACAAGAGAAGCATTCATTTCCAGTCTTCTCTCCTTCTCCTCCCTTTTTTCACTCCTCTGCCCTGTTCTCTGATATTCTTCTATGGTGTCTTTGCTGTCCTCCTTCATGTGTGATGTTTCTATTTGCTCTGTATTTGTTGTAGGCACCATCTCTGGGGGTGACAGTGCAGGTTAGCAGTGGGAATCAACTATGCCATAGCAAGAGAGCATGAGGAAAGCATCACTTGGTGTTGCTCAAGCAGAAATAAGGGACAGATGTACCAGCAGCGCATCCCCAGTTTCTGAGGACTTCTCCAGTCCCGGTGCTGCTGTGCTCCTCATGAGCCGCCTGCTTTTGCTGCTGGGAGCCTCAGGCTGGCTGAGCTGCTCTGCAGTTTACAAACAGCTCTGTGTTCAAAAGTTCACCAGGATTTATAACATGATGGTGCTCTGTGAGTCATCAGCGCTGGGGACTGAACTCGCAGACCTCTCCATCTAAATCCAGGAGCTGCTACAGCCTGAGGTAAAAGGCCACTTCTGTGAGATGAAGGTTGCAGGAGAGCCATAAAACACTCTGTGGCCCCTTCCCTTCGGGCAGGATGGCGCTGGCTCTTCCCTTGGAGCAGTGCACGAGGAGCCTGTGCCACAGCAGCAGCTACTGCATCACCCCTGGTCAGTCCCTGCATGGTGCAGCCTGTGGGGAAAAACAGGGATCAGGAGGGAGGAAAACAGGAGTAAAACAACAACAGAAACGCAGGAGGTGATGTGTAGAGGTGGGCGCTATGGAGGTCCCACATTGGATGCAGCTGGCTGAAAGCCCCAGGTGACTCTCAGCAGTCACCTGGATGGGGCTTGCGCTGTGTGTGGGGCAGTGCCTGGGAGTAAGGTGAGATGGAGGTGGAAGGTGGCTTTGACTGCTGACAACTCTTCAGCAGGCACAGGTGAAATGGATGTGTGCACTCATGCCCCTCATCCACACCCCCCCTTGCTTTCGATGGGGCTTTAATAGCAAATACTGAGAAGGTTTTACTGCAAAGGCTGTTTTTTGCTCCCCTTGTTCAAAACAAGGTGTGCTGGGGGCACAGAGACACGCTGCCGGAAGGGTAAGCAGCAGCAGTCTGCAGCCCTTAAGGTGTCTGGGTACCACTATTTTTCTGCCTTCTGGATTCTGCTGGTGTCTGTGTGTTTAATGGAGATACTGAGAAGGAAATGGGAAGCGAATGGTCCTTCTGTTCTTGTTGCATGTTACCAAACTGAAGAGCTGACATGGGTAGGACAGCAAGTCACAGTGCATTATTAAAGGTGTGGATTTTAGTGGTTCCTGATGCTGCTTAGCAGAGCTATGGTGCTCAGCTGCTCCAGATGCTGTATAAACGTAAAATAATGAGGTGTAAAACAGCACCAGTGTGGATCTAGTCCTGCAGTGCTAGGCTGCAGCAGCCTGTTAATGTCGGGTAATGGTGGTGTGACCCTGGTGACTTCACTTGGTGTGACACATGGCAGTGCCAGGCCTTGCTGGGAGCTTCTCTAGGCACCATCTTTTGCATCCTGATTTTAAATCTTTGCAGCCCCACCTCTGTGCGACCGGGACTGTTTGGGTGTATGAAAGAAATGCCGTGAACACATCCATTGGGAGCCAAACATATACACACCCATCTTTGCTCAGTCTGGATGTCAGCCCAGCGGGCAGGCTGCAGAGACCCATACCTTATGGGTGCTAGTGGCTGCAGCGGTGAGGTGTCTGGGGAAAGGCCCTCTAACTGGAACTTCACCTTCCTTTGGGTGGTTGGTCCCAGGAGTGCAGTGATAAGATGGTTCTGTGTGAGGCAGCAGGTACATGCACAGAACAAGAGGGCCTTGGTTTGTGGTAAGGCTGGTGGAAAAACAACTAAAAGCCTTTCTGTTGCTCCTCCCCACATCCAAAATACCAAAGTTTGGAGCTTTGTTTTTGTTCTGATGCAGCAGGATGATGGGGAATTGCTTTGTGGAGGGGTGTGAGGTTTGCTTGTCCACTGCCCAGAGGTGAACCACCCCTGTAGCTGCACGTTGCTTTATGGGTGCTGGTTGCATCTCACGTGTTTCAGATGACTAAGTCATCCAGGCTGTTGCTGGCTCTGCAAGTCCCACCCTTAATTTGATGAATCAGAATGGTTTCCAATGGGGAAAACCAAAAGGTGTGCAAGAATTCAGCCGTGGGGAGTTCCTCAAGGGTCTGCATCCCATGGAGCAGAACTGATAATGCCAGCCCATGATTACAGCAGCCTCACTGTAACTGCAGCTAATAGAACTATGGATTTGACCCCATTGTCTTTTAATCAGAGCTCAGACTGTGGCAAATACTAGAGCTACAGGGTAGAAGACACCAAAAACATTCTGAGAAAACAGTATGTGTTCCAAAAATTGTGGTTTTGTCAAAAACAAAATATTTTGCTGAAATGATTCTGTTTCAGTGATAGTTCCAGCTGGGAATAGTTGAAACAAATCATTTAGATTTTGTTTTGATATCACTTCACTATTTTGATAAAATAAAAAGTGCCAACTGCATTTATTATGACAGTTCACACTATAATGAATACAAATGTCTATGGCCAGTGTTTTGTAATATATTATGCTACTTCAATGTAACCAAAATGGAGCATTTTTCTGTTAAAATAGTGTTGCAACACAATTGAAATAAAACATTAAGTAACAAATCATCTCTCAAATTTTAATTCAATGAGAAATATAAAAATCTTGACTTTTTTCCCCGAGTCAGATAGAAGACGACAGACAATTTTCTATATAATTCATTCTCCTAACCAAGTAATTTTGATTCAGGGAAAGAGGTGAGAAATAACCTACTTGACAATTCTGAAATAACTTATTCAACAGATTAGAAACTGATGGAACTTGTTCTTCTGGAGAATTAAGTGATAGGGTAAGGCCACATATGTGCATGTGAATATGGGAATGAATGTGTATGTTATCGCTTATGGCTTTTGACGTCGGGATCTGACCCCTTCTGTGCTAAATATTGCACGTTCCCACATCTAGGGATGTCAGTAGATGAGGTAAAGGACAGATAGAGCTGCACAGGTGCTTTTAAGGCACCTTTGCTGATGTGGGCTGGCAATCGCAGATAGCAGTGGTAACTGTATGAAAGGCTTGGCTTTAGCTGATGTACCAGCTCTGATAAAATTAATTTCTTGGAGGTGCTGGGGCTGTGTGTGTTTGTCCCTTTGCGCAGGTAATAGCAATGTGCAGAGCTCTGTGGTGGCCTGAAGTCTCATCAGCTTTGCAGCAGAGCAAAATCTGTCCTCGTGTCACCCGAGTCCTCGGTGGGTATCTCCGCCGTGCGCACGCGGCTGGGGGCAGCTGCTCTTTAAAGTGCAACAGGATTTGTGAGCTGACGTCAAAACCCACTGAAGTCTGTGCTTATTTTAACACATTCTGATTTTTGTCACTGTCCTGCCACAGAAAGTTGCAAGCCCTGTTCCAATAATAACCCTGGGAGTACAAAGGTTTCCTAGGGAAGAAAAAGGATGTTAGCACTCCCTTGCCTTTGTGTTAGCACAAACTGTGTGTGTATACACTAGCTGAGCTGATGCTATTCATACACGAGTGTGTTTTGTCAAGTACATTGCTTGAAAGACCCTGAGTCCAAACACGAGTTAGTTATGCATACATAAAATTAATACTCAGCTGATTTGCTCAAGAATGCATGTCCTGCCAGTAATTGTTGGTAGTATTTTAATAACAAGAGGCAAAGTCAGGAGAAAATTCTGCTCTTAGTTATTTTGTTAGAGAACGTGGCTGCTAGTTATGAAATAATTAATTCACGGAGTTATACATTTGCTTTATTTATAGATGTACTCTTTACTTATACATATTTTTATTACTTAATATTTAAAATGCACTGAGGGCATGTAAGGCGCAGTAGCAAAGCCCTTGTGATGCTCCAATCCTGTGCCACGTTGTGATGGAAAAACCCCGGCAGCTCGGTTTGCAGAAGGGGTCAGATCCCAGACTTCCTGTACCCACTCAGCAGTAGCCTGGGAGCTGTCTACCTGGGAGTGACAGTGAAGTTTTGCATCCCACTGGAGTCAGGATATGGCCCAAAGCAAGGCTGCTTGTCTGGGCTGGCAGTGATGCATCCCTGCTGCAACGCTGCCAGTGCTGAGCATAAGAAAATCGTGGTGTAAAGCATCAAAATCATGAAATGTACCAAAGAAAATAGCAGCATATGGAAGATTCCTTTAGCTTGGCACACTTGCTTTTGAAGATTTAGGAGCTACAGGGTTTTTTTAATCCTTTCCCCTTCTTATTGAAGCAAGGAGGGTTAGGATTTTGCTTTTAATTATTTTTTGCAAAAGAAGATAGAAAATCTTTTAACACTTTGGCTTAAAAATACCAGGTTATTATAAAATGTGTGGCACAACAAAATCTTCTAACGTTTTCTTTTACTTGTAGATGTACCCAAGTCTGCACAAGTAAAGGATTTGCTCCCATGGATTTCCTTTTTTTAAATTTTATTTTAGAAAATCGGAGATAAAAATCTATCTGCAAAAATTGATAGGAAAGCAGCCTTTTTTTTTCCTTTTTTATTTCCCCAAGAGGTTTACAATCTGGTCTCTGTGTGAAAATAAATGGGTGAGGCCAATAGTCTGAAAGCACTGCTGAATGATGCAATGATGTGTCTTCAAGCAGCAATATTTCATGGCAAATCATCTTGCTTTAAAACAGGGACAAGATGCTGCCATTTTTTTTCCCAACTGCATCTGTCTTCTACTTTTCTTACCTTTCCCTTCCTGAAACCTGACTCGGATCCAACGTAGGGCTTGGTGGCTGCACTCTGCTGATGCTGGAAAGCAATTTTTAGTGTTGGTAGGATGAGCCAGTGAGTAGCAGTTCACTTGCTCAAGGGAGAGTGGTGGAAAGGTGGAGAAGAGCAAAGCCACAGGGGGTTGAATCTCAAGCAACCTCTCAATCTCAACAGCCAATGCTCTAGGGCAGGTCAGGAATGACTGATGCATAGGAAAAACTGTGCAGCTGGATGGCATGGGATGAAAGCAGCCCAGTATTTTCAAAGTAAGAATTTCCTGAGAACAATTCAATTTAGAGTGGGGAGAGGAACCACAAATATTATCACTTATTCTCCTTCCTCTTGGTCTCTTTTTCAAAATTCCTTATAAAAAAATATTGCTTCAGCTGCTGCTTCTGAAAACACCTGTAGGCTTTTTTATTTCTCTTCAATAATCCATCTTATTTTGAAATATTTCCTTTACAAAACTATTCAAGTAAGAGGATTGGAAGGAGAAAAAGCGGTAGCAATGACATTTTCTTCTGTAAAGTCTTTTTATACGCAGACACACCAGTGAACATCAGAAAGATTTTAGGAAAACACTGCTTAAACAAATTTTAATCTCCATGATAGGGGGATGGGGGAAAGAAGTGGCTCTTGGCAGACTTCTGCTGCTGGGCTCGGTGACTCGTGCAGGGGGGTGGTGTGTTTTGGTGCACAGGTTCAGAGGGGAGATTCTGTCTGCTTTTACCTCAGGTTTACTTTCCTATGGCTGTGATTCTCGCAGGTGTATTACCAGAGACAAACCTTCCCAACCCAAGTAGAGCATCCCACAGCTGACCTAAGTGCATCATGGGTTTATTTTCACTTCCCTCTCAAGTGTCAGACATAGGCTGTTGCCTGAGGCAGAAAATCAGTTGTATGGATGACCTTACCCAGCCCTGAAAGCCCTGCGAGCCAATGTGCCACTGCTCCCTGGCTCAAGAATTGTATTGTATGGCTCCAGACCTTCTCCTTGATTATTATGGGTTTCAGATGAACACAGGGTAGGTGTGCTAGGACTGTGCACTCCAGAGCAGTAAATGCACAGGATGCAACTAGAGAAGGGGAGGATGGGGCTGGCAGGGGGGAGCACAACCCTTCCCACCCAGCTCAGCACAGTGCTCTGCTGCAGTAAAGTCTTCCTTTGTGTGCCTATGAAGTGTTAGTGTACAATGATGCAGGGATATGACTGGCAAGCTGCTTAGAGGTGTACCTGGTGCTGTGACACTGCTAAAGAGTGTGGGCACTGGGGATTTTTATCCTTTTCCTCACCTTTCAGGGAGCTTGTTCTCTGAATATGGCTGGTCTTAAGGGTCCTTCGCTACTTGGTAAGGGACTGAGGAAAACCAACCCACCCCTGCGTTGCACCAACATCATGAGCTTTATTGTCTCCCACTTCCATCTAACGCTGTTCATTAGCCTTGAATATTTGCAGCATGTTTGGTAGCCTGGGCAGAATGCATTGATCTCTTTGCTTTCTGCTCAGAGGCAGCGGGGAAGGGGGGAGAGGCAGGGGAGGGAGATAGGCATCGACTGGCCTGCAATGGTGACTCAGCTGGAACTGCTTGGCAGGGCTCTTTACGTGCTCGGGAGAGGCAATTGCAAAGCACGTTTTAAAATGAAATTTGCAGGAGGGTTTCCTTTCAGCCTGGCAGAACTGTCGCTGTGTTGATTGTCGTGGGTTTTGTGTTGTAGCTTTTGCAAATCTGTCTCATCTCGAAATAGTCCAAAAGGTTTATTTCACCTCCCGCTCCAGCCAGAAGGGGTCTGAATATTTGTGTGTGCACGCGTGTGTGTTTTTATCTCCAGCCCTGCGGCGGTTTCAAAAGCCAAGCAAATGCTAAACATAAATGCTTGAAAGATGTTGTCTTTTTTTTTAATGCCCCTCTGGTTAAAAAAGAAAAAGGTAAATGGGAACAAAAACAGAGTAGAAGAAAACTGCTCAATGTACAAGGGACAGAGAAAATCTAACGGAATAGGGTGTTGAAAATTAAATGCCCCAAAACAGCTCCTCGGCAGACAGATAAGTGCCTACACTGTAAGTGCCTCTTCTTCTCTTTCGCTTTTTTCTTTTCTTTATGAAGATGCTTAGTTCATACCAAACAGATTGATGGTGCATTATACTTATTTACACTGTGGCAGAAGCCAGTCAGGGTCACTTGCAATGACACCCCCATTAAGGCTCTTTATACGGCCAGAGCAGTATAAAAAGGGACGTGGTGGTACAGAAAGGCTGGTTAGCAGCCCCTGTCTATGTGAAGCAGCAGTGCCACCATAACATGCTCCTGAAATGCCTGGCAGGCCTCCTCGATGGCTCGTTCCTGCAAGTTAATGCTGCTGTTTCCACTAGCTGCTGCGGTCCTTCTGATTTGTAGGTCCTTGCTCCCTCGTCCTGTGGGTTTGCAGGGCTTTGTCACCTGCCCAAACAAGCCCAAGGCAGTCATTTCACTGGGTGTCTCACCCCGTCCTTTGGCTTACATGATGAGACAAGGCTCTCGGTTCGCAGTGCTATGTGCTGACATTACCTTGTAGGCAGGCCTGGCCATGGTTCTTCACATCCCTTCAGGCACTTACTCTACCTAGGACCAGGAATGGACCCATGACCTGTCCATACAAATCAACAGAAAAGTTCCCTCAGGATTTCACCTCTGGAGTTGAAGAGCTCCCCACAGAGCTGTCTCACCCTTGAGACACCTATTTTCCATCACCTTGCAGGCTACAAGCGGCCTCTCTGGTGCTACCTGTGAAAATCATTCCTGCTGAAGGGCTGTTGTCAGGCACCATGGGGCAAATGGCTTGCCCAGCTGAGCTGTGCTGGGTAGCAGCTGAGGGAAGGATGAGTGGCATGAAATACCTCAGGGCAGTTTGTGCCCATCAATATTTGATTGCAGCAGTGGTGGGCACTGATTGGGTTGGGCTGTGATGGGGCTGCTGTATCTTGACTGGCTGCAGGTGGCCGCAGGAAGGTGGTTTGGTAGCCAGGGTCTGTGGGGAGTAGAGCAACTCCAGCAATGTTTTCTCTTCTCTCCAGGTTAGAGTTTCCTACAAGTGCTGCAGAAGCCCTTTGGCATCAAAGGATTTTCCACCATAGGGAAATCCCTCTGAGACCACTTTGGATGGGGTTACAGCCCCTCTGCGTTGCCAAGAGCATTGCCAAGTGACCAGATGGCACAAGAGAATCAGGCCTCAAAATATTAGTCAAAAAGCTCGTCTCCTCCTCCCCTTCAATTCCTTATTTGGCTGTTGGCACAGGGAAGATTTCATGTTCCCAGAGCTGGATGCTTGTCAGCATCCTCGCCGCTCACCCATCCACCCACATCCACCCCCCACCCCCTGAGCAAGCTGCTCAGACTACAGATGTGATGTGTCTTTAGCTATTGAGTACCCATTACTAAGGGATTTGTATTCAAGAGGGGTTAGGTTATGTATTTGTATTGCTTTTTTTCCCCTTCCCTTTACCGTACCTTGTATTTAATTTGGCAGAAAGCTCTGTTGAAGCTGCTTTACCTTTACTACATTATTATTCAATTGTATTTCCCTTGATGAAAAACCTGGCAGTCTGTTGCTCGGTGACAGATGTGCTAGCTTTGGTTGAATCACCAGCACTGGGCTTATTATCAGTTTTACTAATGTTTGCTGTTTTACACTATAACAGGTAGGATGATTCATTCAGTCAAGTCAAACACACAGACACACACACACACACATATGCACACACAGATTTAGATACACCCCCACGCACACATACACGGAGGTGAATCAGCCTAAAATGATCCTTCCTTGATGCATCTCTTTGACAAAATGTTCCTGGATCCCCTGCTTGCATCCCTTCCTCACCGAGCAGCTATCCACAAGTAAATGCCATTTCCTGGAGGCGCAGGGCTGCGGGGTGTCTGCCATAATTTCAGTCACCAGGACCAAATAAAGAACCCAACTCTGAGTAGTGCTTAGGGTCATGCGTGTGTAAGATTAATGGGATGCTCCTTCTGTTAATTCAGGTTGAGGAAATATATATTATTCAATCCAGAAGTCCTCAATTTGCTTTTTGTAAATGGCTTGTCCAGCACACCCGCTGTGCTCGGGGAGTTTTCCCACTTTTCCACATGCAGCAGGGATCTGTGACTGTTGAAGTTAATTGCATGGGGTAAGCTTTCCTAGGGAACCTGCTTTGGCAAGGGATTGGACATGATAATCTCTTGAAGTCCCTTCTAACCCCTACAATTCTGTGATTCTGCGTGAGCCCAAACCTGCTTTAACAGATCAGACTCCTCAATCCCTTGCTGTGCAAATCCAGATGCTGCTGCCGAGTATGCCAAGGCCTCTGGGGAGAGCGATGCTGCCTGAATACAGTCCTGTTATCGGTCCAAACTTTTCCAGTCAACAGCATGATGAGCATGCAGGTTGCAGTGCTCAGGGCAGGTGAGGCCACTCTGTATCTTGCACTCTGCAGATGTTTTGCTGCAGGTTTCCTTTCCACAGGGACAAATGCTGGTTTTGGATCCCATAACAAGAACTTTTATTTAGCATCACTTACTGTCCTACTTGTTTAAAATATCCCCAGTGCCTCCCAAGTGCAAGTGGCCTTTCTTCACAGGAACTCATTCGTAGTCAGTGGACTTCTCTGGGCAGGAGATGGAGTTTGTGGTGGGTCTGGGAGGAGGGTCTATCCAAACACTTCAGAAATTGCCACATCTGTGTCGCAATCCAATTGAGTGCTCCAGGGAGCTGCTTTATTCATCGTGATGTTCTCAACTCGCAATGTCAGAGAGCCTGAAGTGTTTGCAGATTTAATTCTCTACATCCACACGCTGAAAACTCTGGTGGCTGTTCTGAATGACGTAAATCTCCAGAGGCTGCAAAACTGGGCCAGCAGTGTCCCAAGAACAGCTTTTCTGTGGCCCTGCACCCTCCAAACTGCTCCCTGTCCCAGCTTCCAAAGTGGATTGGCTGTGCAGTGGAGTGCAGCAACAGGAAAAAAATTGTTCAAACTCGGAAAACTTTGGCTTCATATTTAGTGTGATTTTGAGGCGCAATATTAGGCAGTTTATATTATATACAAACCACTTGGTCTCTTTAATTAAAACTCGCAGGGGCTAGCTGTAAAATAATGAATGTCTCACTTTGCAGTATTGAAACTTTGTCTAATGAATTCTTCGCCTTGTCTGCCTCTGTTTCCATCTGACATCCTGTATTCATTCACAAGGTGTTCCTCTTAATGAAAACAAGGTCACACTTTCAGTATTTGATGGCCAAGAAAGGAACAGGTGATAGAACTGCAGGCTTACAGAGTGTGCTATTTTTTTTCCTCCTTCCATAATTGCAAAGAACTTCCACTGATGTCGACAGGACTTAGCCTTGAATAGCAAGAGGAGAATAGGTGCCAGATCAGACCATAGGACAAATTGGAGTTCAGTCCAGATATTCAGTTTCTTACATTGATTTTCCACTTTTGTCTGTCGTTGCCTGATGGGACAATAATACCAGTTCATAAGAAGGAAGCGTTTGTTCTTCTCTGCTTATAGGCTGATGTCTAATCCTTATTAGTAAGTAATATTGATGTTGCATACGGAGACTAAATTTGAGATCTGAACCTTGTGGCACTGCCCTCTGTACAGAAACATAAGAGTCGAAGGTGCCTGTACCAGCCAAGGAAGGCAGGAAGGGAAGTTTTATAAAATTCCCTTACAGATGGCGAACTGAGGAAGAAAGGCAAAGCATTTTTTCACACGATGTGTGGGGCAGTAATACAGCCCAAACCCTGTCTGTCCCCACCCCGTGCCTCAGGGTACTGCCAGAACCAGGAAAAGATGTAACATTGATCCAGCAGCTTCGCATCACCTTTTTCTACAGGGTCATTTCCTTCACTTATATTTGGAGCAGAGTGTTACACTTTGGTGCAGCACCATGCAAACACTTTGCGCTCTGGAGTTTCCTGTCCTCTTGCCTGTCTCTTTGGCCTCCTGTGAAGCTCTTGAGCATCCACCCCAGACTGCTGCCCTGCTGAGTTTGTGTTCCCTTTCCTGGCTCCCCTTAGAGGAAATGCTTGTTCTCAAGTTCCCAGCACAAGGATTTTCCCCAGGAACAACCTGGAAAATAATTTTGAGCAGCACATGACACTGGGGGAGAGAGGTAGGGAAGGAGGAAATCAGAATCAGCTCCCAGAAAGCTGGCAGATGTTACAGATAAAAGGGGGAGAAGTGGCAGAATTACATGCTATGAATTATTTCCTGTGCTCTGTAGGAAAAATGCAAACACTCCAGCATCCTCCACGTGTAGTCCCTGCCAACTGTGGTGAGTCTGGGAGCTTATCTCTCCAGGAGGTGAGTGTCAGTGCCAAGAGGGACCCTTTGACTTAGCTCCTAGTGACATCCACCTTCTGGGGGTCACTAAGCCAATTTACCTAATTCCAGCGAAATTTCAGTAATAAAAGCAAAGGTGGCTTGCTGAGCAGAGGCTGGAGAAGGATTAAAGGCATTTGCATTAATAAATAGAGATGTTATCATGGAGAATTAATGCTCTTTGATATGGATCTTGGTAGCATTAGAAGATGCTCGCTACAGTGCCTCATTATCTCTCAGAGGTTAAAGGGTCAGCCTGGGACAAGGGGAAGTGATTTATGCAGCATCTTTGTCAGAGATATGAGAATATGTATAAAATAAGATTCTCAGACACTATTAGTATAAAATCTCCCAGGATCCCAAGGTCTTGCATTGCACTAGAGTCCCTGTCTTTATGCTGCACATCTTTCAAAGATTTCTTCCTCTGCGATGTCCCATCTCTGTCTCTCTCACCCTTTTTATATCTCATATTAGTGTTGTTTCATCCCCTTCTAGCATCTGATAAGTAAACATTATTTAAAAGGGGTGGCTAATCCAGAAGACAAGGGAGGTTTCCTTCATCTAGCGTTTCTACCCCCCATCTCAAACTCCTGAGAAGATGCTGGATTTGGAGGTGACTTTTAGATGAAAAGGACAAGTGAAGAGATGAGTGTTGAATGGTTCAGGTATTAATTAAACCACCAAGGAGAAATGAGTGGACATGTGGATCTCCTCTGCGTGTGTGAGAATTGAGTCATGCAGGTGCACTTTGCAGGTAGAGTTGAGACCTGCTACCCCTTGGATATTGCTGGAACACTAACCTGCCCTGAGTGATGGCCAGTCCTGGGCATGTTAGAGAACTCCCCTCAGCTCTGTAAATACCACAGTTTCCACATATCTGTGATGACATTTGATGTCATATGAAGGACTTGCTGATAGAGGGAAGGATGGACCGCAAGCAGTGCTCAGCACCTCTTTCACAGTGAGGGTGACAGAGCACTGGAATAGGCTGCCAAGGGGTTGTGGAGTCTCCTTCTCTGGAGATATTAAAGACCTATCCGGATGCTGACCTGTGCGACCTGTCCTAGGGACCCTGCTTTGGCAGGGGGGTTGGACTTGATGATCACTGGAGGTCCCTTCCAATCCCTACAATCCTGTGATTCTGTGATCTCACTGGGGACGTACCAGCCTGATCCTGTATGTGGTATAATACAGTAGAAGATATCTAATTCAGTGCAATACTGTCAGCTTTTCTGGCAGCGAGCGCATCCTTCCAAGCAGCAGTGGAGACCCAGGCGTGCACACAGGTAACTCCTCACATTGCCTGCAGCTGAGCATCTCCACCTGCCAAGTCAGAAATTCTTTGCCAGATGTTGCTTTCCTGTAGGAGTCGACAATATCTTCAAACACTTGTTAGAAGGGCTTTTCTGATTGCTTTTGGTTATTGAGTCTCTCCTGTGATCCCATTCAGGAGCACTGCAGAAAGGGTTGCTCCTATGAAGCAGGTGCTGTTCGTCCCTTGTCCTCTGTGGTGGGAGCAAGGTCATGGACCAAGTAGCAAAGTTAGTGATGAATTGAAGATGCACATTCAGTAGGCCAAAGAGGAATGGTGAGGATGGCACTGCAGACTGCTATTAAGAAGTGGTTGCAGATCAACATTTCTGACTGTAAATTAATCTTGGGAATCATTGAGGAGGGACTCAAAGTAACTTCCTTACTGAAAACGGGCCAGGGTCAGCAAAGCTTAATGATGTAAATTCCGATATTGTAGAAAAAAAAATGTTAAGATGGGACTTTTAAAAGCTTGCTTCTCTAAGAAAATGAAGTTTACCTGAGAGCATCATGTGGCTGTGGTGTTTTGATTATCATCTGAAAGTGTCCCATTTAAAATAAAAAAAGACAGACAGGAAGATGGAGTCCTAAAAGCTATTGATTTTGTAGACGTTTTCTAAAAAGAAAAAATTGAGTAGCAGAGAGAGATCTAAATAAATGAGGGAATCTATTGATGGAGAGGCTGAGACTGAGCTCAGATCCAGAGAAGCCATAGGAAAGGGAGGAAAAAAAAAACCCCAGTTGTCATCACTTCTGCTGCTGTGGGACTACTTGTATGACATCGGTTTCCCTGAAGTGCACAGAGCTGAGATGCCCATTACAGAAACATTCACATAATCTCCACTTCTTTACTCAAGAGATACCAACACAGCACAGGCCTATCACAGTCATTCTTCTTCTGGATCACAGCAAGAAGCTGAGTTGGACTTCAAGCACCACGAGGAGGAATTAAATATTTAATTCTCATTTATATTCTGAGGGAACTGGGCCCTGGACTGTGCCAGAGGCTTTAAAACCTTCCCATCTTCTCCCCTCTGTAGCTACCTTTTGCTGTCCAGAATTGGGATAGCAGGTAAAGTTAAAAATAAATTGCTGTGCAAGGGAAATGGAGGGAAGGACCTGGAACAGATCAGATGAAATCATCTCTTTGCACCTTTTCATATTTTGTTCTATTTTACTTTCCCTGCATTTCCCCTTTGTTTCAAGAGAAATGCAATGCTTTTGACCAAAAACATCTGAACGTTTAATTTTTTAAAATATCCTTCTCTGTAATCTCATCCCATAGAGGGGTATTTGCCTATAAAAAGGTGTTATGGAAGAGTTGCTGTCCAGCCTTATAAAAGTTATCATTTTTGTTAGAGACTATCCTGGGTCTGTCTAGAGCCTTATTTATGAGCTCCTTGATTTTTTCCGAACTGAATGCTGTCAAATTGAGTGTTTTTTACAGCCAGTCAGTGAAGAGAAAGATCATAAAGGAAAACTAAGAATGGAGACTATTATAAAATAAGAAAAGCAGAAGCAAAATATGGGACTGTATAGGAGGCAGGAGACAGAAAAAAAAATACAGCAGAAGAGTTTGTTATAATGAATGTTTTCAACTCATTTGGGCCAACCCATTTCCTATATGCGTGGGTGTGTGGAGGTTGGGATTGCTTTGATTTGTGTACCAGTCCAGTTCATAGGAGAGAGATAACATGGTGCTAGAGTGAATGAAATTATACTCTTTATACCTGTTTTCAGCATAACTTTGTGCAGGAATGAGCACAAGATCAATAGAGATGTGTGTAATGAGCAACCTCCATCACCTGAGCCAGCAGAACAACTGTGTTACCCCAAAGGAGAGGATGTTGGAGGACTTTTTGTATAGTCTGGGTACTGAGGGAGAGGGAATTCCACCAGCTGGTGTATACTCCCCTACTATGTCCCCTCTCTGAACTGGTGTGCTGAACGGTGCACAGCATCCTTATGAGGTGGAGGGAAACCCCTCCTGGGCTATTTGCTGCTCAACCACAGAGCTTTGAGAAGGCAAACAGGCCTGACAAGAAACTGCAAGTCTGTTTTCAGACATCCTTTGAATGCTTGGGATCTTTAGGAGTTAAGAACAACTTCTTTTAACTTTTTTTTTGGTTTGGTCTGCTGTGTTTTTATATAACAAGCTTATGCCAAGGACCCAATTACAATTTTATATCTCTCCCTTCTTTCTTCTCCACTTCTTCCTCCAACCATCATCAGGGACACCTGGAAACAATAAAGAGTTGTTTGTTTGGTTCATCCTTCTCCCTCTTATTTTCTTGTATATTTGATGTTGTGAAAGCAAAGCTGTTAGAGATCCATTAAGCAGTGTTTGTAACGGAAGGGAAGTGTTCTATCTGGTTTGAGGAAGATAAGGCACATAAATCGAACTCACCCTACATCTAAACATTTCTGCAAATAGCTAAGAAAGAGACAAACATGTATGTTTTTACTACGTGCTGCACTCTCCATCTTGCCACCACTGGAAGCCAGGAGAGGTGAGATCAGAAACATCAGACAAGATTAGTGAACAGTTCTCCAGACTGGAAATAGGTTATTACAATAAGATAATTAATTTTCTTGCTACTGTATTCCTTATACAAGGAGCATCCAGCCTGCCCACCCAGCCAATGAGACCATTCTGCAGTGATGGTCCATTTGATAATTGCCTTCTCTGAGTTTGAGTCCTGTTAGTGCCACCTGCTTCAGCCATGGGGCTGGAGACAACACAGTCCTGTCACCCTTACCCAGTAATATGTACGGAGAGCCCTTCTCACAGCCACAGATCTCAAAGCAGGTCTCATCTTGGCTATGACTCTTGCCTGCAGGAAATGCTGTATGCCAGGGAAGAATCAAAGAGATGGATTTGAAGAGGGATTTGTAGCCCAACCATTTGAGGGGGCTGCCCAGTTCCTCAGTGTCTCCTTCCTCCTGCTTGATGCCTTCTCCAGCCCATCTCAGATGCAGAAGCCACATCAGAGCAGGGACTTGCCAGCCATTGTAACTGGTCAGCAGAGATGGATGAACAGGAGTCTCCTCTACAAACCTTTTACTTTGTGTTTTTATTTGTCCTGCAAGTATGTATGTATGTATTGTATCATATACAACCCTGTGGAATGTCCATATACCACTTTGTTTCTTTCACATGTTTTTCTCCCAAGAGGTACTCCAAAACTTTCTTAATAATGCAGTTCACAGCTCATAGGGGAAGATTGGTGTAGTGTCTGTCTTAGAGCTGTTTTAGCCTGGCTCCCTTCTTTTAAATGATACTTTTTCTTTTCAACAAACTTCATACGGATTAGAAAAGATCACAGCTGTAGAATATGTAAATTAAAATTCTCCTGGAATCATCAGGAATGAGAATATTTATTCTAACTCTTGTCCCAACCTCTCAGGAACCCAGGTAAAAAAAATTATCCCCTGCATCTGAAGGGATGGATGAAATGTGTGCCATAGCCCTTGACAGACAACATCTTCATGATTTGAACTCAGAACTGAGTTTCCAGGTAGATAAATCATTTCCCTGCTAAATGATAAATAGTCCTTGGATTCAATCTGTCCTGGAAGGGGCTGGTTGGTAGTTAGCAGGTCAAAGCCTCTCAGAGTTCTCAGGAAATACCTTTCTTTGAATTCTTGTCAAAACTGTTCAGGGACTATATTGGTATTGGGTGGGCAATTAGGTTTAACCCTAACTTAATTAGGGACTCCACACCTAATCATTATGGCAACTGTGGCATAGTGGTGCATTCAGAAGTGGCATTTTCAGACGAGCTGGAGTGGAACAGGCCAGAGCAGAAGGAAGCTGAACTAGCAGCAGTACCGTGTTTTTATCCAGCTCCCACTCTGTGGCACTGAGGGTCATGTCTCTGAACATCCATCTACAGGTTGTTCTGCATTTCTCTCCTAAAATACTATCTGTGGTAGGCTTTTATGGCCCTTCTCTGACCCCCATGAGTCAGAAGCAGAAGCCACATCATCAGAGAGACCCCCATGTTGCTAACTGTGGTTTTATTGTCATGTGGGGAAAGATTTTGGAAGGGCAGGGGAGAGTTTTGAAGAACTATCTGAGCAAAGGAAGAAAGAACGAACATGAAAAGCCAAACCAGCCCATTAATCCCTTCCCAAAGACAGTTTAATCGCCCGTGGGAGGTAGACATAGGGTGTATTTCCCAGCACAGACACGCGGACATGGCTGTGGAGTTAAAGATGTCAACTTACTGTTTCAGGGACTGACACAAAACTCAGGAGTCCATTCCCCTTTGGGGTGTAATTTCCTAATATATTAAAAACAAAAGACACAAAATGTTAGAGATGACTTAAAAAAATGTTACTAATAACTCCCTGGGGTCAAGAGATCTAGAAGCACTCAGCTATATCTGACTTTAAGCCAGAACTACCGGGGTTTTTCACTTTAACATCTCTGGTCTCCGTGGCTCTGATGTGCTGCCTATATTTTAACAAGAGATTCTGACAGTTTTGCCCTCTGAGTCTTACAGAAATCTGCTGTCCCGGGGGACTGTAACCTTGCAGAAGGTTTATACTTAATTTGTTTTTCTCCTTAACCAGAAGCACTTTCTCATAGACATTTGCTAGGCAACAACAGCATAATTGTCCTTTTCTACAGAACATTTGTGCCAGGCCTGGTTGAAAAACTTCAAAATCCCATGAAGAGTCACATCATGCTGCTGTTCCATACTCTACATGGTGTAGGTACATCAAAATCAAAATTAAGTGTTACATAATGTTTTGAAAAGGAAAGTTCCCAGCATTGTGTTCCCAGGATATTTTCTCCAGTTTTGAGATCATCAAACTGGTCTTGTGCTTTCATTTTTAATAGCTACATGAAATAGTTTTAAAAGGTTTCTACCAAAAGTGGGGATGCAGTCTGTGTGTTTATTTTACACTGCCTTCCAGCTTTTGGTACCAGCCTCACATTCTCACTCTGCTGCTTCCAAATCTGTATCATATGGATATGATCCATTTTCATTTCACAAGAATTTTGCTTGGTGTTTTAGGATTCATCACTCTAAACATCATCTCTGCTTGTATCATGCTGCTGAACTCAAGACTGGGTGAAATGGCACAATTTTAATCCACGTCTGTCATTTTGATGCAGCTTGGTCCATTTTAAGGCTCAGGTTAAACTGTTTTGTTTTAGAATTAAAGATCAGTTGCATCCACTGAAGTCAATAAATTTCCCAACAGACAAATTGTAATGCAAAATGTGGGGATTTTACACTTCCTGGCTAATTTATATGTCAAGGAAGCAGATCATTGTTAGACATCTCCATGGGCTTTGTGCTTTAAAAATCTTGCTCTGGACATGCTGTATCCTGAAAACATGGATGCACACACCTAGCGGGTGCTGGAGATGTGGGAATGCTCAAAGCTGCATCAGTCACAAGGACATTGTTTCAGATGATGTCCTCCTCAGGGTAGTGGTCCAGCTTTGCTGGTTGCCATGGGAATCCTAGGTTAGCAAGACCATGGAAGGTCTTCCTATAGCTCCTGCCTCAGAGAGAATGAGCAGAGTAGACACGTGTCAGCTCAACCCCCTGCTTCATGTCTCTGTTTTCCTAAGCCTTGCATAACAGGTCAGGGTTATACCGTCCAACAAGGTACCTTGAATCCCCAGCATCTGTTCTTCTCCAATATGAAGGTTATTAATGGGCATAATCCATCAAGTAAGAGACTTGAGGAAATGAGACTGCAGAAATGCACCTTTATGACTTGTGAAAGCTCAGTTGGCTGTTGACAGGGCCGAGGAGTCTTAATAAGAGGGGTAGAAAAAAGAAACCACCTTTATGAGGAATTAATTTCCTGTCTCCATTATGAAGTGCTGGGATGTTCATTTAGCATGCAGTAGGTGGGTGTTAAGATTAGAGCTGTGGAGGAAATGGATATTGCAATGTGCTAAATCTTCCTCGGTGCCAAAGCAAGAAGCTCTGAGAACATGCTGATGATCCTTCTTCATTTGAGCCAACACTAACAATATCTTCACAGAAGCAGGAGGCCAGTGGTTCCCATGAAAACCCATTCTTCCTGTGTTCCAAGCTCTTGAACTAGATGTCAAGCGTGTCAAGTCGCAGAAGAAGAGATGCACAAATGTTACTGAAGCGAAAATATTAAAGAAGTCTTTACAAATCCCTCTTTAACACTTTGGGATTCACTTTCTTAGGTTAAACCTATATTTATAGCTTCCTTTCCACTCGTTATTGTATCCAGCACATGTTGTCTTCAGTATGGAAATGGAGGGACTGAACATGTCTTAGAGAGCTTCACATCCACAACTCTGGAAGCACTCGAACAGACCTCTGCTAATCTGGTCAACAAACCAAAAGCTGACCTGGTCTAGCAACCTTAGTCACAAAGTACATTGAAAAATCTTACTCTAGGTCTGATTGCAGACATAAAAAGTGTCTTTGTTTTTCTCAGTCAAAAAGAGAATGTTTTGGGTCATGGCATGGAGAGCCACAGGCATGCTCGCTCCCTCCCTCCACAGTCAGGGCTAGTTTCTGCTTTGACTTTTTCAGGAAAAATCAGACTTCCAACAACTTTGATGTCATCACACTCCTGCCTTGGACTGTCTTGTCCATTGATAATAGTCACCCACAGGGAGACATGAGATATTTAGGCTGAAAGCTCTTTGGAGCAGCACATGTTTGTTTCAGAGTGCCTTCATCCAGCCCCTGGTGCAGTCACAGGTCTGAAGTACCACGCTGACAGAGAGGATAACCAAGAACAGCCACCTTTATGGCTGCTGTAACATCTTGTCGCCATCAAAGCCCCATCCCTCATGTCTTGTGCAGTACATTCTCTCTCTCTTGTTCTCCCCTTGCAAAGAAAGACATTGTATTTGGTGTGATAATGTAACTTAAGGTCATATTTTGCCTTCAGCCATCAGCATGTGCAAATGCTGTATGACTAATGAGGCAGTCTCAAATGACTATCCTGCACTGTTTTTCTACAAGATGCTCTGTTGTGTTGCAATCCCTCATGACAGGCGGTGAAGAGCTGTGTTTCCCCTGGGCTTCTGACTTGAGCTGGAAATCCAACGGCAGCGTGGGTTTCTGGCCATGAGGGACTCCTCTCCCCTCCCAAAAACGTGCTAAAAGGAAAACCTGCCTTTTGGTTTGTCTGTCTTGCTTTCAATTTGTTTTCAGTCCCTTCTCTTTTCCTTAGGGGACTCTTTTTGCCAGCTCAGGGAAGCTTTGTTATTTCTGGGATGTCAGAGGGTGGTTTGGCCAATTCACGTGCCAGGGACAGACAGACATGGAGAAAGCAGGACAGCGGCAGGACTGGAGCATGGCCGCAGTGCTGAGAGATGAAATAAGGTTCTACTCCCTACCCCTCTCTTTCATGGGCAGAAATGACTCAGCTTGACAACAGCGAAAGCTTTCAGACAGGCGAGGCTTAAAAATGATAGATTATAGCATGCAAGTCATCAATGACTCAGCTTGTCAGCGTTCATCACTTGAACTCCGACCCTTCTTCCTCTCCTCCCAAGCCTGCCAGAGGTTTTCTAGCTCCGGATCATTGCCAAGGATTAAAGGGGCAAACGGACCATGTTTTCAGACACTTTTGGAGCGTGAGGTCCAAGTGTGTAATTTAACAAAGGTGCTTTTAGAAAAGATCTGCTTTTCAGGAAGCACTGGGTGTCTTTTCATCTGAAAAATCAGGTCTCGTTAAGGATGTCCATATTGGGCATCTTTGAAATACAAAAGCTAAGAAAAAAACCCCTCACTCACTCCTGACTCAGCTTCTTTTGGAGAAACACCCTAAGGAGCTGCAAGGGGCTTTTCAAACAGTCGTTTTAGAGGCCGAGTCCCTGCTGGGTCAGACCGATGCTTCTGGTGTACACGTTGGTCCAAAGAGGCAGGCAAGCTTTCCTTTTCTCATGCTATAACGTAGTTTGCAAAGTTTCTTTCTCATTCCTCTGTACATTTCCACATTTTGTTCCCTCCCTGACATCCACATCCTCGTTTCTGCTTTGCTCTGGACTAGAGAGGAAAAAAAAAGTGTTGATATGATTTTGTTCTGATGGGACGCCTGACCCTCTCGCCTCATCTCTTCTTTTTTTTTTTGTGTTGAAGGGGATCCATCAAGATAATTTCCTGTTATTAGGTTTGAAGTGTTTTGAATTTGAAATGCCTTTTCACTTAGAAAGAATTGATGCCTATAACTTGTAATGCGTTAGCAGTTTCGTATGGTGCCTGACAGCCCAAACTACATTACAGGTAGCTAATCCCAGTTGCTGAGCTCCATTAAAGACTAGATCATATCTGTTAATACAGCTATACTGTTTGGGTCATTGTGCTGATGTAAGGAGTACGGCTGCCTGGAGAAAGATTATGATGTGAGGGGACATCTTTATTCTGTTTTAAATGGGAAAAATGTATGGGAGATACACTAGTCATGATTGATTAAAGATATGAAAAGGATTTTATGAGCCTTCTTATGCACTCCATGTTTCTCATTCTGTTTGTCACTCCTCTGTGTTTGGTTAATAAATAAATACATAAACCCAAACCTTGAGGATAAGAGGAAAGACAGAGACTCATAGCTGTTCCTCTGATGTTTTTTGTTATAATGGGATAAGGGCTGCGAGTCTCAGGAATCACTTCCCAGCTCTGGCACTGATCTGCTATATGGTCCTGGGCCACCTTTTCCCCTGGTTATCTTCTCCCACCTTTTTTTCATCACTCCTGTTTAAAATTCTACACATGATATGGCAGTGCCTTTCCCATCCTCTCTGTGTGCAGTCCCTGTTTTACTGGCAGCCATGTCCCAGACGGAGTCTCTGTGCACCATCCAAGCCATCTCTAATTCCCCATCTACTGGTTTGCAGAGCCATGTGCCATTTTACCCAGTAAATATTGATACCTCATTTCCCAGTACTCGCTATTCAAGGGACACTCTCACCTACAGCCTTCCACCTCCTTATCTTCCTTCTCCTTTCATTATCAGTAACATCCAGGGTTTGAGATCCTCTGTGCCTAGAATACCACTTTCACTCTTCATCTCTCCGTGTGTTGAGAGGTTCCTGTTGCTGTGCTATAGCCTGTGTTCATCTGACTCCCTTATCTAGGCAGAAGCATAAACCGTGCTGTCTCTGGCTCTATATCCATCGCCCCACTATTGCCACGGCTGTTCATGTCTGAGGTTGTACTCTGACAGTGCAGTGTATTCCTTGGCAGGCTGGGAAAGGAAACAGTCTTAAAAAAAAAATCACATTAAGCATAGCATGTGTTTCATGCTCCTTTAGCATCTTATCCTGCTACAGAGCGTTGTAATTCCCCTGGCTGCTTTTGAATTTCATGTCACACTTTTAAATGTGGTTTGGTACATTCTCTACATGCTCTGTCAGTAGAGTTCTGCCAATAACCACAGCACACGAGCACTGGGAAGGCAGCTACTCATCCTGCTTCCCTGCGTGCCGAAGCGTGTGGATGTCACAAACGTAGGTATGTTCCATGTGGGAAGGAGCTGTCATCCTGCTGCTGGAGCCACACAGGAGCCTCTCCTCAACAAGGCAAGGGGTCTTTAACTGGGTCACTCATCTGCAGTTCCATCTTGAGCAGCAAGAAACCACGGGGCATCAAAAGGGATGCTTAACATTTATTTAAATTCACTTTTAAAGCAAATGAGTCAAAGCTTCTTGTAATGGTCTCAATCATTCTCACCATGAATTTGATAAAATTATCTTGAACAAGGTTTGACAAATCCACTTTGAAAGTTCATCCAGAGGAGTGTTTAGGAGTGTCTTCCATGGAGACACAAACCCCTGGCTGTCCTTAAGCTAAGCCAAATCTTAGCCATCCTGCCTTTGCTAGGGAGCAAGAGGATGCATGTCTGTGGAAACCAACTGCTGGAAAACCTGAAGTAATGATGGACTTGGAATCAACTGCTGAAACTGATGGCAGAACACAGGAAACAGCTAGGATCTTTGGGAAAAGGTGGGAATAGCCAAAAAGCACTTAGTGAAAGGTGAGGGTAGCACAGATCTGGTAGAAGAGTAATGATGTATATTGACCTGCAGCTACTCCTGAGCAAAGGGTGGTATTTCTGCTTTATTTTCTCTTTTATTCTGCCTTCCACAGTCCCTTTGAAACTTAGTCAGCATTTATAAATGCCCCCAGTGTGCCAACATGCTCTCTTTTGGCTGCACGGGTAAAAAGGAGCCAAATTCAACTCCCTGGTACTGAAGTTTATGTTTGATTTGAAGACAAGGTAGAGGTTGGATTTCAGAGCAGTCTTTCAGATATACATTGGTTTTTAAGCCAAGAAACAACAATCAGAAATGGTTTGCCAAGAAAGCCAGCAGATACTATTCCAAAGAGAGAGGAAATGGATTTTTAAACTGAGAAGTTTTTGTTTAGCGACAGCCCTTCTTCAGGGCAACATCACAGCTGCAGATGCAGTTTAGATACTTTGAGGTGTTTGCAGAGATTAATTAGCTGCCTAAATGGGAACTGAGCTCTGATGAAGGTCTGGCCCTTGTGGGCACAGAGCCTCGGGCTTAGTATGTGTTTGAAAAATCTCACCCCAGAGGACTCAGTGGATGCACTTTCCTGACCTGAGCTCATGCATTAGAGAAGACCCGTGGAGTTATTTCAGTACTTCTAGGAGTTCAGGCTCATTCTTTAAAGTGAGCAACCTAACACTTCCCTAGCTCTCCAAGAAGTGGCAAAAATCCCTGGAGAGTTCCCTGTTCAGAGAAAGTTCAGAGCAGGCAGCAGGGCTGGAGAGACAGCAGACTGTCTGGATGTAGATGTGTGTTGGACTGGCTGTAACGATACAGCAGGAGCTCAAGATCCAACCCCTTCCCTGCCCTGCTGTGCCCCTTGGCAGTGCAGCCTGCCCATCCCTCTCCTCTCTGCCAGCAGTGAGGCGAGCTGGGTTCCTTCCCTGCCAGCCTGCCCACCTTGTTCCCCTGCTCCCTGTCCTTTGCTAGATCCGAGCTTTTAGGATGCTGCTGACTTAGTGCATTTTGCAAAATTTGCAATTTCACGCTGCATTTGTTGCCATGGCAACTTCTTGGGGAGGGGGGGAAGTTCAAAGTAGGGGAAAAAAGTTTAAAAAACCCAAATCTCTTGAATCAGCCCCTTATTTTGTGCGTTGCCCATACAAAGTTGGACGTGTTGGTACGTGAGTGGTGGAGTTGGTGTGGAATGTTTTTAATACCCCCAGGCACTTGGGAGACCTCACTGGAGGTCCAAACTGCTTCCCCACCCCTCTCCCATCCTTAGAGCTGCCTTCTCCCATCCCTCTCCTACTCTACCCAAGAGACAAGTGCCTTCAGTGGTATCCCCAGACATACCCCCCTGGAGAGGCAGCTTTAGCAATGAGTCCTCCTGGCTTTGCAGGCAACGGCCGGTCACTCGGGAAGCTGGTACCAGCCTCCACCATGCATGACCATGACATAGGCAGTGCTCAACAGCAGCACTGCTTTACCTTCTTCTTCCATCCCAGCCACAGATCCATCAGCAAGGATGATGGAGCAGTGGCTTAAGCTTGCTAACGTCCCTCCACCCCCTCCTCTTTCCAATCACCGTGGCTAAAGGAGCAGCAGCCCTTAAATGAAAACTTTACAGCGAAGAGCTGCTGACACTTTTTCATTATGAAGATACATGGGGTGGCTGGTAGCTAATGAATGTCAGTGCTCAAAAGGATAATCTCTGCTTCTCTCTGATACAATTTAACATCGTATTTCCGTAATTTGAGGCTGATTTAGTCGCTGGGGTATTTGGATGCCTCTTCTATGGTGCCGATAGTTAATTAAACAGATGTTGCAGAGGGAATCATTAATTTTAGTGCTGCAGATGGGAGCGGAATGACTTTGTGAAGTTAATGTTTCAGCAAAACAATAGGCTTCTGTCATCAGTTGGTATAAACCAAGTAAATTAAGAGAACAAGTAGAGTAAAGGAGATAGCTTCGAAAGAATATCAATTATTCATTTTAGAATTATACTTTTTTCCCCCCATAAATCATCATGTGAGGAGAGGAGGGGAAAAACCTACAAAAGCTGGGTAGAGGGCAAGAGAGGAATCCCCGAGTTAGCAGCCCAAAAAGAAGTTTATCTGTGCTGCTGCTCTCACTGAAGTGCTGTAGGGATCCAGCATCAGCATGAGGACCAAGGGCTGGCAAGGCAGGACAGCCCCAGGGCCAGCAGCTGGGGACAGCATTTGGTTGTCACCCATGGGTCCAAGAAAAAGATTCAAGAGCACCTAAGTCACGTTGATGAAGCCAGATGCCTTTTTCCATGCTTAAAATGAAGGTAGGGACAAGTGTGTCTGCCTTTTTTGAAGGCTGTGAAAGTTTTGGTGCTCCAGGCTGGGTGCCCCACACCTACTGACAGACTTTCCTAGGGCAGCTGGCTGGATTTTCAAAAGCATCTGGGTATGGGGACATTTTTATAGTCGGAAGTTGATGTGTTTTATAACTGTCAGAAACTTAAAAGCCTCTAAATGCTTATGGAAATATTGCTGTAGGGTTGCACCTTGTATCAGATGTGGCTGTTCTGCCATGGAGACCATGGCTGGATGTGGAAGAACTGCAAAAGCTTGAAGTCTTTACAAGTTTTTTGCTGTCATTAAATGCCACTAATTGCTGTTCAACAGAGGTTCCTATATTCCAACTGAAATCAACAGAGGGAAAATCCAACCACCCCTAAACCATAAAACGGCACTGGCAGGAAAGAATTGGGGAAACAAATGAAGTCCATCTATCGTGTTGGAGTGAAAGTCCTACTGACTTGCTTGAGTGCCTCATAATACAAAAATTATGTTTCTTTTTTAGAACAGATGAGTCATTTGACTACTCAGACATCTATATGAACACATCCATGTCCATTTATATTATCTTTTCTCTTTCTCCTATGTGCATGTTTTTTCCTTATTACCAGTTACTCCTTTCTCCAAAAACAATAATCAGTGGTTATTTTCATTTATTTGATAAGGCCAAACAATTTCAGTGCCCAGAAAGTAATTATGAATTTGGCAGTTCTGATTAATAAATCTTTCATGAAGCATGCTCCATTTTGTCCACAAACAGCATCTTCCAGAGATTCATTCAGAAAATATGAAGTAATGGAAAAGACACAAAGTGAAAAAAAACTGACACATTCTTCCCAGCAATAAAGTCCTGCTGTCAATCTTACAACTGTAAGGTGAATTTCTCCATTGGATTTAGCACACAGTCTGTACTCACCCTTTTATTTTAATGGATACTGTGCGTGTTTTACTCTTTCTGGCTTTACAATGCCATATACTAAGTTAGCTCCAGATTCACAATCACAATGTCCCAAATTATTTTTATGAGCTAATTTCTGTCCTGAGGCTCGCTGCAGGGTAGCACTGCACAGCTTAAAGGCCTTGTCGTAGGCTACAACTGAACTAGTTTTTGCATCAAACACGTGCTGAACTGGCCAAACACTGGCTGAAAAGTGGTCCCCACGACATTATAGAATGGTTACAGTTGGACAAGACCTTCAAGATCATCGAGTCCAACCATCTATCCAGCCCTACTAGGTCCAACACTAGACCATGTCACCAAGTACATCTACTCTTCTTTTAAACACCTTCAGGGACAGTGACTTAGCCACCTCCCTGGGCAACCTGTGCCAGTATCTGACAACCATTTCAGTAAAGAAAATTTTCCTAATATCCAACCAAAACTTCCCCTGGTGCAACTTAGACCATTCCCCCTTGTCCTGTCAAACCATCACATGTCCCAGCTAGCTGACAGGGTGCCAGCTGAGCCTTGCCAGCCCAGTGCAGAGGTTTAGGATGCTGTTGGGTGCCTCAGATGGTGCCACTGGTCTTCCTTTTAGCCAGTTGAATTGGTCCCCTTAGGCACTGCAAACAAATCTCTGTGGTAATGGCTTCAGCAGTAGACACAAACCACTCATAACCAAAGAGAATAAGTTCATTGAATCCCAAAGTGTCCTATGGAAAGACATGAGAAAGGCTGTGGGTTTTGCCTGGCCAAGACTGAGTTTGAGGGTATTGAGAACACAGGATCTGGAGCCCTGCCTGCTCTTGCAGTATATAACACTGAAATGAAGGACTTTGGCAGCTTCCTTTAGAAAATAAAATTCTCATTAAAGGCATGAGATTGGGCTCCTTGGAGACCTAAGCTTCGGTCTGCTGAACAATCCAAACATAAGTTTTCAGCAATACCACCTTCTCACTGGATGTGCCTCAACAGCATCTCTAGGGATTTGTTTCTTAGCAGGGGTCTTTGGGCTTGTTGTGTTTGTCCACTGGTGTCCCCTCCATGCTGGCTCACTGGGATGGCTTTTGCAGCACAGAATTCTCCAGGGATCTGGATCCCAACCATAACATTGCCTTTGTTTCCCACTCCCCCAGCACAGGTCATCAAGGACCTATCAAGCAGTAGTGTTTGGGCTTTCCATGTCCTGCTCAAATAAGGAATAGGGTGTCTTAAAGGGGACTAGGTCTCAACACTGTGGTGGGAAAAGGTAGTCACAGTATGCTCTGCCAGATATCTTTATCTCTTCAGTTCCTGGAGGGCAGATGCTCCCTAAGGATTATAGAGACCCCCCCAGACACAAGGGCACCTCAAAAGCAGGTGGTTCCACAGATTTTCCACTGATCTTGTCCTCTTGGATGGTGTCACAGTGCCACTTCGTGGCAAGCTTCCTTGGAATCCCCAGGAGTATGCAATGTACAGTGCTCCCCAAAGAGCACACTGGCCCTCTCCTCATCAGGGAGCCCTAGCATCCTGCCGCAATTCCTTTTCTCCGCACGGCATCACCTGCCAGTGTCGTCTGCCTCTGCAAGAGGTAATTGATTCCCTTCCCCTTTAGAGCCCTAATTAAAAATGCACTGTATTAAACTTGAATGCATTGGAAACAATTAGCTTCCTCTTTTGTCTCCTCATTTGAGTCGGCAACGCGAGGCAGCCAGGTGTCACGTTCAACAAATCTCCATCAAGTGATTGCTGTGGAAGGAAATGAAGTTTGAAGAACTCCTCTGCTGCTCCTGACGCGTTGGCTCTGACCTTCTCGCGCTCTTAGCTCATCTCCATGGAGATGCTCATTTTGCAGATTGGCTCCATATTCTGCCAGCAGCCGCGTCGCGCGGAGGCAGAAGGCAGGGGCCTAGTCAGGGAAGCGAGGATGTTTCAAGGATTCAGCGCTGTTCTTTTGAACACAACAGCACTTTACAGCAGACGGTAGTGTCTGATTTCTCCTGCAGGACCTCCCATGGTTAGCCAAGACCTCAAGAGAGGAGAATTTTAGCTTGGGCTACAAGCTTTTATGGCATCTCTGTGCCTTGCTGCCAAGCGCTAGAGCGGCCCTCGTCACCCTTCTCTTTGTTTCAGAGGAGTGTGATCGTGTCCATACTCTTGCCAGAACTGGAGGAAAGGAAGTGACATCTGTTCTGTCCTACAACCAAGAGAATTATGTCTGTCTACAGGCAAAATGTACTGCTGGAGGCACAGTGCTGCACTGCTGCTGGGATTTTGGACACAGCACTACCTCCATGAGTTGAGCTCTTCATGATGTCTAGATTAAAAACAGTGTTTGGGGCAGGGGGAAGAGTTGAAAATGTTACAGTAGGTCTACACCTGCAGAAGTCATAGAATCACAGAATCGTAGAATCTCCTGAGCTGGAAGGGACCCATCAGGACGATCAGTCCAACTCCTGGCTCCACACAGCCCAGCCAGGTCAGAGCAGGGCACTGAGGGCATCATCCAGACGCTGCTTGCCCTCAGCCCAGCTTGAGGCTGTGACCCCTTCCCTGGGGAGCCTGTGCCAGTGCCCAACATCCCTCTCAGTACAGAACCTCTTCCTGACACCCAGCCTAAACCTCCCCTGGTGCAGCTTCACACCATTAGAGCATCTGCTCTCACCACCCAGCTCCAGATCCAGTGCAGCATTCAGCTCAGCCGGTCCCTGCGACAGCACAGCTCCCATGAAGTCTGGGTGGGGGGGTGATGGGGACCCTCCTCAGGGAAGGGGGGCATTAGTAGGACTGTGCTCAGCACGCTCAGTGAAAACGCTGCTCGGGAAATTTCCAACAAACCATTTTTCATCAGAAAATGCTGATTCTTTGAAACAAGCTCTGTGAGAATAAAAGGGCAATTTTTCCTCATTTTAGCAACTCTTAAATATTGCTGCAGCTTTAAGTGGAAAAAAAAGAAGCCAAGAAAAGCCCTGCTTGAAAGTTGGGGCTTTTTCCTCTTGTCTCAGGTTGTAACTTTATTATGATGAAAACCAAAAGAAAATTAAAACCAATGGCATAAAAGTGAAAGGAAACTATTAAGACTGACATAAAATAAAACCCCTTGATCTAACTAGAAGTATTTTCCCTCAGTGTTTTTTCCTACCATTTTTTCTTTGACTTCAAATCCTAGAGTGAGGAAAGGGATGGCAAGATCCCACAAGAAGGGGAGAAGGCTCCCAGCCCAGTCCGAGCTCACAGGCCAGGCTGTGTGTCTGCAGCAAGCAGCTGTGGTGAATGACAGATTACAGCTTCTCCTGACTTCAGAGATCAGAGGCAAAATCCAGTTTTTAGAGCCAGAACACTTCCCTGGCTTGCCTGGGACCACCTGCCAGGAGGAGCTGGGGGAGGTAGCAGTGCTCAGGGGTCGTTACACTAAGCTCAGCTGCAGTGTGTCATGCCACGTAGGAGGAGGGAGAAGGTGGTGCCTGAGACTTTGGCCAAGTTTCCTCTGAATTTAAATGCCGACTCAAGCTGAAGCCAAGGCTCTGCCCAGTGCCAGATTGCTTGCCAGCCAGATGGTACCTTCTGAAGCTCTTCTACCTTCATCCAGGCTTCAAGGGATGCAGTGAAGGTGTTTACAGGCAAGTGTCTCTTCTTTCCTCTGTGATTTCACAGCCCTGCCTGCGGATTTACAATGGTGTAAGTTGGGCAGAGCCTGCTCCAAGCTCCAGGGCTCTAGCATCTACTCTTCTGTTGGTGAGAGCAAGTCTGAATATCGACATGGGGCTCCTTCCTGTACACAGAAACCTCTGTCCTTTTCTCAACACCACTTATGCTTCTTTCTGCCTTGCTTGTGCTCTCACCTCAGACATCCCTTAGGGAGCTAAAGCACTGTCTCATCTCTCCATTGGCCTTTTGCAGTGGTTGGTGGACGTAACAAGGATTTTCCTTGTTTGTCTGTTCTGCAAAGGTTTTTGGAGGTGGATTTGTTGTCATTTTTAAAAGACTTATTGAAGAAAGTGTGTTAGAGTTAGAAGTGTGCACAACAAGGGGGGAATTTCATTTCCCATGCACGCAGCCTGTGGTGGATTTAAGATGATGAGTAGCAGAATAAAAAGCAGAACATGTCTGAACCTTTAGGGTACACGAAGACTGGAATAGGGAGGGAGGAACAGAGCAAAATGTCCAGACCATGGTCCTCGGGGCTGGAACTCTGAGAGCAGACTGAGTTTTGTGCCTGTGTGTTGCTGCTTCCCCCTCCCCAGCCTGGTGAGTGCAGAATGGCCCCCCCAGCTCAGCGAGGGGCTGTGTGTGTGGATCGTGTGTGTCCATAGTGCTTCTACACATGGGTGAGCTGCAGGCTCTCAGTTTTTCTGAGAAGTAAATAGGTTGTAAGCTGAAGTGGGGCCTGTTCATATCCCTTTTCTTGTGACCTCCATCTTTCAGTCCACCTCTGAGAGTGGTCCGTACTACCCGGTGCATGTGTGTCTGTTGGGATCAGTGAGGAGGGCTCTTGTTCTGTACAATCCAAATTAAAATTTCTTGCTGTTGTGCCAGAAACTGTAGGCTCTGTCTGCTGCATGTCAGCTGTAGTTCTTATAACTTCTGTTTTTCTAGTGATTTCTGATTCCACATAGAGCTGAGAACATGGCTACGGTCCTCAGTGCCTGCTGAAGAAGTAGTTGTCTCCCTTCTTAATTGCCTTGTCATGTCAGGACAACATGGGCTGGCAGTGAGAAGCACAGGGGGGATCCTCTCTGTTGCAAATGCGTTGGTGATGGAGTAAGCTGAAAGATGGGAGAGGGATGGTGGGAGCAAGGAGGAGGACGACTGAGTAAGAAGCAGAAAGCTCATACAGGAAGAGGTGGAAAGATGCAGTTACAGCTCTGATGCTGAAGAAATGCTGGCTGGAGAAGCAGCAGAGGGGACAAGCCAGCCCTTGTTAAAGGTCTCTTTGCCTCTTTGTAGGGGTGATAATTTGGAAGATCAGAGCCTGGCAGCAGAGCTTGTCTGGATGAGAGTGAGAACACGTCTTCCTTCCCCTTTAAAGAGCAGAGGGAGCCACAAAGCAACCATATGGAGTTGCAGCAGAGTTTGCCAACACCTTCTGGTTTTCAGAGGGCCAGATCCAATAAAGGACATGGTTAGGCACAGTTTTGCTTTCTTTTTAAGCACCTGAAGTGAACTGCATGTTTTATAAGGTGGATCTAAAATCTCACTGCTAAAACAGGAAACCTGTGAGGGGTACTTAAGAAGGTGATTAATTTTGTTAATCGAGTCTAAAGACCTCTATTTTCTTCTGAAAACCAGCATAAGGTTCCCTCTTTTTGTTCAAAAACTCTGTAGTGTGCCTGAGACCACCTCCCCATGGGAAGGGAAGACCTCCAGTCCCATTCATCAGGCTGTGTGGAGGGGTATCACAGTAGTACCTGGGGAGGGGAGGGCTCCCCATCCTTCCTGCTGAGCCCAGACCTGTTGTGCAAAGAAGGGTGCAGGAGCTAGGGCATTCAGAGAGCCCTCGCAAGGAGGGATGAATAGTAATTCACCCAGGAAAGGGGAGTTGGGGAACTCTGGACTGTGTCCATGGGGATTCTGCCCCATGTGTCACTCATTTCACTAGATAAATATTGAGTTAAAAACCACATCCTTCCACTGAGGTTGAAGAAAGGGGTCCCCTATTCCACCTTCCACCCCCCTTTACCTGGTGCAATGTTACTGTTGGAGTCAGGAGGAATTTGCAATTATTTCACAGGAGCTGGGCTGAAACAAAGAGGACTGTGTTATCCATTTATCACAAACTACTCCAATTCCTTCCTTACTTAAGAGAGGAGTCAATTAACAAATGAAAACAGAGTACCAAAACACCCTCTCCATTTAGATCAGAACGCATCAGTAAAACCGTGTAGCAGCATGGCCTGAGCCTCAACGTTCCTGGATGTGGCTTTGGAGATCCCAGGAGAGAATAACACAGTCTGGGATTCAAACTTTGAAAGCAGAAAACTTTATCTTTATGATGAGATCTCTCTCCTTTTATAGCTCCATCACCAAAGTTTTCTAGCTTTGTGGATTTGTCTGCCCAGCAGATGTGACGGAAAGAAGTATTAGCTTTACAAATGGGGATAAAAATGACATATACTGAAAGCCAAAGCTGGTTAATGAGAAAGGATTTTCAAAATGTCACTCATCCAGTTGCCCACATTTAGTTTATATTTCCAAGAACTGGAAATATTTCTTCCCCTGAAAAGTCCATTTTCAGCTAAACTTCCTTCAATCTACCTCTAACCAAATAATTATTAGTTTCCAAATTAATTTAATTTGTTAGTCAAATTACAACCCAGCAAAAAGGAAACCACAAAAGTATTTATGACTTTATTTTATCTTTATTAAGACTAACAAGGTTTGAGCAGGAACGATCTCTTGACAAAGCCATTAGGAGCACAGACAAGATCACAGTCTGTAACGCATCTGAAAGGGCACAGCAGAAAAGTCAAATGCTCATCTTCAGGGAGACAGTCAGAGCAAAATTATGCTGGAATTAGAGAAAAATATAGTGAGGACCAATCCTGTCATACTGTTAATAATTATTCATTGCCTTTTAAAAAAAAGCAATAGGTTTTAAAAGAGGTTTTGTGTGTGTTGTGTTGGTTGTTGGGTTTTTAAGAGTCTGATGGCCACGACCATTTTGGGGCACAGAAATGTTGTCAATGCTCAGGGTAAGGGCTCGGTGGACACAGATACTGGAGCGCAGCTCATGACTCTGACAAATCCCAGGGCTGTTGGTCTGGGTCCCTCTGCCATTTGGACACATCTTCTGCGTGGCATCGGATGGGATTGGCTGCAGCCAGGGTCCTCCAAAGCCCCTGCGATTCTCCCCCCAGATCCATGCCTGGGTGCACCAGCATTTCTGGTCCAGTTGGGTAGAGGTCTCCAAGAAGGAAAGGTTGTCATTTCCAGTCCCAGGTGGCACTTTCTTCTCAGTGTGCACAGCCTCAGCTTTGAAGATCTCTGGGAAAATGGGTGGGAGAGCTGCCAGCTGGGGTCTTGAAACAGCGGTTGTCATTGCACTGCAGGGATTTCCCAGCCACATGCTCTCCCTCTGCTCCCCTGTCCCCTTGTTGCCCTGTATAAGTTTGAGAGGTGACTTGAATGATGTCACCAACTGAATGATACATGGCCATACAACCTGCTGATGTGAGCACATTTCTCAGCTCTGAGATGCCAACTCCTCAGTTGAACCATCTTCAGGGAGAAATTAAAACAGCCTGAGGGCTTCCCTGCATCTGACCCCTCTCTCTGCACATAAAGATGCCCTTTGGGCATCTCTCTGCTGCCAAAGTGTAAAATGGACCAAAATGCACAGCAAAATTGATATGGAAATCGAGGAAAAGTATGCAAGCCTTTCCTTTGGGTGAATCTAAATCTCTGTGCAGCTCAGTGAGCCCTTGGATCATCTGCCTGAAAAAGTAACCGTCTGGTTATTGCCTTTATAATCATGGGAGCTCATCCCTTCTGGTTGCTGTGGGTGCAGGCCAGTGAGGATGGGGAGGTTTGTGGGAGCACGTAAGAGACCTGCAGGGAGGGATGGAGATCAGAAGGGATTTGGGGATGCCAAGCATGGGCTCAGGGAAAGGTTAGCTCAGCCAGAGCAGCCCCGTGTGTGTCTGTCTCTCTTTCCTGCCCTGCTCTCTCTGCTGACTTTCACTCTGACATCCCAGCTCCAGCTCTGCCAGCTATTCAGCAGCCTAATCTTTTTCCAGTCTCGGCTCTTGCCTACTAATGTTTCAGGCACAGAAATTTCATTAGGGCTGCACTGATGTCCACAGGCTTTAGCCATGGACTTCATCGTTAAGTGGGTTTTATTTCAGCTGGTACGCAAATCACCCTCTGGTTTTAGGTGGGAAAAGGGGGGGATGAGGATGGAGGGAGGTGTACAAAGAAAGAAAAGAAGCAAAGAAAAATCCTTTCCATCCATCCAGGGTTGTCATCGAATACCTACCCCTGTCCTAATGAAAACAGATGCACAGAGCTTAAAATGAACGAATAAAGCCCACATCCTGCTAATGCTGCAGCACTGTTTAACACTGCCAGGGATGAGAGGGGGAGTCAGAAATGCTGCCTTGGAAATGCTGCTTATCCCAGCTGCCCTCAGAGACACCCAGCCTGCTTCCCTCGCTGCCGTCACCCTGCACGCTGACCTTAATGTTTCATTTAATTGGAAGCATTTGGAAACTCGGTTCTCTCGTTCAGCTTTGTGGAAGGTTTTAATATGGGGATTATTTAGCCATTAGCTCAGGCTCTCGGTTTTTCTGGATTAGGATTCCAACAAGCTACTTGTCTGATTATCCTTGGTGACATGGATAGACCTGAGCAGCAGAGTTCTGAGCTGGAGCCAAACTTATTTCTCATTTGGGGATGTGGCTGAGTTCTTCCATTCTGGCCTTTGTTCAGACCCCCTGGCACCACAAAGTGATCTATAATTCCCATCAGTGGCCTCGTCTGCCTAGGAAAGGGGGCTCAGAGAGGAAGTTTTCACTGCCTGGAAACAGCTAGGAGAGGATTTTATGTTCCCCCAGTGACAGAAATGTCCTTCCAAACATCTGAATCCCAAAGATTCAGGTGAACCCACAGTTCACGTCATCTAGGAACATCAAAAGTCTGTGCAGACTTATTCTTAGCTACAGTCTTGGAAAAAACTTTCTCCCCTTTTGCAGAGAGTCTGCCTTGTGTCATTAATTCAGGTGAGGATGCTGCTGGATCGCAGTGGTTGTGGCTTTCTGCTGTAGCACAAATTTTTTATATGGGAGAGGAACATAAATAATATCCTCAGAAACAATGGCAGGTTAGGGAGTCACCCCAAAGCAGGCACAGGGTCGAGGGAAGATGGAAGCTGGGAAATCAGAAACTCCACAGTCAGTCCTTGTGTGGATGCTCCTGACTCTGCTCTCAGAAAAGCCAGCATTGATGCCAACTACAGAGTAATGCTAACTCTGACCACTTTTGGGAAGACTCCTTAAAGCTTCTCCTTCAGTTTGGATTATTGCGGTTCTGAATCTAAGTCTGATCATGGTTTTCTAAACAATCCTGGACAAAAGGAAATAAAAAATAAATCTTTCCCTTCTGGCAGAAGGAGGTCTGTTCCAGCATCAGGTGGCTTCAGCAGAGCCCGCAGAGCTCTCCGCGTTTCCTACGTGGAGGGCCATGGGTGACAGGGAGCGTCTCATTTGAGGCTAATCAGAACAGCACACAACAAAAGGAGCAGCTGTCATCTTTTCCTTACCCCGAGCCACTGCTTGATGGATCAATCAGATCAAAACATTTTCAGAAGGATTTTTTTTTTTTTTTAAGGATTTTTCGAAGCAATTTCTTTTCCTCTAAAATGCTTCAATTTAGAAAGGAAATTTGTAAAACTGAACCAAGTCCTGTAGGTTTGTAGCAGAAATAAACCTCATTTTTTCCTCTGAGAGGACATACATTTGGCAATCCATACAGCTCATCTGTGAAGAGACAGAAGCTTTCTAAACATCCAGCACGAAATTCTTCCAAAATTCACACAGCATCAAACCAGTGAATTCATTTTGTTCTTTGTTAGCATAATCCCTGCTGCATTTCCTCGAGGGTTTGAACAGCAGAGCCCCTTTCATGACGAGTCTCAAACAGGATTTCAGCTGATGGTTGTAAGCACGGCACACCACCGTGGCGATGGTCCCTCTTTGTAGGCAGGAGGTCCTGAGATCCTCATCTTGTTTTTCCACTGGAGAGTCTGGCTGCTTGGGCGAGGGAGCTGGTAGCAGGGTATTTGCTGGCAGCGCCTGGCTCTGGGATTGCTTCCTCCTATTGCTCTGTTTAAGCCCTTTAAATGTGCTAGTGATGATCCTCGGTTTACCGGGAGTGCTGGGTTGGAGGGATGCAGTAGGGCTCCGTTGTGCTACAGCCACAGCGTCTTGGCAGGGAGGAGAGAGTGGCTTTATCGCATGAGCTCTGTGAGTACCCAATGGAGAGAGGGGGAAAAAGATAATAATAATAAAAAAATCTCCTATTGCCTTTTCCCAGCCAAACAGCTTTTGCCAATTATAACTTGATGTCTGGGCCAGTTTACTATCTGATGCTTATATTTTATTATTCGATCATGTGAACTTTGCTTTATCTGACCAGAACGTGGGCTGAGGGGTGCCTGCTGCTAATTTATAAACTGAAACGAGTAACTAAATTTAACTAACATTCATTCTGCCTCTCTGGGCTAGCTGGTGGGGTGCAGTATCCCAGCAGTGTTACAGCCTTAAGCTGGCTGAAGGTGCCACCGTGCTAACTGCTTCCAGTTGGAAAGCAAACACCAGTCTGGGGGTCCTGGGTTAGGCATCTCCTTAGCAGCTTTCTCACTGAGAGGGGGTAGGGGTGGGTGCGGGGAGGTGATGAAGGAGCTGGCAATCTACAGGGTGCTCTCAGGCAGGAGATGGGACAGGACCATCCTTCAAGCATGAGGGAAGGTGGCTGCCCAGCCAGGATGTCCCTGGAGAACAGATACTCCCTGCTCAGGAGAACAGCAAATAAAATCCCTTAGGCTGTTCCAGTGCCTGATGTCTGTCATTTAAATGATGTTTGACCAGATACTGTATTCCTTATCCTACAGTCCTGCTCACTGCTGCAGGGCTCTATCCCTGCAGAGCACTGACTTGCTCTGTTCAACCCCATCAAGATTTGCCCGTCTGATGTTTCTTTGCCAGTGTAAGCTGCTGTCTGCAGTCGTGGGCCGTGTTAGCATTGATTCTTCCAGCTGCCAAAGCAGAGCACAGATTTTGCTTGAGATGTTTCCCCTTCACAGAGTTCCCTTTTCACAGACTTTTAGCATGGAAGGAGAGGAGGGATAGGGGGGAGAGAGGGAGAGAAAGAAAGAAGGGAGCAGGGCAGAGCTTGCTGCTGATGGGAAAGTGTCAGACAGACTCTCCAGAGCACTGTTGAGTGTGACCTACTTCAATCGTCTTGAGAGAGGTATTTGTCTTGCAACAGTTCTTTTTGGAGGAAAACAAACTATAATCTCAAGTAGCTCCAGGGTAGGAACCTGATTTTTGACGGAACTCTGGCTGTTACTCTGCATTCAGTAGGGAGGAGAGGAATCTCAAGGTGTTTCCTGACATGGGAGACTGGGACCCCCCTTCAGCTCTGCTTGGCGCTGTGCTGACACACTTTGGGGTGTAAGAGGTCTGATACCGTCCCAGTGCAGTGACACCAGGGAGAGCAAAGCAAGGCGAAGGTGTTGCAGGGCACTGAACACCAGCGTTAGGCCTGTTCTCCGTGTGCAGGGTCAGGCGATACCAGGGGGAAGACCCTCCGCACCTCCCCTCCCTCCTGTGCCCCGAATCCTGACTGGGACAGAGTGCCCGTGGGAGTCTGTGCAGGGGCTGGCTAGGGACCAAACAAGTTTTTCCCTGACCCACAATTTTAGGGAGAGGCAAAGAGCACCCAGGACTACGGAGCTGGTATTTTAGTGTGGAGGACCCATCAGGGCTGCCGCAGCACCCGTGAGAACCTGGATGCTCCTCGGCCAGGTGACAATGCGTGGCAGATGTCCTGGGTCCAACAGGGAACAGATCCCTCCAGCAGCCTCATCCTTTATTAGTGCCCCTGGCCAGAGATTTATCTTGGCCATTTAATATTTTTTGCATAATGTTTTGTTACGCTTCTTCCTCTCTACCTCCCTATCTCTCTCTCTCTCTCTCTCTCTCTCTCTCTCTCTCTCTCTCTCTCTCTCCCTTTTTTATTCTCCTTTCCCGGAGCACTTTGATGTGCTTTCTGAATATAGCTACATGAAGTAAATGGTAATACCAGACTGATAAATTAGCGATGTATTAGAGCCTTGTATTAGCTCAGGCTAGTAATTTAACCTGATGCCGGAGATGCTTGCATTTGTTATATTCATGCACCAGTAGATAGTGACTATCCCAGAGAGCTGACACTTGTGGGCAGTGCCCTTCCCATAAAGCATCCCCTGGCAGACCACAGTCGCTTCCTATTTGTCTAACCTCAGGGCATGCTGGGCGAGCTGGTTTAGGCAAAACCTTTTAAGAGGGAAAGAATGGGAAATGAAATATTTACTTTTTGTTTTTACTTGCTAGCGGTGTAAGGATATTGATGTGGTGTAGATGGAACATTAAAATCAGAATTATGCTGGGGAATAAAAAAAGCCAGGCATAAATTAGCAGTGTTTGCTTCCTCTGTGGTTTAAGAGAGTTAGCATTACGCCAGTGCTATATAACATGCCAGAGATGTGTTTGGGGAGCTGCTGGGCCATAAATCACAGGCAGCATTTAAACCGACAAGAAGAAAGGCCACGTAGAGATGGATGGATGTCCAATGAGGGGACTGTCCAAGGGGCAATCATAAACAAGTCAGGAGACAAGGCAGCTGGGGCGGGAGGTGGGGCGGAATAGGATTTGAGGAACTGAAGTCTGAGCACTGAGGGCAGAGCCGAATGCTCGTGGGGAAGTCGGAGGAAAAGCTGACCTGGAAAGGCATGGGGTTGGAGAAGTGCCTGCCATGGGATGGCAGTTCTGTTTTGCCACACTTCAAGGTTTCTAAATTACTTTTTGCTGTTTCACAAGGGGAAAAAACGTAAATGTTGCTGTTTTCATTTTTCACTAAAAAGGTCAAGTTTTTGATTCTCCTTCTGGTAAGAACTGACCAGAAAACACAGGAGCTTAAATACTTCCTATGGGATGGGTAACTTCATCTGATCTGAGGTGTCTAGACAGAATCCTCTGTCAAAAATACTCCTTGCCAGAAATGAGAAGTGACAAAGTTCCTTACCTTGTGTTAAATCAGAATGATGGTCTGTGACCGTGAAGGGTGCCTGATTTACCCCAAAGAGGAGGGCTGCCTCTTCCTTACCTCACCCTATCTGTGGGCTCTGCCTGGAGATGCTGCTGTGACGCTGAGCACTGCAGGACTCAGAGGGCTCTGTTCAAGGAGCTCTGTTGACTTTAGCGGGATTATTTCAGGAACAATGTTGTGAAATCACTCTCAGCTTTCTATCCCCTGGAAATCACAGTTCAAATGTGCCTGCAGCCAAGGGAGAAAGTTCTCGTGTGACAGCAGCTCTTTTCAGTGTTCCCTTGCGCTGTATGAACTGCCACAGAAAGGTTAGTGATTTTTTTTGGCATGGTCTCCACGCACTTTCTCACACTTCCAGTAACAAGAAAACAACAAGGGCATTTGCTCTTTAGTGAAGTGTCTCAGTAATGCTCTTTAGAAAGACAACCTGAGAAAACAGTGTGATGCAAGTCAGGCTTGGGATCAATACAGACCTGGGGTCAGGGCTGGAGTGACATTGAGGGATGGAGAAGGCAGAAAAAGCATCAAGGAGAAGGAACTGAAGGACAAAGATGGAGGAAAAGTGAGGCTTATTGGCAGAGCTGGGTGGGCTGGGTGGGTGGCAAGTGAAATGGGCTCAGGGTGGGAACTGCCAAGGTGGCCCCAAGTCAGAACTGGAAGTGTTAGCACAGTTTGGAAGAAAGCTTAACGCTAGCAGCTGGCAGCCTGGAGTCTCTCAAGCTCCAGCACAGCTCTTGGCTTTGAGGTTTTTGCTCCTGCAGGAAAGCAACTCCCTGCTGAAAAGGCAGATGCACGGTGACCTGTTCCAAAACCAGGCGGCTGTCAGGACAAGGAAGCTGCCTTAGCGAGGGATGTGTTTGGTCTCAAGAGGGCCCTGCCTCTCTGCACAGCGAAAGGCAGAAACTGCTTGAGAGGGTGATTAATTCATCAGTAAAACATTAATTATCCTAATGGCTCCTTTCATTAACCTCTGAAGTGAGAGGAACTGGCCCCTCTCCATCTCCAGAGAAATTTAGCCCCTTCCAGCTTCAGTGCTGGAATTTCTGGTGCAGAAAACTAGGTACAGAACCTGTTAAAAGTGGGGCAATTGAGGGACCGAATATCCCAGAGGCAAGGCTGTACATAGGGGTGAAATCTCAGAGAGGCCCCAGTGCAACACCGTTACTGTCAGCAGAACTTGCAGCTTCTCCAAACATCCATCACTTTGGGACTGAACATTGCGCCTGTTCTCCAGCATGGTTGTTCCCACAGGGCAATTGTGGTTGTGATTCCTCAGTTCTACACAACCAAGAAAATACCGTGTCTTGTGGCCAGCAGAATATATTGTTCAGTCCCACTGGGACTGCAAATTATTCTGTTTAAGAGCTGGTCTGAAGAAAGATAGGCTTAAGCATGTGGGTAAATATTTCTTTGACAAGGACCTTTACTATGAAGGCAGTTCACATGTGTGAACTGATCCTGTGGTCTCCCCTGCATTTGTAAAGGCCTGCATCTGTTAGATAAAAATAGATTTGAAGCTTGGAAAAGGATGGAAACTGTTCTTCTTCAAAGAGGCTACGGTTCTGCTCTTGGGTCTGGTACTGGCTAGCTTTCAGCTAGCCTTGCTTCCTCTCTGCGCCTGGGTTTTCTTCCATGCAAACTAACTTACAATCTGTTAATTAGAAGTGCTGCATGAGAGCTGAAAAATAACATTATTTCTGGGATGCAGCACACCTCTGCCCTTGGGAGACATAATGACTGCTCATGGAGTCATGTGCCGGTTAAATTGAACTTCATGATCTGCTCAAGTCATGAACAAATGCTGCTTCCAGGGACCTTGGTAATGCCTTAACACTTCACACCTCAGTTTCCTCTTAGCTCCTAGTACCTGTGTGGGGGTATATGGACCTTTCCTAGGCTCTGCCAGGGCAGCAGAGGACACAGGGTCCTTCCTCATGCTTCAGCTTGGCCAAAGGGAATGCAGCAGAAGTCACCCTGTGTGTTGTCCCGACATGCATGTTCCTTCTCAGCACTGATGCCAACATGGCATCTCCTGCACACTGTGTGTCTGCACTACCTGAGACCTCCTGTGCTTGGTCCTTCTTGTGTGCAGGCAGTCCCAGCCTGCATGCTGGATTGCTGTCGAGTTACTGGAGTTGTGACAGATCTTTCCTAAGTGCTGGATCTGAACTGGATGCATCCTGGTCTCGAGATCCTTTCCAGAAGCCTTAGCAGAGCCATTCCAGAGTTCAATAATTTCATTTTTAAAAAGCTTTCAATTTCTTTTGACAGGGCTGGAGTGTTTAAAGATGGCAAAGTGAAGGAGATAAATAGATTATTGATCGGACAGGCTTGTAATTCCTTAGTGAATTGGATTTAGCTCCTTCACTGAGATCAGGTCTCTGCCATAAATCTCCCGAGGAATCGATAAGATGGAGAGTGCCTGGTGAAGAAGGACTTTTGTTTGTTACCATGGCCACAAGTAGGGACTGGGACCGGGTCTCCTGCAGGAGGGATGGGCACAGATGTGGAGCCAGATGTCTCTGATGAGCCAACCACAGCAAATGGTTATCCTGATAGCATCAAAGTGTTAACTGCATCGGGGACTGTGGTCCAGGGCTTCCAAGGCATTGCACACATGGCCTGCGTTTGTCATGCTGAGATAATGCTGCGTGCAATCATCACCATAATGAGTTATCCTGGCATTAAAAGATGGTTCATCTGCAGAGGCTGAGCTGGGAGTGTGACCTGGCTTCCTGCTGACACGGCACCAGGATGGAAAACCTCCATCAAGTGCAGGTGCCATCCATGCCTGGTCACCTCCAGCTCTGAATCCGAACGGTGGCTGTGTGCTCAAGTCCTGTCTGACTGCAAACTGGAGGCAGCTTCAGAGTCTTCCTGGCTGGGCTGGGCAAGGATTCAGACCATGATTAAAAAGACAGCAAGAACTGCCAGCAGCAAAAAAAAAAAAAGCCCCAAACCCAAACTTCTGTTAACTCCCTGATCTAGCTAGTGGTGCCAGAGAATAAAACTAGCTGCAGCCTTTTCGGTTTCTCTCAAGGGTCTGTGTGCTGTGGATCTGTGAACCTGGCACCAGCACAAAGTCTGTGGCTGCCGAGAGCTCTGTGTCAGAAAGTGGTTTGTTATTTGGAATGGCAGTCAGGTTAGAGCTCAGAGCCCGGTATCCATACAAGCATTTGTGTTCTAATGTCTTCAGCTCTGTGGCTGAAGATTTGTGGCTTTCTAGATCGAGGATGCATGGATGTCCAGTGCACTTGTATTTGTGTGACGGTGCACGGGTCAGTCTATTGATCCTCCTGCATTCTGTTCTTTCTCATCCTCACCAGTAAATTCAGAGCCGAGAGACAACAATGACTTCCCCAAAACTATTCATGAGCAAGCCTTCAATCAAGTCCATCAGCATTCATGTAAACAAGCATGAGCTTAGGAGAACATACAAAATGCAGACTTTCTAGACTAATTTTTTTTCTCCAGGCAGGTGTACCCTCTGCCCCAGTTCCCACCAACCATGATGTATTCACTCAGCTGAAGTCTTTGGGTTGTATGTGGCATTTCCCAGAAGTTCAGCCACTTTGCAGAACCCCTGGAGCCTCAGGCCTCAACAAAGTGGGCTGGAGGTCTTCCAAAGCCGGGTTTAGTTGGGAGATTTCCAGTACTTCCTGTTTCCAACTGCGCTGGCAAGAGAAAAAATAGCTTTTTTCACTCTATTTCATTCTCCTTCTGGTCCTGGCTATACCCCAAAAGGCAGAGAGACAATGAAAGGGATGGGAGGAGGAAATCCACTGAAGGTTTTCACTGTTGAGAACCTCAAGTTTGAATCCAGTATGGGGAGTGTGTGTATGGGATGGTATCTACCCACCTTCTTCACATGTTGAAGTGAAGAGGCATTTTATTTAGAGCCAGTGAGTTGTGGGCTTTCTTAGTTTCAAGGAAAAAAAATATAATAATCCCACATCATGAGCACATTTGGAGGGGAGGGGTCTGATGAAAAAAATGCCTTACAGCTTGGGTTGAACATTGTATTGATTTTTATTTTAGAACATCCACAATCCAGGAAGAGATTTCCAGGAGAATAGTTCCATTTGCAAACTTCTTTATCTAGTCAGAAAATCCAAAACCCAATGATTCGCATTTTCTATCAAAAGAACCTTTAGAAAACATCAGCTGCTCAACCAAAACTCATCTTACCTGACCATTCCCAGAAGCGAGTGATGCAGAAGAATCTGAGCTACCTATAGCTGCAAATCCAAACCCAGTCCAATTTTCTCATTGTGTACAAATCACAAAGCTGTTGTGTGCTGTAATCCAAGCAGTCGTTGCTTCCAGCTCTTTTAGCTCACCCAGCGGAAAGTCATGTTTGCATCTACCACGTTCAAGCTTTGCTGGGGGGGGATAGTCAGGATCAGTCAGATGACAAACTCTTTCTGCTTGCTGATAGATCAGATGAGATGGACTCCAGAACCGAACGGTGCCCTCTTGGAGTTAGTCAGGGGTTGGACAGTTATTGCTGGCTTTGGGAAGCCCTTTCCTAGCCCAGATTCCCATATCAGCAGCAACGAGGTGCAGTGGGAACAATGTAGAAGCTGGCTGAGGAGGCTGGTGCCTATGAGAAGCCAACAGGGAAACTCTGAAAGGGGCCATCTGGGATCTTCTGGGCAAGGGAGGCTCTAAGGGAGGTGGAGACTGAGATGCTCTGCAGCAGGGATTTAGGTATACACATGGGTTGTGGACAAAATGGGCACTGACTAACTTAAAGGGGAACCAGTCTGCCCTTCCAGGTTTAATGGCATTTTCTAAAGTGATGACCACGGGGAGCAGAAGATTCCCACCCAGGCAGCTGGGACCACCACAGGCTCCATAAGAGCTCCACAACCCGAAATGTCTGTGTGACTTCAGCTTTGGGGTCTGGCTTACAGGCATCTGTGGTGGGTATTGCACGTGGGTGATAAGAGGTGGGACCACAGAGTGCACTGTATGGGGTGTGGGAATTGCTCCTCCTGAGTCCTGGGTGCCATGCTGAGCTTCAGGGAGGGGGAGAGCTGCCAGGTTGGTTCTCTTTCCCCTGATGGGATAAACCATGGGATAAACCCAGTGCTCAATCTGAACCTGCACACAGTCCGATGGCCACTCTCCCACCCTGCTGCCGTTCCTCAACATGGGAGCCAAAGCAAACACTTCCCCCACTAATGAGACAGGCTTCCCAGTGCCTGGCTCTGCCTCGCTCGGCATCACCATCCCTCACCTCGTTTACATATCTTCATTTGTCAGGCATCGTCTGAACACTTCCTGGGCTGCCTTCTCCCTTGCCCTCCAGAGCTATGAAAAGGTCACCCGTCTAACAGGGAGAGGCGCTGGAAATAAACTCCTGTGTTTCTCCTCTATTCAAACATCAGATGTGACACGGGAAGATGAACCAGCTGCCAGGAACCCACTTGGCATATAGGATGCTGTGCAGTGGTTTGTCCAGGCCCTGCTTGTCTGCCACAGATCGTTAGTCATTCCTGTTTCAAGGCTGTACCTCTCCGTGCTGTCTCGATGCCACGGATGTGTTATTTCTCCTTGGAAACAATAATCTGTGGGTGAAACAATCCATGTTATTCTATGATTCATACTAAAAACCCCCAAGAACTGTGTAGATGCCCAGCTCCTCCATTTCCTGGGAGGTCTGACCCATCTGTTACCACAGGTGTGCAGGTGGAAGGAAGAGAGGGCTCTAAGATCCGGTCCTCCCTGTGGAAATTCAGGATGCTGAGCTGCGATGCTGTCTGGAGAGAAGCCCCCGTGACAGCAGCATCTCCCTGCCTGCAACAAGGGCAGCAAACCCAGCCTGAGCTGTTATCTTCATGTGTGCTGTCGTAGCTCTAGGGACTGTGACCTTGCTTTAAAAGGTATTTAATGTCTACAAGGAAGATACAGTCAAAACAATTCTCTTCTCCCAAATGAAACGCAGGAGAAAAAGAAGTGAGGAGAAAGAGTGAGAGGAGACTGGGCAGTACAGCAGTGGTGCTGAGAAGCAACTCTTTCTCATTTGGAGGTAGAGGTGTGCCTGGAGCAGCCCTGGGTGCCAAGCTGACCCCGAGTGCTCCGTGCTGGGTGCTGAATCTGAACTGTTTTGGAGGATGGCAGAGCTGCTAATGCATGGGGAAAGGTGGTGCCCAGGGGATGCGGGCAGGATGGCCGTGGTTCTGGCATCCCTCCTGTCCTTCACAAGGACATCCTGTTCACTGTTGTTACAGTTCATAACTAACACTGGGACAAAGCCTTTTTCCTCTATCACGACATGCCTTCCGATGTGAGCTTCCAGGTGGCTTTGAGTAGCAACAGGACAAGGGAGAAATGTGAGTGAAGACAGGCCTGGGACATGGCACGTGGCTGTGCAAAGATTACTGAAGCTTCTTTAAAGTGTTCTTCCCTAAGATTTATCCCTTCCTGCCTTGGCATTGAGCCTGAGGTCTCACCTCTTACCACCCAAACATATCCTCTTCTGCATCCAGGATATGTTTGTGCCTTCCCCCACCCAAACCCCTTGCTCCCAGGTGCCCTGCTCAGCCTCTTGCTCACAATCTGCTGCAGGGCACACCAGGATGCTCACTGGATCCCTAAGCTAAAGGGAGAGTCTGAGGGCAAATCCATGAGCTGGACCACGGATACTTTGCTGTTTTTCCCTGGCTTGTGTCAGTCCATCCCCGTGTCTCCTTGTTCCCCCTTCCATTTACACTGCAAGTGCTTTGACTTCTTGCCTTTTCTTTTCCCAATGAGCAATACCAGTGAAATCTCAGCCACACCTGCGGTTCTCAGATGTTACCACAATAACAGTGATTACAGAACAGCCGTGTGCTTTAAACATTGTGTCCTGAGGCAGGTGGCATCTACTAATAAGAGATGGATTTAATCCTTTGTTACTGGCTCACCCAGAAGCCCTACACAATAGGGGCACTGCTAAAGAGAGATTCAGGATCACGTGCATTCATACTTCTTAACCCTTTCATGATGCTGCTAGTGGCTTCTATGGTTACTCAGAAATTAATATTTCAGATGTCCATAAGGTAGACTTTACTCTGGAGAAAAAAAAATTGACTTTTCAATATCTGTTCTCATCCTCAAATTGAGAAGAAATACTTTAACTTTCCTAAAATGTCCTTGTCCACTTGACAACATCAAAAATCTTAATCCTTTTGTTAAAGGTTCAACAGCAGCGTTTTGAACACTCAGATGTTTGACATGTTCCCTTGACAAACTAATTTAAACTATTCCTTTTTAAAATTTAAATGAGAGATATAATAGAAGCAGTATTTCCAGCAGAGGGGCAATATTTGAGACCATATATTTTGCAATGGACAGGGAGTCTGATTAGCACTTGAGAACGCAACAGGGAAACTGAGGCACAGCAGAAGCCACGTGAGTTGCTCAAAGACATAGAAGAGTCACTATGGAGCCATAGTTAAAATTCATGAGGACGTAACTTCTAAGGCAGCTCTCTGTTGACTGGAACACACCAAGTAGAAGCTGTTGTATCTGATGGCCTATGGAAGACCTTCAGCAGTGCGTGACTTGCTTTCCAGGGTGTGAGAATCAGCTCGGGTTTTTAACAGCTCTGCAGTGACCTGAGTCCCATAGGCTTTATCTGTAGCTGTTTATTTGCATGGTTATCCCAGCTCGAGCAGCTTCTGTAAAGTACCCTGAGATGATACCCTCCACCATTGACTGGAGGGGGAGCTGTTTGCCTGGAAATGAGAAGAGGACCCACTCTTCTCTGGCACTGATGAATCATTTCGCCCTTTCCCTCCCACTGTTATACGTGGCCTTGCCATTGAACAGGTTAGATGTAGAAGCCTGACCCATCTGTGTGGTGGCTACGGTCACCTTGATGGTCACAGGGATTGGAAGAGCTGGACACATCATGGTTTTAGAGATGGAAAGGAGTATGGTAGATATGTGAATCCTAGACTGTTTGCACAGAAGATCATTTGGATAAGAAGTGATGGGAGAACTGGGGCTGCCTGGAGACCTAGAGATGTCCACATGAGCCCCTGGAAAAATCATGCAAACCATGTACAGGTCAAGTTAGATGTGCTATCAGGCTGTCAGACTTCACAGACCCACTTTCCAACTCTAACAGAGCCCCCAGGGCTGGCTGATTGATGCAAGTTCTCACCCTTCCCTCCAAACTCATTGATGACCCATCCAACTGCCATCCCCAGCTGAGGTTTTGGGATTCCCACCCTGAGCCATTTCATCTGCCTTTAAATAGAACAGGGCTTCGAGGGAAACTGGAACTGGAACAAAGCTCCTTCCTCACTGTGGGGCCAGCGGGGTCGATGAAGAAGCAACTGAGGGTGAAATCAATTAATTCATTCATTACAGTGCTACTGCAGTCACACAGATATTTCAGTTGTGCTTGCTGGGAGGTCCTCATGAGAGATACATCTCATTTTCTGCAAGGTCCCCAAGGGGAGGGCATAGTCAGACAATTTCATTCCTGCTGACTACAGGGTAATACAGATATTCCAGGGAAAACGTACCCTCTACTCACCTGAAATTTCACTCTGGGATAGGCAGTGGTTTAAGTGAAATCAGTCCCCACTACAACCAAGAGAGATGTGTGACCGAAAAACCCAAAAACCTGGGGAGGGAAGGGATGTTGAATGCTATTTTCAAGGTTTGAAGAATGAGAAAGTGAGGCTAGAAGTATACTTCCCGTGGGCAGAAAAGTTTGCCATCAGGCTCCTGTTGCTGGGGAGGATCTCTGAGATGGCTTAGTACTTACAGCAAAGCATTTCAAGCCATGATTGCACCAGAAACCATGTGCTCTGGTCTGTAGCCTTCTACCCCAAACTCGTCATGATGGCCTGACGGGCGTCTGTGGCTGTATCTGCATCCATGCTCCTCATGTGGCATCCTCATACAGCATGTACCCCTTTGTGGTCTGAACTTGAATCAAGTTTAATGCATTTGTATGTAAATTCAGGTGATTTAAAACAGACTGCCAAGGTCTGATCACCAAACAGCTTTTATTACAAGGCATGGTACATTTTTCCCTTGCACCTTTGTACCCCAAACCAGAGAGCAAGATGTCAGTTGCTTAATCTCAGTGTTGATTTCAAAGCCTTTGCTCCTCACAGAGAGATTTTTCAAGAGTCCTACAATCAGTATCTCAAAAATCTTCTGAAGATATAGCCATTTATTGCAGGATTTGGCTGGGTAATGTTTCAGGGGAAAAAATGTCATCCTGTCTAAATATACCATGTTAGCAAGAGAGAAAATGTGCCTATCGACAGATGAATAGACAAAAAGAGCCTGCAATTCTTGAGAGAAAAACAGGACTTTTCAATCATTTCTATCTACCTGACAGCAAAGTTCACCTGCAAAGCAAGGGCAGAGTCTAAACAGCTACAGCATAATCTGAAAAACACTGAAGTGAACAGGGCTACGGAGTAAAAGCACTGAAGTGCTGATGAATCTGGTCCATTCCTTTTATATATGAGGGATAGAGATTGTACAAACAGTCCCTTCCTGGCCTGGGCTGAAATCTCAAGAGGAGCAATATATCACAGGAGGAAAAGACTGAAATTCATGGAAGGTTCAGTGACAGCAAAGGAGCAAAGTAATAACTGCTTTTCCCTTTTGTGTCTTTCCAAACAGGGATCATTCATAAAACGGAATAAGCTTTCTCAGGTTTGAGGAAAGGAGGATGGATGGAAACATTGGTTTTACAGTTCTGTGTTCAAATAAAAGTCCTTATACCTGATGCCAACGTCATGTGAAACTGAATCAGGAGCTTTATTTGAGTGGGAGTAGCCGGGGCTACCTAAACCCAGGTGTCCCGAGGGTGAGTTAAAGCAGATGTGTGGATGCAGGGGGCTGACTCACCATGAAGTGCCTCGTGCCCCTATTGCTCACGGTGCCTGTGCTGAGGGGTGTTGCATGAGCCATTCCTGGAGAATTACTTGGGCTTCTGAAGGGTGAGAAGGAGAGAGAGGATAAAGCCTTAGCAGAGTCTGTCAGAAACCGAAAGTTTCATGTTTCCATGTCCCACATTCAATGCCTCTTTTTATTTTTTCCCCTTTTTTCAAAGCTCTGATACATATATATATATATATATATATATATAGATAGAGAGAGATTTTCTTTCTTCCATCCCCATTTCGCAATCCCCAGCCAGGAACCAAAAGTGCTAGAAATACTTCTAAGGGATGTCTGCATAGCCAATTGTCCAATTTCACAGGCTTTAATGGCTTCTAGTGGGACTTGCACGTCCCTCTCTGTCTGCCATGCTCCAAACCAGACACAGCGAATGACAGAATGCGGAGGTAAGTAGCCAAAACAAACTCTTTGTTGTAGAGGAGACTGAAGGGGATTATATTTTACTATTTTACTTTTTTTTTTAAATTTTCAAGATCTTTTATTCTTAATCTAAGTACTTTTTAGTGATAGAAGAGAAGACATCAAAGTAGGACGCCCAGCTAACTTTAGGGCTGAATTGAATTACTCTTTAATGACATATATCTTTACATAAAAATCCCAGTTGGTCACTCGCTCAGTCTGCTAAATTTACAATATTTAACAAGACAAATACAGACGGGAAAAAGCCTCCCCTCCGCCCCAAACCCCATCATTTGAAGCTCTCTCTGCTCTGTCAATCCATGTCGTGCCACCAGCTGATTGCTGTGACATTTCTGATAATTTGCCCAGAAAGGTTTTGCCCTGTTAAAAGCAGTTGGACCTGCAGACAACCTCCAACTATAAATGGAGATGCCAGCATTTATTTTCTCACAATCTTTTCATAATGAAGAAAAGGTAGATTTTGCATCTCAAACCTCTCCATCCTGCTTTTGCTGCATCCCAGCCAGCTTGACATGTCACAGATTTGTCCCGGATTCTTAGGAGGACACAGAAGGAAACTTGGGGGCTCTGATAGTTGAGCTTTCCTCTGAGCTTGGCTTATCACACAACTTCTCAGGTTTGACTTCTAATTCTCCAGAAAAACATAGAAGAAAACCAAAGAGCCAATTAGCAAGCAAACCTGAGAGACAGAGGGTCTGATTCCCATGCTGAGCCCTCCATGTGCTCCCTGCGTCCTGCTGCCAGGGTCTGCATGCACAGGAAGACAAGTGGGAACTGCCTCTGAAAGCCTCAATCCCTACATTTATTTAAGCAAAGCTTCAGATGGCTGACAGGGATCAGTGTAAAATGAGTGATGCCACATGGCAGTGCAGTCATATCCCCCCCTCCTTCCTTGGCTTTTTGCTTTTCTACAAGAAAAATGAAATCCCCGAAGTCTCTCTGCCTGCCTCCTGCTTTCAGGGGGGTGGGTGGTTGCTCTGCTTAATTGAACTCTCATGTTTTCAAACCCCAGGAAAAAACCTAAATTGCCTGGAAAAGCCGCCTGATTCCAACGTGTTGATATGTTTTCTTAAGGGAGGGGGTTACAAAAGGACTTAATTCCTGTGTTCCTGCTGCAAGATTTAAAGTCTCTTTCCTGGTGGGATTCTGCTATGTCCTAAAATCCAGACTGATGTTCATAATGCATTCACCAGCTATGTGCTGCATTGCCATCACCTTGCTTGGCTGGGCAGGAGTATAAACCTCAGGTATCCGAAACCTCCCTCCTTGTTTGCCTTATTCCCTCCTTTAGCTGTCCCAGTCCTTTACCTGCCTCTCTCTTCCCTCCTTTCTGCTTTCTGTTTTTTTCATAGATGTGATTGCAAAGAAGGAGAGAGAGCAACGGGTGCTTGTGCCTGTCACACATGGCCAGCGAACATCATCACAGGTAGGACAGGTCCTTTCGGCACCCCAGGACCTGCTGCTGCTCCCTCTGGCATCATGTCCCAGGGGCCTGTGGCAGACACAGCAGCCAGGGCAGCCTCCAAAAAACACACCATGAGAGCTGGGCACGGGGCTGTACAGTTGGCACTGGCTCCAGAGAGGAGTTTCCACAGAAGCAGCTCCGTGCCCTCCCGACTGTCAGCGCTGTATTTTATGGGAACAAATTGTCTAAGCCAAACCCTACAGCTAATGGCTAAATTGGGGAGCGTGAAACCTGTCAGCACTGAGATAGAGATGCAGGGAAGCGAATGGGTCACTGGAATAAATTCAGGCAAGCTTAAGGAGGAAAAGAAAAAAAACAGAGAGAGAAGCAGAATTTTTCTAAGCATTTCAGAGAGTCTATCCTACCCACTTAGGTCTAGACTGGGCAAGGCAGGACAGCAGCAATGCTATGGCTTGTTATGGCTTATGCTTGCCACTTCTCCCATTGAAATACTCTGCTTTTAACAGCTTTTAATTATCTGAGCTCTGGTTTGTCATGCTCAACATCTGTTTCAAGTTAGAATTTGCAAAAGCAGTTTTAGATAAAGTGAAGAAGAGCGCTGCTCCTCACCACTGCCACCTTGGCAATCGCTCTCATGTTGTACCCATTAAAAATAAAAAAAAAAAAATCTGTGGTAAAAATAGCATGAGGTGATGTCATTAAAAATTATCATAATGCATCTGGAAAGAAAAACCATTGGGGATAGTGATGTGATCTTAAATCTGACATTTCAATTTTATTTTTTTTTTAATCCCTGATTTAGTAATTTGAACCTGCTTCTAACAGTAACGAGGGTGTGATTTGTATTTGTGGAGGTCTAGCTCTGATCTGAACAGTTTGTAAGTGCAAGAAAGGGTATGGGGGAAAAGGTGCATGGTTATATGTGACTGTTTCTTGTCCCCTCTCCTGTACAGGTTTGTGCACAGCTTAGTGCTGCATCGGGGGTGCAGTCTGCCCTTCTCGAGATGGAAAGTAGAAGCAAACACCAAAAGCTTCAGCCTCTGTGTCATCCACCTTAATACGCCCAAAGCGAATGGAAGGACTAGCAGAAAGGAGGACAGGATGTCCGGGCAATTTATATCCATCCTCACACTGATAACGTCTCTGCTTCCTTAAGAAGGTAGCGTTTCTGTGCTAAGAAATAGCCTCAGCCGGTAACTGTGCAGCATCTTTTCATACAGACTAGCTGGGGCCCTTCCAATTGAGTATAATAAACGATATAAGGAACAATATAAGCGGTGCTATAAATAATAATGCTGCAATTCCACTGATGGCTTATGGTGGCATTATAAATGATCGGAGCAAAGTCAGGAGGTCTCTTCACACCACCAGAGCCTCATGGTGGAATTATAGATTGAATTTAAGTGCATTTTGGGGGTAAATTATTTATTAAAGTGTAAAGCTTATGGAGATAAATGTTCAAGTAGTCAGACTCCTGGACTAGGTGAGCATTCCTGGTCTTAATAATTACAGGTAGAATTTGCCCATGGGCAAAAGGGCTAGCTCAAGATTTTAGCAACATTTTAGGTATCCAGAAGGCCTGGAGGACTTTTGCTTGGCACAGGGGTGCAATCTCCTGCCTTACACTGCAATGGCCTCCTTGTACAGGTGATCAATCCTGAACTCCACTTGCTCACACCTCGATTTTCATCATTACACTGGGACTAGGAGACGAGACCAAGCAAAAACCTTTTCTTGGCTGGTGAAAAAAACCCAGATATTGGTTGTAATCTTACAAGTTTTCTTCATTTACAGCCCTGAAATGGAGTCCTGGTGCCTGTGTTTTCACCTCTTCCAGCATATTTAATTCTAATTTCAGTCAGGGTTTGTCACTATCGCTAAACTGGGAAAGTGTTCACAGGACCACTGTGAAATTCTCTCTGCCACAGACTTCTTGAGTGGCCTCAGGCAAATCACTTAAGCCTGAACTCTCAAAGATATATATATATAGACACCTGGATACATCTAACCTGCAAGTTGCCTGGCTGAGCTCTGCGTGGCCAGGCATCCCACCAGGCCAAGCTCCTGTGGCATTACCAGCTGTGAGGTCTGCCTCTAGCCTGGCACACAGAGGAACACTCAGTTTATAATCACTCCGAAAACCCCAATTCTTGGAGTCTTCTGCAACATAAAAAATGTCCACAGAGCAGGAGTCTCAACACTGTCTTGCACCACTGGGCTGCAGTAAGGATAAATACATTAAGATGAGGCATTAAGATACTGTGGTAATTAGGAGCCACATAAGTAACTTAGATATAGAATGAAGCTACTAATAATGCATGAATGCAAAGCATTAAGAGGTTTGCTTCATATAAAGCACCCAGTCATTCGGTGGCTTAGCTCAACTCTCTGAAGCTGCAAATTTGGGCTGAAAATCTTATGAGGATATGCTTTCAGTGAGGGGTTTTGATTTTTTTTCTTGTTATCCTTAAAATACTGCTGAGGCCAGCTTTTTTTGTCTATAGGCAGTGTTTTTCCCATAGCTTCCAGCCAGACTAGAAAACGTGGAAGGCAGGGAAAAATGTGGGTTTCTTTTTAAAAGGAGCAAGTAGAATTGGGCAGAGGGCTTGGGGGAAGATTCTCATTAAGGGAGTGTATCTCATGGTCAAACCAGGGAGATGGAATCAGTATTCCTGCCTTTAATTCACTGCGTAACCTTGTGGCTGTCACTAAGCTTTTTTTGTGCTTTACTTCCCTCGTCAGTAAAATGAGCATTATAATAGTTACCTTCCTGATAAGCGTTTTCAGTTAATCAGTTTCTAAAGCCCTCTAAGTACAGAGAGACACAAGATATCATATCAACAAAGTCCAGCGTTTATCTGTGGCTGGATATTCTCTGAACTGCACCATCTGGAAATGAATAGGACCTGATCTATATAAACCGTAAAAATTCCTATTGACTTTGATGAACAAACACTATTTCCTGCAAATAATACCTGTGTGTTTTTGTCACAGGCAGGATTTGCTTCTTAAAAATGTGTTTGAAAAGCAAACTAAAAAGGTTTCAGGTGGGTTGGTAGAATTAAACTCCCCTGATGACTGAATTGCTTGCACAGTTTGCCTGTGCTGCTCCTTATAGTAACTTGAGTCGGTCTTCGTGCTGCTGCTCGTGGTAGGAGTAGACAGAAAAAGTACTATGCTTGTTTTCACTCAAAATTCTGAGTTTTTGCCAAGGAAGAAGGAGGAGGAAATAATGAGCTTTTGACAAGCGTTTTTCAAACAATAGAATACTAAATTATGGCCTGGGAATGAAGATCCGTTCTTACAAGAGACGACTAAGGAGCTTAGCTTTCCTAGCCAAGCCAAACTGAAGGCTGGAACAGAGGTGGCCATTGTTGCATCTAAGAAGATTGGGGCGTAACAGTGGGGAAGGAAAAGAGCTATTAAAGCAAAGGGACAATGCTGAAAGAAGAACAAATGGGTATAAACTGGCCATTAATAAAGTCAGGCTTTTAATGTGAAGAATATGTTCAACTATCATAACAGCTGGATTATGACAGCCTTTAGACAGGAGTAGGTGTAGGCAGGTGATGTAGCCCACCTGGGTTTAACATGGAGCCACTCACACTACAGCCAAATGGCACAGGCAGGGGAGGGGACCTGAAGTCAACTCCATACCTTTCTCTTGCTTGGGCAAGTAATTTGATTTTAGTATTTCCATCAGTTTACTTCATTTCCAGGAAAGTGTAGGTGATAACCTCCTTTCTTCAGAGTGCCTTTCTACACATATGAAGGCTGAATTTTAAATTGAGCAGCTCCCTATCACATCACCATTGCATCATACACATCTTTCTTCCACTTCAATCTTCACTCCACAGTCAAGTGGATTTTACTACCTTCCCTCACTATTTTGCCATTACGATCCCATCCTTATTTCCTCCTCTTCCTCCGCCTTGCAGCCCAGATCGTTTCAGCCCTGTCATTCATTAAGTAAAAGCATACAGCTGCAGTTGATGGTTACAAGCTACAGCACAAGTGGAGCAGCTTAAATTTAAAATGTGCTTGTTTCCATCCTTGCCCTGCTCGCTTTGGGCTGCAGCAGCTTTTGCTGCAACAGCTCTCAACCTGCCTGAGTCCCAACAGCTCGACACTTCAATAATTTAAGTGATTTACATTCCCCAAAGTGCATCTGAACAGATTTATTATGAGTGTTTGAGACCTGTTCTTCTAAAGCACTTCTCTGACGTCTGTTCTTCATTAGAGTTCACCACCTAAGTCAGTTCAGAGTGATAATGGGACGGTAAGTGCTGTTTCTTGGAGCTTATCATGGGAGCCAAGCCCATTAAGATGGGCTGATATTAGGGGTCTTTGTGTTCATGTAGGCTGCAGAATGTGCAGGTATGATTAAAATAAAGCACTTGAGAGAAAGAAAAAAGTCTTCCAACTTATTCTGCATTGAATTTCTGTCCCTTTAACAAGAAATCAAGCATGTGACCTCATGGGGTTTTGCCCACTTGGTATCACTGGTAATTTTTTTTTTTTTTTTTTTTTTTACTTTTTCCCTCAGCCAGTTTGTCATGTGCCAGTGCATCCCTTTGGATACACAAATCATACTCTTTCTCCTTGGACCGCTCTCCTCTTAGAGAAGAAGGTGTCCCTTTCTCCAGGCCAACAACAGCCCACTTGACAAAGCTTCTCCTACTCTACACCAGGTTGGTTTATTCCCCAGAGTTGTCCTGTGCTCTCCTTCATGGTAAGGTCAGACATCCTGTGGATGATTTCAAGTGGCCTTAAGCATACAACTTTCACTGTGTTGCTGGAAAATCTCATTCCTTTTATTTGTTACTTGTCTTAAGAGGGTACCAAGTACCCCCTCTAGATACATGCCTTGGAGACTGTATTTTGTGGAACTATGGCACTGAGAAAGTTAATGGGACCTTATTCAAGGCCATGTGACAGTTTGCAGAAGGGACTGGTAGAGAATTGGTACTCCAGGCTCTCTGCCTTGTGGATTAGTCTCAAAGCTGTCCTTCCTTCTGAATTTGTACAACTACCTGGCTTGGTCTGGGTCACTCCAGTTCACTTTGTCATGTCTCAGTACTGTGTCATCAAAATTTCCCTTCTGTGCTTTTTTTCTGCCCTGTTCTGCGCTGTTTTCCTGTGCCTGGCTTGAAATTCCCCTGCCTTGCTGCCTTGCTGGGCACGTCCCTTTCTGCTCTGGTTTGTCCATCGCTCTTGCACTCCTCTCCCTTTCTAAGGAGTCTGTCCTTTCACATTTGAACACACACCACTCAAGCAGCAAATCAACCCCGCATTCCCTGTCCTGATGTGCCATACAGGAATCTCTCCGGAGCCCACGGTGAGGGCTACAGCTTCCCCCCTGACCTGTGAATTCTCTCCTGCTATGGGGACTGAGTGCTGGTCCCTCATCCACTAAAAGAAGAAGATTTCAGCCTCATTTTTCACTGGCAGTGACTAGAATGACCAATCTGCTGCCTGCTGAGGAGCGAAAGGTCAGGCCGGGTCCGTTCTGTGGCTACTTGTTTTTCTCCACAGTGACCAATTTCAGACAGTAATAGAAGCATCAATAATGTCTCTGTCTTCTCTGACTGCTTTGTTTCTTCTTCCCCCCCGCCATTGATTGAAATACTGCAGCCTCTGTTTGTTAGCTCAGCCCCTGCGAGGCAGGCTGAGGTGCTCGCTCGCAGCGCATCTTCCCTGTGAGCTGAACTAATTTGGGATCATGGAGGTGCTGATTGCAGACTGCAATCTGTAATTTCCTTGGCTTGTGCTCTTCTGTGGTTGAGGCCTGAGCTTTTGGGGTTCTAGGGAGTCACCTGGCAGCTGAAATCCTGCTAACAGGTTTGCATGCTCAGAAGCGGCAGATGGAAGACCCTCTCCAAGGACTGATTGCCACCCCGGTTCAAGAGGCTCAGCTCCTGCTGCCAGAGCTACAGATGAAGCTGGGAGCAAGCAGGAACCTTAAGGACAGGGGCTGTGTGGCACACGTGTCCTCAGAGCCCCCCCCAGCTGTGTCCCTGCTCAGCTCCACATAGAGCATGATCCAGGCCAATAGGAATTCAGTGGAAACCAAGTCTTCTTCCTTCTGTCTTGGTGGAAAATAACATAAGTATTAAAAAAAGAAAAAGACTAAACTGCTACCACCAATAAACCACCTTCCCCCAAATCCAAGCTGCCTGTCAGAGAGGCTCATTAGAGCTCAGACTTCTTCCCTAAGAAGAAGTCTTCTTCAGGCCTAAGAACATACCTCAGTCATGAACTCTTTCTGTTGAGCTTCAAGGCTCTCTTTTTCACAGGTTAAATTAAAGTTCACACTTGCATTTCTGGTTAAGTTGCCTCCCTAGTCTGGGACTTGTGATTTCTGAGCTCTCACCCCTGAGCCATCACTTCTCCTTGCACAGGGACAAGGAAAAGGAGGACAATATGCTCTTTCTCCTCCAGTTTCCACCATATGCTGTGTTTAGCAGGAGGCAGACCCTACTTCTCACTGTCTTTCTGACCTGCAGCATCTCAGCACACTGCAGATCACCCCATAACTGCCCTGCAGCAGTCCCTACCTCATCGCAGACCTCTGTGGTGCCTAATTGTCGTCTTGGCGACGTTCAGAGTGGGTGTAAGACATGATATTGGTGCCTTATCCTGAGCTGCTGCTCCTAGACCCTGTATAGCCCATCAGAGTCCTTTCTGGAATACAGCTGGTGCTCTTTGCAACTGCTGATTTCTCTTGACAGATGAAAACTCGATGAAATTTGGTTGTTTTAAACAAATCTGTTTCTGTGAGCACATGGTTGTGACTAGAAGGGCTTTGTAGTTTAGAATTGCTTAAGTTAATTGATATTCAAGAGAGATTATTCAATGGTAATGCATTCATAAACAATGCCACTGTTTGAAAAATTAAAACATTAATTTAAATTAAACTGTAAACAAGGGAAAGATGTTGTGTGAGTAAGGATTGAGAAAGCACTGCAGAACATCATCTGACTGGAGCGATGTACCTATTGCTGTGTGGGATGTGTATATTTTTAAATGAGGAGAATCAAAACAATTTTTAGCCCTGTTTCTAGCTCTTCTAAGAGATTTTTGTCTTCAACAAGAGAACATAGTTCAGTGGTCACTGAAGTTTTCAGAAACTGTTTACTCCCTTCTCCATCAGCCATCTCTTGTGATTGTGGCTGGATCTCATCCTAGGGCATTTGACCATGCAAGCCTGGGAGGTGATGCCACTCCTATCCTATATGATGCTTGCTGGGATTAAAATTAGTCCATTTGGTCTAAAAAAAATAATGCAACTAGTGATTTTCACAATGCTACTTGTGCCACTTCCAGCAGGAAAGGGTTCTTGGGTAGAGCATTGCTTTTTTTCCAGATGTTTCTCTTAACTAGTAAACCCTTCCTTTATAAATAGCTGAACTGGGTTGTGATCCTGGGTCATTAAGGCAGGCTACAGCCCTAGATAGAGCACAAAGTTAAAACTTGGGTGACCTGGGTTCAAGTTTCTGCACTGCTACCGATCTTCTCTATAATCCTGAGTAAGTCACCTCCCTGTCTCTGTTCCTTCCTGTAACGCGGGGCTGTCAACACCTTCTTGCTTCATGAGATTTCCAACGTATAAATAGGCTAAATGTGTGGAGGCACTCAAATACAGTGGTAATGAGGGTCATCTAAATACCATACTTAGATAAGTAAGGGTGATTATTTTCCATCTCCTTTATCCCTGCATGACAAAAATGTTTCCAGAAGCCTTTATATACAGTGCATAAGCCAGGAGGAGTGAGAAAGTAATTCCCTGTCCTCAGTGATTTTTTTCTATTTAGACAAGGTGTGTATTTGGGGGTGGGGGGGTGGGATGGTTATTTTATCACAGAGCCTTTCTCTACATATTGGTAAGTCGGGTTATTTTGCATGAGTTCATCACACCACCCCAATAGTATTAGCAAGTAAAGCACACAAAGTTATTTATGGTGAAGGAAAATCAAATCTCCTCTCAGAGATTATTGGCAATAGATGAGTGAAAATTACTTTAATCCTGTCCAGTCCAGAGAATTCCCAGTAGCTTCAACGTGTTAGCCTTCTGTTTTTCAGAAGTTTATCACTGGTTCCCAGTGGGTCATAGTAAACTTGATTTGGCAGAATGTGGTCCCTGACATTTCTTCTAACACAGCCTCTGTATCAGGTAGGAATGCTGGGGTTGTTTTTTTTTTTTCCTTGTGAGTGCAAGGCAACAAGATTGTTCCTTAAAATGAACATGAAAACCTGAAATGTCTAAATCAGCTTTCAGTATATGGGAAAACATTTTTTTTATTTATAGAAAGAATATGAGAAGTAGGACTCCTTCTATCTTTATATCTAGCAGCGAACAACCAATTGTAAGTTGTGTCCTTTCCTGCCTCAGTTTCCCAGGGTTCAAAAAAACCCCAGTTAATATTTAAGGCAAGATATGCCCTATCTATGCAATGCTATATTCTGTTATGATTTATTTAACCATTAAAGTATTTTCTTAAAGCAAATGATTTAAAGCTGATAGTTAGAAATACTTTTCTTACATAGCATATAATTAACATGTGGCACTCAATGCCACAGACATTATTGAAGCCAAGAGCTTTGGAGGATTCACAAAAGGATTAGACATTCATATGAATAATGAGAAATTCTATTAGAGAAAATAAAAAATGTATGAGGGATGGAGAACTCTATGCTTCAGGGTATAAAGCAGCTGCTAATTGATGAGGGCTAGGAAAGAAACGTGCCCCCATGGGCAGGACATCTCGTGACAGTTTGTTTTGAGGCTTCTTGAACAGTACTGAGAAGTTCATTTGTTGCCTGCTGAAGGGATTGCTGAACTGTCTGAGCCTGGCAACTCCCATCTGAAGGTAACAACTGAGTTAAAAACCAAAGGTCCGACCAAGCCAATTATGGCTGAGCCGTGGTGGCCCATAGCAGAATGGAGCTGTGGTTCTTGGTGTTGCATCCAACTGTGCAAGGAGGTCTCGGTGGCACCTTGACAAGGTGTGTTGAAACCTGTCACATCTTCCCCTCGTGTAATCCCAGGGAAAGAAAAAGAAAAGCCACAAAGGGGAATTGCACCTGGTCGCTCAGTTGATTTGAAATCATTCCTGTCCAGTCTCCTTCTGCCTGTTTACCCAGGGCCTTCCACAGACATGTTTGCGCAAGGCACGCGGCCATTTAACAAACACATCAGGTAGCCAACCATGTTTGCAGCTATCGAGCAAGCAATTATGGTTCATTCAAAGGCTTTAGTTTGATCCAGCCTCAATTAACAGGGAAGGCATTGCCACATCTGCCTGCGAGTTCAGAAGCGTCCACGATTCAACTTAGATTATTGCTGTATTTCTGCAGCCTTTGATAGAGTAAGATTGATTACAAGGAATAAGGAAAAAAAAAGAGTGACCTTCCTCAGACTTTTCCAATGGTATTTCAGTATTTTATAATCACTGTTTAACTGAGGAATTGCTCTCTGGTTATTAATATAAAAATTATCACCACCTTTGACTAATAAAATCAATAAAGGCTCCTACCCTTTGAAAAGGCAAAAAATCTCTCTGTTCATAATTAAACATTCCAATCTAATCTGGAGCAATAATAATCTTCAAAGTTTTATAAAAGTCCTAATAATAATATCTTACAGAACACCTTTCAGCTCAGCAGACTTCACAAACTCTGGCCAGATTTGGAAAGCATCTTTGTGCATGGCTGGGCTTGGATATGCACATCACTTTTTAAGGAGGGTTTTTTTTGTGGCATTCCATCATCAATGATAAATGCATATAAGAAATATATATATATTGCATCTGATTATATATGCAATTGTGCATCAGTAGCACAATTAAAAGACTTTTGCTTCTGGGTTTGCCACATGGATGATATAACTTCTAACTGCAGGTGCCTGCAGTGAGGCATTTACATTCACTCAAAGACCTCTTGAGGAAAAGGATCAGATTGTTGCAGGTGCTGAGAATTTATAGCTAATTCTTATTAAACCCCAGATTTTTTCAAAGTGTTTTATTTCTTGCATTTGTGCTGGGATGCAGTGGGCAAAATTACTTCTTGATGCCCCCTTGTTACGACAGGGTTAGCTATGAATGTCTGAAGTCAATGTTCATACAGTTGGTGGTGATGTAAGCACCAAGGTAACTTGCCTGTCCTTCACTCCAGCCAGGCTGTCAGGGTTAACTTAGTGGTAGAAGTGGGATCAAAATTCACTATCATCTATAGAGCGATACTGCTTCTGCCTCTCTAATTTCTACTGTCCTTTCCTGGAGTTACATTTATCAGGATTACTTGCTTCTCAGGCAAGTTATCTCTGTCAAGCTTGAATGGCTATTCTCACGGGGTACCGAGAGACATGCGAGCTAATTAACTATCATCCTGCATTTGATGATGACGAGCATCCATTGAGAACCTTCCATCCCAGTGGATCTCATGGAGCTTCACATATTAAACAAACCTGCATATGCCAAGCACAGGGATTACCTCCTCATAAATGAGTGGCAACCAGTTTTGAGCCGAATCACTCGACAGTTTAACAGCAGGCAGCGGAGCTACGCAACAGTTCACGGCAGGGAGTAAGGAGTACCTTTATAGAATGATTAACTTGTCTAAGAAAATGATGTCTCTGCAGGGTTTTCATTTCACATGTAGCTGCCACCAGTAACCCTGTAACAGAGCAGGTATGAAATATGGGTTAGGGATCCCTTTTCACCATTGTCCACGTATAGAATTCCTGCAGGCATTGTAGGTATCAACTTAGATTTAGGTAGCAGTAACTCAGAATTGACCCTTTTGATCTAATCTGACCTTTTTGATCTAATCTAGCCCTTTCCTAGGCATTAAGCATTTCTAACCATGGGGGTTTTCTTATACAAGTGTGTCCTTTCAGTGCTTGTCATGGAAGGAGTCCCAACGGATGACTGAGAGAATGCTGAACCTTTTTTTTTTCCTATGTTCAACCCATCCCAATGAGGGATCTGAACTGATGTTACATCACCCTGAATTGTGTCGTGTGGACAAATCCTTTGACTTCCTGAGGCATTTTGGAAGAATCTGGATTTGAGCAAATTGTTTATCTTCAGAAGTTTCTGGCGTGCAGGTTTGTTTGGAGAAGACTTGGCTCTGGTTATCAACAAGGTCCTTGAATCCTGTGACAACCAAAATGCACAACCACAGTTAGGAGAGAAAAGAAAAGAAAACCCACAAGGCCTTTGTACCCCCCTCCCTCTCTCCATATGTGGGTGAAGATAATAGTTTGTGCACAATATCAATAGATGAAAGAGCTACCTAAATACCGAGTGCTATTGTAGGACGAGACTCAGTGGGGGTGAATCTGTGCAGCCCCACTGAAGGTGACAAAACTGTGCTGATCTCCATCTGCTACAGATGAGACCCTTAAGTATTTATTACTGTTATCATCTGAACCTGAGTTGCAGCTCTCCCCCCATATTTACTCATCACTGACTTTATCACATCCCCTTTCATTTGCTTCCTTTCTGAACAATTTACATTTCACCCCCTTGGAGCTTTTTTGGATGAGACTCCTTTCATCTCTCATCATAATGTTCAATAATGACATTTCCATTTGCTTCCCTTTTCATGAGGCTCCTTTTTGAAAACAGGATCTGACCTCTCTCTTTTTATTCTCCCGTCAGCCAAGAATCACATTGTGCATGAATTTAATTGACTTACTGCATCTTTACAGAATGTGGTTACTTTAGTTTTGTGTGTGCTCTGTTTGTTTGTTTGTTAATTTCTGGGTCTTTGAGAACTAGATTATGCAATTTCCAGAGCCTATTTCCAATTACTATTGAATTTTTCAATTGAACTGGATTTCATTGTGAGATGGAAAATAGAACGAACTGAAAATTCAACTGAAAACATGTCAGTATTGTTGATAACATGTGTTAGTGCTAATATAGAATTTATCAGCTTATTTTCTCTTCTGGGGCAATGTAGGGAGGGGAAGCATCAAATAAACAAAAGCAAGTAGAGCTTTTTTCTTCTCTTTTCGCTGAAAGAAACATGTGTTGCACTGAACAAAACCTTTTTTGTCCTGTTTTGATGAACATGAAACCCACCTGATCCAGTTCTTCAATCCTCAGATGCAATGAAAAACTCCTACTCTTTTCAAGAAACCTCCAGCATTACTGTTATTTAACTGGCTCCTGATCTGGTATGAACTGGCCCATCACTGTTGATCCAGAGGGAGTGATTTACTCCTGTGGAGAATCTGGTCCATTATTATGACAGGTGACATTGGTGCTGGTGGCACCTTTTGGAGAAGGAAAGCAGGATGCTTCTGTGACAGATGTACAGCATGGAAGGGACCAGTTGGTACAAAACATGTCTAAAGTCTTTAGGTTGCTTAAACAAATGTTGCTTGCTTGCTTGGTCATGGCAAGATGCAATATTTCTGGGAAAGCTGAGTGTGGTGGAGAGCCAAATGGACCATAGCTCCTTCTGCCTACAAGCTTGCCTGGTCCTGCTTGTGCTGTGCCATGTGGCAGAGAGGGGGACGCGGAGCCACCGTTCTTCAGCACCAGTGGAAACATCCTTGACCTGTGTGTGCTGTCTCTCCTTTACTGTAAGGTAGCTTGGCTCCCAAGAGGGCTGAATACATATTGGTGTGAGAGAGGGGGCTTCACCGTGTGTGAAGACATCTGAGGTAGATGTATGAAGACCTTATGAAGTAGCTCTTTTCCCTTCTAACTTCTTTGAGGGAGGAAGCGGTGGCTCCATGTGCTGTCAAGCTTGGTCAGATCAGAACTCTCCATGAGGAGAGAAGCAAGTGCTCAGTGCAACAATGTTTTGCACGTGCCATTCCAGTGCATCTGGTGGATTACCATGTCAGGTTCTGGCAGCTGGTGGTCAGAGGGCTTCCTCTGGTGTTTTAAAGAATAAACACCAAACCCACAGACATGCATACCCCATCTGAGTCTCCCTTTTTGAAGCTTTGTGACCTCCCACAGCATCCTGAGGTAAGGACTGAACTGTCTGTGGTTTGAAAAGGGGCTTGTTCCATTTATTTGAAACCCCTTGCATGGTGACTATACAGAGTGTCCCATAGTTATTCTGATATAAAACACCTGGGAGCCCCATTCTGCACCTCTTTTCTTCCACCCAGATCTTTACAGGTCTCCTCCAACCTCTTTGATCTTTTTCTTTCGTGAGCCTTTGGTTAGAAGGCTCTCCTTGCACACCATAACAGGTCTTTGATCCGTGTTTCCTTTCTCTGCACATTTTCCATTTTTTAGGTTTGAGGGGTTTTTTTTCCCGTCTTTTTTACCTGAGATGGGGAGAGTAAAATTACATGCACAATTGTACATTCAGGTAAACTGTAGATTTATACAGTGGCACAACTATGCTTCATGTTTTCTTCTCTGATACTCCAGGAGTTCCTGCTATTTTATTTGCCTTTTTGAACATTTCTGAGCACTAATCTACCATTTTGTAGAACTATCCACAATGACTCCAAGGTCCCATTCCTGACTGGAAATACAGCATTAGGCTTATTTTCCCCATGTACATTACTTAGCACTTAGCAGCATTGAATTTCATCTGTCATTTTATCACTGAATCATTCTGCATCTCAGGAGTCTTCTGTGATTCTCTGTAGTCAGCTTCAAATTTGACTATGCTCAGTTAGTCTGTGTCTTCCACTAACTTCATCTGCTCGTTATGAATCCCCTTTTCCAGCCCATTTATGAATATGTTGAATATGGCTGTTTCCTGTCCTTTTAAGCATTTTTCCTCTCATTCCCTTAGATTATATTTTCTCTAAGAGCTTTTGGATGTTACCTTGAGAGGTTTGTCGTGGTTTTTAGTTTCCAAGCACTACATTGACTCATCATCCTTATCGATATATTTCTTAATTACTTAGAAGACCTCAGCACGATCTGTGAGGCATGACTTCCCTCTACAACAGCAGTATTGACTCTTGCTGAAGAACGATGTGTCCACGCATTTGCTAATTCTTTTTGCTTTCGTTTCTAATAATTTGGCTAATCTGCCTGGTGCAGCAATCAAACCTGTTGTGGGGGTGTGGTATCAGCTCTGGAGAGTGTTATTTTTAAGGCTGGAATTGTATTTGTCAGTTTTCCCTCTTGTGCAGACTGCTTTCCACAGAGTTCAGAAGGTGGCCAGCGTGACTCTGCGTGATTGCCTACCAGGGAAGGATCAACATGGACTGGAAGCTCTGTTTCAGGCCTTGAAACTTCACATTTGTCACAATCTAATCCTTCTTCATCCACATCTTGAGGGTATGGGTGGAGCAGTGCCTACCTTTTCAGTCCATATTATGGGGGTATGTCACTGCACCAGGCAAAAGTTGTGTTTACAAGGATAGGAGCAAACAGATCCTGTGCTTTTTAAGGATAAGGTTTTGCCTGCCCTACGTTTTATCTGACAAGGAATATTTGTGCTCCAGTTTTCCTTCTGATGGAAAAGGAAACAGAGCTGTGAGCAGCAGGAGCACTAAGGGTCCTTCAAATCACAGACCCACTTCACTGCCTCTTCTTGCTGAATCGTTTGTCCGGCAAACTCGACAACCAAACAAATGTGGATTATCCCCCAGTTGAAAAGTATTTTACTTTTAGCTGGTGTAAATCAAACTCCAGAGAAGATATTTTTGAGCTGAGGATCTGTCCACTTTCACACGGTCCAGTTATATTTGTGTATCCATAAAAATGTTTTGTTTTTTTCTTTAAATGACACAAACCCAACAGCTCTGTTAAAAACCTGTGTATCATTCTGTCAGTCCCAGTCAGCCTTAAACTCGTGCTGTCCATCTCTCTTTAGCAGAAAGTTTCTGTACTTTCTGGTTGATAGGTTTGATTTCAGGCTGGTTGCTCAGTTGGATCAAGGAATGGACAAAACCCCCACAAAAGTAACAGCCAGTTCAAGTGGACGTGGTTACACTCATTTCAGTAAAGTTCTCACTTCTGACATCATCTGAGGAACTGATCTCTTGCTGGAACAAAAGGTTGGAAACCATCTCTGCTCACATCTATCTTCTGTTGGTTTGGTGGATAAATTGGGGGCTGCTGTCTGCAGAGCTGTTCAGCCCCTTTTCACCAGCGTAAATGTCACTTCCAGGATTAGATAAACATTTACTTCATTAATATAATATATGTTCCTTAAATGAGAAGCCAACCCCTGCAAAATGACTTCTCCTTATGGGCCAGGCTTGGCCTTACCGGTCCTTGCTGTCCCATTCTGATTCTCACAGCTACTTGAAAGTCTCATCACTCTCGAGTGGGAAGCCTTAAATATTCCCAGTGACATTTCCTTGGCCTCTGGTGATTTAATATTATTAACCTGGTATGTTATTAAAGTGACAGGAGATGTCTCCCCTTCACAGGTATATTTTTCGGAAAACTCATTTGAATTTTTATTACTTTATTTTGAGGGGCAGCTAGTGGAGCACAGAGCGGGCAGGGAGGGCACAGGAGAGAAATGAGCCCGGTCCTGGGTATGAAGATCACCTCTGTATGTAGATTATAGGTTCTGGCATAGTTTCTTCCACCATAGTTTACTTCAGAATTGAGTACTGCTTGGATTGAGCAGTCAGACTAGAGTATTTCCAGGAAAAGCCCCTCTTCCCTGAGACAGCAGCCTGTTTCAAAGGGATCACCTGGAGAGAAAATAGGCTTTTATGTACTTTGTGAATCCCAAAATTTTTATGCTTTACCCAGATCTCAATCTGTGTCTGCTTAAGTTTCATTTTACAGCTGTTGTTACTGCAGGAAAAAAAATCTAAAGCACATAGTGAAAATCTATAAACTCAGGACAGTGTAGAAAGAAATCCAGATTCATTCATTAATCAGTGGCATTAAAATCATTTGAATGCAGTTGTATTGGTTCCCTCTTGTTGCACATGTAACCTGCAGGGCTTGGGTTTGCCCAAATAAAGGAGAGAATTGATTTCAACTGCTCAGGAAATCCCTAGCTCCATAACAAGATCTCTGTTTATGGAAGGTCCATAAATTTTCAAGGATGTGTTTTGGAATTTTTGTTCATTTTTTGTGGGGAGTCTGACTCGTTAAATGTTTGGGGAGAAAACTCTCAGTTGTGGTACGTTATTTTTGGTTCAAGAAGGGAGGAAAAGATGAGATTGTTTCTAGTCACTCATTCAGGAAAGCTGGGATATTAGATCTCCATCAGCTACTGACACTTTTGGAACTTGTCGTGCTGGTTTTTTCTGTCTTTCCACAACCTGTCCAGTCTGTCATGTACAATTTTTTTAGGGACTCTGAACAAATATAAACATCTTCCTCAGTTTGTGAAACAGATCCTTCTGTGTTTTCCAGCAGATACTTGGTTCAGTACTTTGATCCACGCCCATCTCTACGCTTTGTTCATTACAATGGCATCACTTTGAAAGGATCTTTAAATAAATTTCCTTTGTCTATGGCTTATCAGCTCCTTCCCATCTGCCTGTCTCAAAATCAGAACATTGGTATTTTCGTTCACTAAAAACTTTGCAAGCTAAGAAATGATGTCCTATACTGACAGGGTTCCCTTCTTAAACAAGACATTCATGACTTTTCCGTTAGGCTTTAAAACTGGTATTGCAGCCAAACCCTCCCATTCAGGTTTATTTTTACCTTTTCCCTCTATGTAATCTCCAAAATCATTTTAGAAAAATACTGTATCAAAAGCTGATATTAAACTCTCAAGTGCCTGGCAAATGATTTAAAGCAATGGCTCACACTGGGGTAAACCCCAGAGATTTCTTTTGTAAAGTTCCACCTACATAATCTCTTAGAGGTAGATTTTTAGAGCTTTCTATTTACTTTAGTCTGGAGACATTTCTTTGCTTTTATGGCTCATCTACTTTCTGTCCACCAGTTCTTTTAGACAGGAATGCTGCTGTTTCCCTACTGTTTAATATTTTTTTCTCTTGCTTAGCAGTTTCCTTTGCTGTCATCATCCTGTGCATGTGCAAAGCATGAGCAGCCTGCCTGCTCTGTAGCTGGTTGCTGGAGAAAAGGCTGTGCTGTACACCTGTGCACACCCTGGCTGGGGAAGGCAGGATGTGCACATCTCACTGTGCCCCTTGCTGTGGGATGGTACCTCTTCCCCAGGACCAGTAGGCTGGGCTGATCCTTGGCTGATGCAAAGTGATCAAGTACCAGTGGATTTACTTTAGGAGATCACCTTTAATTGAGTATTAGAATATTCTGGCTTTGAGAAGGCACCTGGCTGATTTTGCTCTGTGTCCTCCTGGGTCATCATCTTCCTCCTTTTGTGTTGTCTCCCTCACAACTGGGTGTTGCGTCTCTCCCGAACGGCCATGGGAAGCACCGTAGGCTGGGGCTGCAGCAGTGTTTCAGACACGTGTCCTCTCTGGGCTGCAGCAAATGCTTCTTTATAATTCATGGGATAACTGTGGGTGAAGAAATGCCATGTGTAGCGCCGGGAAGGAGCTTCAGACTGAGCATCTGGACATTTTTACATGCAAGAACAAGCACAGGTCTTGTGAGCCTCACTAACCCAAATTGCTGTTGCTGAGTTCTGCTGAAAAGCAAGTGCTGTTGGGGACACAGGGAGGGAGTAACATCAGTGTGTGCAATGGAAGTGTAGAGTAATGTTTTCTAACACATTTATGTAACAGGTATTGCTAATACCTGTGTCTACATAGGAAAGTTTTACCAGTTATCTTGGTTGAGTTATCATGGGCTAAAATATAAGAGCCCCTCCAAACTTTCCATCTAGAAATAAGTATTTTATTCCCCTGTGAAAAGCTATAATGGTCTCTACCTCCTGCATGAGACTCTTCCTGACTTACACAGTAACCTCCATGTCATTACAGTAAGTCATCATTTATAAAGACTTCTTACTCCTCATCCCCTCATAACGTGACTTGGACCATATTTCTTGAAGAGGGAGTGTCTTGATTTTTTTTATTTTTACTTTATTTTTACCTTACATTTAAGGAAATGTTACAGAGTGGTTTTGGTTTGGTCTTTTTTCCCCCAGTTTGTCTCTAAACTCCTTTTCTAGTGAGAAAAATGGATATTAAAAGTCCATAAGTTACTTACTCAGTGTAACTTCCTTTAGGTGTTTACATCTTTTAAAATGTTCTATATTTAAATACTTGCCTTATGATGCGTTGAAAAAAAATCTGTCTTTAGCAGAAAATTCTCATTTATTTTTAATGCTGAGTCTGTAAAAAGCCAGATTTTGAAAGGAACATATAACTGAGTGGAAGTGATATGTGTTCTTTTTGAGTCACTCTGATGCAAACATGAAGAAATCCTATAGCAAATTTCAAACAAAACCTTTCCTTTTCACACCACATTCTCCCTGGGAAGGAGTTTCATCACCTTGCCTTGCTCTGAGGAGCACACACAGGCAGAGGGGTACCTGCCTTTCCTGCAGTGTCTCGATGCCGTGGGATGTTTGTGACCCCTGACAATCTCACCTCTTCTTTCCTGCTGTATAGTCTTTTCCCAACACACCTCTACCCCTTCACCATACCTCATACAGTCCATTTTTTCTTCTTTTTTCAGAAGCTTTTTGTTCTCCTAAGTATCTCTGTATATTGAGCCTTTGTCTTGCTCACGAAGTGTGAGCAATTCCCTACTCCTCCTGCTCAAATACATGGATAACACGTACACAATTCAGCCCTGAATGTGCATCGCCTCCTTCTTTTACACACCGACTCCTTCTGCAGTTGTGCATTACACCATGTGTAGCCTCTCCATCCCATTACAGCCTCTCCCACACTTTACTCCCAGCCCTGACCGCAGGAGTGCAGCTGCATTATCCTACACACGCTCTTTGGCTGCTCGCTCTTCATCTGGTGAGCACGTACACAGGTGATATATGCCTTCACCATCCCATAAAACCATCCATCTCCAGATTCCCCACCTCATGCCATGGGGAGGTGCAGCCTCCCCAAGCAAATCCACACCAGTGCCTGGTTGCACAGCACCAAGCAACGCATCTGCGCGGCTCCCCTGCCGCACACACCACACTTTCCTGTCCCCACCTACTCCTTCAGACTCCCAGACGTCCCCATGGCCCATTAAAGTGATGTTGATGTCCAGCTAACGCTCTGTTCCGTCCTCATCCTGCTGCTGTTACATAAGGCTGGGTGCTGGGTGCACGAGCTGTCCCCGAGTGCATAATGGATGCTGCATTTGCCTACGCTTACTGTACTTCCAGTATCTACATCAGCGCTTTGTAAAGCCCTTTGGGATACTGTGAACATGAAAGAAGCTATATAAAACCCAAACCCTATTCTATTCTAGAACCACGCTTTTAAGTCCTTTTATCACAGAATGAGGCAAGGGTTGAATTGAGCCCAGAAATAGCAATTTAAAGTTTTCATGAAAGAGTAGAACAGTATATGTTTGGTATATTTTAACATAATCTGTGAACAGTAAGTGCTCTAAAAGCATGCCATTTATTTGGGGGTGGGGATGTGGAGAGGAGGGGGGGAGAATTGTAAGTGCTTGTTTTTCCTTGGGATTTTGTTTATTACAGGAGCTGACAGAGATCTATTGGGATGACAAAAGGGAGGGGGAGAAAAACACCCTCACAGAGGTCTGTGATTGAGGCGAGGAAAATAACAACCTGTTTCGGTTGTTTGAGTGCGGAGAGTTATTTGGGATGTGATCTGAAACCAGCTGTGCAGCTGAAGAACATCAGGAGAAAACTTCAAGTTTTAATGCCGTATCAAAAGCTATAAGGTTATGAGTTAAACACAATTGCTGGCAGGATGGCTGCAAAGAAGTGGCTGTCTGCAGATGGTACGGATTTAAGCCAGGGCCTTAGGACCTAAGGGTAGGCAGCAGACAGTGACACTGGAACAAAAAGAGGAGGCATCAAGATGATTTTGATTCAGATAGTTGCCTCTAAGAGTGCACTGGATACTGCAGTAGGGTCCACGAAAAAGAGGAAAAGGGGATCTGGAGTATCTGGATTCTGTGTCCCAGACCCTTGCAGGTTGGCCCAGGTCAGCTCTGCACATGGACAGCGGAAAAGCATCATGCACTAAAGCTTCAGTGCACAGACCCTGTGAATGGCTGGATATTTTCTTGCATGGTCCTGTCAGACAGCTCTGGGCACTCCTGGAAGTACCTAGAAGGCTCTTCATTTAGCTCTTCGTGAAACTTTGTTCCGTTGACACGTTTTAGGAATGGTGATTATATATTTTGTATAAATTTTGGTTTCTTTGCCAGAAGTATTGCATATACTGATTGTAGATACGCTTATCTATGGGAATTCCCCAAGGAAAAAATGCTTATGCTAAAGGCCCATTAATTAGTGCTTGCTGCACTCACCGAGTTAGGTTTTAATCTGTTTAGTGTATTTCGTATTAGTGTAGCTCTAACTTTTAAAATCAAAACATTGTATGATACTGAGTCAAAGGCTTTACTAAAGCCAAGTCCATCAGTGTGATTATCAGTCCAACTTGGAATCTTCCCAAATAATTAAATCAGGTTTATTTGATAAAACCTCTTTTCCATAAAATCACGTTGATAGCCATTAATTCTATTCCTACCCCTTAATTCTTTATCAATTTGTTCCTTTATTAGCTCTTACATTATTTTCACTGCATTTATGTCATGATAAATTATCAATCCAGGGTAACTAGTAATCCCATAGGATATTTTTTTAATGTGACATTGTTACAAGAGCATCATGTTACCTGTAACTCTCATTATTTATGACTTTCTTAGGATTTGTGGGATAGGTCTTTTCCAAACCATCTCTTGATTTAGATTTAGAGTATCTAGACTGGTAAATAATAGTTGTTCAGCTATTAGTGAACTTAAAGGCCTCCTCACCTTCACAATTAGTAGTCTTTAGTTCAAAGGTTGGGGTCACAGTAAAATTAACTTCCCAGTTGGTCATTTATAGAAGTCCTGTAACTGTTCACATCTCCATGCCTCACAGGCATCCTTCCACTCCTTCTTCATTCCACACATCCTTAAAAGATTTTCTTCTTCAGATACTACGTTTTCTTTAAAACTTCTTTTCATCCATCCTGCTGATCAGCCCCGGCCAGGGCCAGCAGTTCCTGTAACCATTCACTGTCCTGTTTTACATTCCTGAAGAATTTTACATTTTACATTCCTGGAGAATTTGGTGGGGTTGAGAGGAACAGCAGCTGTACCTATCTACAGGACTGGGCGTTTAGTGCTGGTTTCTCCTTCCAGAAGAGGTCCTGCCCTTGCAGTCAGATGTGACAGTGATCCACAGAGCTGCTTTAAAGCAGTGCTTTTTCCTTGAGGTTTGATCCCTCTTATTTTCCAGATCTGTGTTGCAACAGACATGGCTGCTCTCGTGCCTGACTCTCTCACTCTGTGCACATTAGCTGTCTTGATTTATTTTGAAACCTAGACATAAAAAACTCTGTAACCTGTTCAGGCCCTCTCCCTTCTTCCAAAATCACCAGCCTTTTTTCCTGTTCCAGACAATATTTCTGTCTTAGAGATAAAAGCAAAGGGGTAATAGTTCTTCCCTACTACAGCATCCAGCCTAACGGTAAAATTCTGTGATTCCAGTAGCGAGGACTATATCATCTTCATACTTCAAATTACAAATCAACCTGAAACTTACTTCAGGCACCCTCTAAAATCTTTCCTCAGAGCCATCTCTTTGCACCGCAGTATATAAACTGTTATTGAATAGAATTGCCTTTTTTCCATCGTTATTAACAGTTTGTCATCTCTGCTTTATCATCACCAGCTGTACCACGTTGTAATAGGCTGGTGCTATTGTTAGGTTTTCCTTTATCCCTAACAGACTTTAAAAACTCTATTTTCTTTGGCTTTGCCAAAGATGGATTTTCCCCTGATGTTTTTTGTCTGTATTAAAACATATTCTGTTTAAAAGGGCCAATAGGATGTTAATTTCAGAGGTGGATTCTTCCTTTCATAGAACAGTAATCACCATAATAATAAAAATATAGCAAAATAGCACTTATATATTTTTATTTCCCTTGTCACTGCAGGTCTCTGTGTAATACTATTCAGTGTTATTATCTTGGTTAATTTTAAATGTCACAAGCACTGAAGTTTCTACCATTTCTCACAGAGATATGTCTGGAGTCTAACAGATTTTCCTTTTAGGGTTTTTTTTTCTTTCCTAATGATGACCTTATATTTTTACTCCAGTGAAATTTCACCACTTCTGCACTATTGTAATTGAGGGCAAAATTTGGCCCTTTGACATCAATGGAATTATGGTAGAGATGAACCTGTTCCACTTAGATCATAAAATCTCTCCTCATAAATCAGTCTTTCCAGTCCTTAAATCATCTGTGAAGACGCTCTTTGAGTTCCCTCCAAGTTGTCGATACGTTGTTGATGCTGAGATACTCAGAGCTGATTGAATGTTTGTCTCATTGAGCCCAGAGGGAGGAAAAAAAATGACCTCTCTTGACAAGAATTTATACATATCCTAAATAACCCTGTTCTCCTGTTATTTGCTGCCATATTAACCTGATGTGCTAATGTGTGATTTATTCTTATCCTTCAGTCTTTCTGAATAATTCACTTCCTGAATAGCTGCGATTCAGGTGGTTTATATTCATACATTTTGTTGTGCAACCAAGAAGTTTTCTACCTCGTTTTATTCTGGGCTGACCAGCTGCTTACTACTTTGGCACTTGGGCATTTTACTGATTTTCCACCTTAGACAAAGAACTTTCTGGTTTAGCCTCTAAAACAAAGCTAACAATGTGTCCAGCCTGCACAAGCTTTCTAATCTGTTTGTGTTTCTAAAGGATGTTTTGGCTTCTAGTTGCTTCCCAGCACTCTCAGAGCTGAATCCAAAGTGTGTTTAAATATATAGCGACACTTCTGTTGATCTGGCCTTTCAGTGCCTTTGGCACCATGTGCCTCTCCCCCCACTCCGTGGGTACGAGAGACATATTTACACATATTTACACATTAGGTGTAAATCAGCACACTTCCTTTGACACTGGCTGAGGAACTGTCTGGCACAATGACTCATTAGCTGCAAGACTAGTCTGAAGGGTGAGAATTTTTTTTTTGTTTTTTTATTATTATTCTTTATTTCTATTATTTTAACATAACCTTGATTTTTCCCCATCTTCCACCCTGTTTGAGAGCCTTACTTGGATAAGTCCAGCCCCAGACTCTCTCTCCTTGTCAGTCAGACCGTTTTATTTCCTCTGCTCTTGGTCTTTTTGAAGCTGAGTGCCAGAAAGCAGTGAGGTGAGCAGGGTGAATGGGCTGGGAAGAGGGGAAGCATCTCTGAAGAGGGAGTGGCGAGAGAGAGGAAAATTCTGGGACTTCTCTTTGAAAGAGCGGTGCTGAAGGTTAAGCTCGAGCCAGCTGGCCCCGCTGGCTGGCACTGCTGATAGACAGAACCTTTATCAAGTGTCAGCAAAGACATATGACATTTATCACCGTGGAAAGCCGGGTGCTGCTGCACTGACAGAGTATATTCAATACACGCCATCTCCACTGTACTGAGATCCCTTAATGGCATGATTTCTCACTGAGACCGGGACAGCTCTTCCTTCTGCCTCATCTCTGCTTCTTTCTGCTTCTTTTTCTAGCTTTCCCTCTGTAACTTTATCTATCTTTCATTTTTTTTCCCTTTCCATTTTTTTTCTGCTCCATATTCTTCTTTTTTGTTTGTTTGTTTTGTTTTTCTTCTCCTTTTCAACTTGTCACCCCTCTTCTCTGCTCTTACTCCCACCGTGTCTCTGCCCACCTATCCCAGGAGAGCACCACAGAACCCTTTACCCTTGGGCAGCTGTGGTATGACTGCAGAAGAATAATTTCCAGACCTGGGTTATAAAAGATTGCAGATCACTTTAGATCACAAGAAAAGTAAACAGCTGCTGTTCGTGAAATCCAGGCTAAAAGGCTGGAATTCCTTCCTCAGTGGAACTAAACCCTGTGCAGGTATCTTAGGGCTGTGAGCAGAGCCTATGGACACATGGCTTGCTGCACAGAGCACTGCTCAACGGGAAGAAAAGAGATGTGAGGCACTGCAATTAAGTTGTTATGCAAATCTAAACAGGGATTTTGTTTTAAAGTATTTCCCAGAATGAACATGATGTGATTGCAAGAGACGTGTGAGCCCAGAAACAGGGACGGCCTGCCCCTGCATAACATACACCTGGGAATAACTGAGCCAGTCACTGGATGTCACCATTGAGCTGCAGAAATGTGGCTTAAAGTTCATTATCTATCTGCTTTTAAAAGTACTAGTTTTTAAGGGAAGCATCTGTCACTGGAAACCCTTGGGTGAGTCAGCACCTTGCTAGGGACTGGACTTTGCCTTTTTTTTTTTGCTGGGATGTAGCATTGGTGTCTTACCTTAGTGTGGATGAAGGCAATGTGCTCATCCTCGAAGGGAACAAAGTGGTTGGGGACCACAACGAGGGAGTGATTTGGTGCTCATCTGATGAAGGTCCTGAGAACATGTTGACACAGGGTCTGGTAAACATCAAGAATGGCTTCCCTTCTCTGCTGCATGCATACAGCACAAGGAAGCCATCCAGAGGGATCTTGACAGGCTGGAGAGTTGGGCGCGGGTGAACCTAATGAGGTTCAACACTGCCAAGTGTCAGGTGTTGCACTTGGGCCGGAAGAATCCCAGACATAGATACAGACTGGGAGAAGAGCTTCTTGAGAACAGCCCTGCTGAGAAGGACTTGGGGATTCTGGTGGATGAGAAACTTAACATGAGCCAGCAGTGTGCTCTTGCAGCTCGCAAGGCTAATGGTGTCCTGGGCTCCATTAGAAGATGGGTGGCAGCAGGGACAGGGAGGGGATTGTCCCTCTCTACTCTGCCCTCGGGAGGCCCCATCTGGAGTCCTGTGTCCAGATGTGGGGCCCCCAATACAAGAAGGATGTGGAACTGTTGGAGAGGGTTCAGAGGAGGGCCACGAAGATGATCAGAGGGCTGGAGCACCTGCCCTACAAAGAGAGGCTGAGGGAGCTGGGATTGTTCAGTCTGGAGAAGAGGAGGCTGTGGGGGGACCTCACTGCAACCTTCCAGTACCTGAAGGGAGCTTATAAGCAGGAGGGGATTCAACTTTTTAAAAGGATAGACAATGACAGGACAAGGGGGAATGGATTAAAACTAAAGGAAGGAAGGTTTAGATTAGATATTAGAGGGAAGTTTTTTACAGAAAGAGTGGTGAGGTGCTGGAACAGGCTGCCCAGAGAGGTAGTGGATGCCCTGTCCCTGGAAGTGTTCAAGGCCAGGTTGGATGGGGCCCTGGGCAACCTAGTGTAGATCCAGGCCTGAGGTTGGTGGCCCTGCCTGTGGCAGGGGGGTTGGAGCTCTGTGATCCTTGGGGTTCCTTCCAACTCATACCATTCTATGATTCTATGCTCTGCTAATGAAATACTAATGCGAATCATAGTAATATTGCATAAACTCCCTTGAGCTTAGCAGAAGAGCTCAGACCAGTGTTGCCCTATGAGACACTCAGTAACCACCAGCATCAGAAAGACTTGGGGACCTCCAGCATGACTGGCGTCTTGAGAATGAGAGCCCCAAACAAAAGGAAAACAGAATAATTTTCACTTAACTGGAAATGTTCAGTTGTTTCTAGTCTCTTAGGTTGTTATGTAGAAAATTATCTTTGATCCAATTAGTAGAAGGGAAGAGGGATCTAAGTGGGACTAAGAATGTACTCATAGCATCGATTAAATGAAAATTGTATATGTCGATTAAAAAAAAAAAAGGGGAGTAAGGGGGGGAGAAGGGAAGAAACAGCCAAAGAGAGATCCTGTCTCAGATCATCTGAAAGAATTGAAAGAAAGACTGTCCAAGGACTGATAAGATGACTGGTCATTCCTGAACAACAACAACAAAAACTAAAAAAAAACCCCAGATTTGTGAGATTCCTGAACACCTTAGGCAAGTTGTTTGTCTTAGTACAAGTAACTCAGCTTTATATAAAACCTCACTTATTGGAGGGAAGCCTGGACACACGGTCAGGTCAACAGAGGCAGCTGAGGAACAAGCAAGCCCAAGTAAGCTTCAAGGGCAGTCTTCTTCCTTTCAAAGTAAGACAGAAGGCAGAAGATTCTGGAACTGAAATTCTAGTAGATAATAATATAGTGTAAGATTGAAAAATCTACTTCAGTAGAAGAGGAGCCAGTCTAAGAGGAGGGGCTGCATAGAGCAGGCAGGGTGCAGAAGAGCCTTACACTAATAGCAAAGGGGAGGATGAAGAGAAGGGACAGGGAGCACTAATTTAGCACAAAATCAAGATGTTGAGAACCAGATTAATTGAAGTACCAAGAGAGTTGAAGGAATAGAAAATCTATAATTGCCTGTACACCAGTGTGAAGATTCTGGGTAGTAAAGGAGGAATAGGAACTGCTCGCATATGAGTATAAATTCGACCTACTTTGGTGTTACTCAAACCTAATGGGAAGTTACGCATGACTAGAATGTTAAAGCACCGGTTTCAATCTGCTGAGGAAGCAAAACCGGGTAAATAAAAGTGGGAGGGCTATATTCTTGTATCAAAAATGGCCTTGCATGTTTCTGAGTCTCTGAGACCTCAGAAGCAAATGAGAAACTAATGTTCTCACAATTAAAGACCAAATCAGATCCTGACTGCTATCCACTGCAGACCAGAGTGTGACTTGATTTCTTGTCTGGCTCTTTAAACATCTCTCTATTATAGGTAGGGAGAAAAAGACTTTAATCTGAATGGCATATAAAGGAGATCTCATGCTGCTACAACTACAATATCCTTGATTTTTTTTTTTTAATGAAGATGACAATTTCCTATCTTTAGAAGTGTTTTATCCAACAGGAGGGAAAATGGTGCTAGACCTCATCATCTTGACAGATAAAGAGAATTCATTCACAGAATTAAAAGTCAGACAGTTGTTTAGATGCAAGTGACATAGACTTGATTACACTTGCTACATGCAAATGGGAGTAACGTCCACAGATATGCACATACACAGGGCTGATTTCACAAAGATGAAAGCTATTATGAACCAAATCATTTGGGCACAGGGATTTATAGGGAAGACAGTAAATAACTAGTAACTCTATGACAACATTTTATATGCTTCAAAAATACTATTAGAGCTGGCAAGGGGAAAAGAAATTACAAATAAACAAACAAAAAGCATACCTGAAGAAAGCCTAACCTGGTATTTAGAGGACAACCAATAACTTGCTAAGTAAAAAGTGACCTAGTAAACACATGCAGGTACCAGATTCAAGGCAGCCTACATTCGGCTTTGCTCAAGGTATGAGTTGAAAATGTGCTGCTATCTCGAAGCCACAGGAGTAGTTCTGCACTAAGTGTTTGTGACAGTTCAGTTTAGATGTCTTCAGACCAGTGAATAAACTGTGTATGTGGATGAGCCCTCAGTCATTTAGCTGCTCATTGACATTGAAATTCAACTTTGTATACCCTGCCAGCCCAAGAGCTATGCACCATCTGGTTCTCACATCCGCTGTGTTGAAGGGACACCAATAATTCCTTGGCTTGGCTTGTGCTGGGTTGGGAGTGAACTTCAGTGTGAATGGGAAATGGAAGGCCAACAAACACAAACATTTCATAAAATACAGAAGGAATTCATAAGAGGTCTCCACAGGCTTTAGACTGAAACCTTTTATTGGCCCATAAATGATATTTTTGGAGCTTCTGATTTCCTCGGTCCTGGACACTTACTGAAACTATTTAATGGGGACTTAAGAGCCTAAAGATATCAGATGTCTAGGCCCAAATCTCTGTGTCTCTTCTTTCTCATAGGATTGGGAAGTGCTCAGTGGAGACCAGAAATAGCATACAATGCTATTTTTCTGCCTGTGCTTTAAAACACCCTAGGCTCTAATTAGGATAGCAGCAGTGCTGGAAATGTTAGCTCCACTTTGTGATAGGGAAATTGGAGGGGTGCTTTGTCTCTAACAATTATTGTCTTGCTTTGAACGCGTTGATCTGAAATACAGTTCTCCCAGTACTTGTGTAAACTAACATGTCTTTAAAAAGAATCTGCCATCCATCTTCCCTATGCCAGGTTGATGGATTGTGAACCTCTGAGTAATATCTCTTGACTGAATGAGCCGTCTTAGCACCTCCATGGAGAGAAGAGACATCACTGGGTGAAACACTGTGGATTGATTTGGGGTTTTTTGTTAGCAGCAGGAAAAGATGGTTTACAGACTTTTCAGATATTGCATTATTACAGAATTTGGATGATATTCGGTGAAAAAATGGGCAATTTAAAAAAAGAATTTTCATATTATATCCTCTGAGAAAACATGTCTCTTTATATTTCCATGAGGAAATTGTTATGAGCAGGAGTTGGTCATTGACCTTGGTCAGGAGTTGCTTTTAGCTTTAGACCTGTCCCAAGCCAAGGTGTAGGTGACGAATGGCATCATGGGGTAGTGGCGAAGCTTAGGAAACGAAAGCCCCTTTCCCAAGCACTGTTCAAATGTTCTGCCTGAGTTGTGCAACCAGAATTTTCACAGTGGTAACTTGGACTGAGCCCAACTTTGGATGTGGATTATTCAGCTCTGCTGCTCCTATCTGCGGGTCCATGCTTCAGCAGGCACAAGGGCTATTTAAAATAAGGACACAGATGCCTAAACCCTCTTTCAAACTCCAAGATGCAGAACTGTGAGTCTGTGTTTGCAAAAAAAAAAATGGTTTCTGCTTAGGAGAGGGGAAGATTTACAACACTGAAGTCCAGATAGCTTGTCTTTGAGGTAATGCCTGGAGAGTTCAGAGGAGAGGCTTGTGCGGGGGGCTTCGGGCCTGCTCGCAGACTGCCTCCTGGAAAAGGCTTTTTCTTCAGTGAACATACAATGCATAAACCCTGAGCAACCAACTTACTCACTGCAAGTTTGAGAGCTAAAGTTTAGCTGCATTAATGTCCTTCCCATGTCTTCAAACCTCATGTGTTGGCTGAGGAAGTATCCTCAGAGCACTGCGTTATCAAAGTACTGCTCACCCCACGGCCCAGTATGTCACATCATAGCTGGTGTGCTCACCAGCACAGTCATTCGATGGCACGCTCAGCTGAAGGCAGCAAGGACGGTGTCAATGTCCCAGCACCCTCAAGGACTGTGTTGTCCAGAATCCCTTCCAGAGCAGCACCTGGCCCTTGAATCAGGTACTTGAGGTTGGCCCATGTGCCTCATGTGGAATCAGTTTGGTTGCTGACACCCCAAGAGTTAAAGTCTCCACACTTTTTTTTCTTGGTGGGAAAAAGAGAGGGAAAATAACATGGAAATGGGGGCAAAGAAAGAAAAGAAAAGGGAGAAAAGAGAAAAAAATAACCCCAAACTTAAAACCAAACTCAGGAGACAGAGAAATAAATATGGTTTAATAACTGGGACACAATCTACAGTCTGTGGAATTAAAGCCCTGTTTTCTACTGGCCATCTGCCAAAGTGAGGCACAAACAAATCCAGAGAGAAGCAGGTTAATGAGAGACTTCCCAAACAAAAAATAGTAAAAATAGTGAAAGCAACAAACAGAGCTGCTACTGATGAGATAAATAAGATTTGAACTGACATTATCTGATCCGCTTGCTGTGCATATTTCATTTGCTGGAGCCAGTCTTTTAAGTCTCTTAGACACAGGTTTCAGCCCCATTCTCTCAGCAGCCATCACTGCATCCATCTTACCCATCCATCAACTTGTCCATCCCTGATCGCAGTGGGATTTGGTTGCATCCTGAGCCTGTTGCTAGGACAGAGGTAAATGCATTGGGAAGGCGTTTGCTGCACACTGCATCTGCCAGGAGGCTGAAGAGCCAAAAGAATTCCTGACACGATAGACCAGGTGTCAAAAACAATAAATAAAAATGATAGTGAGAATCCCTGATGAGGAATTCAGCTTTTCAGAACTGCTGGCCTGGAGTTGTCTTTGCAGAAGATATTTTTAACGTGCCTTTCCCCCCTCACCATCTGATGCCCCAGCTTGGGCTTTCTCCTTCAATTATTTCTCCTTCTGGTGCGTGCTTGTTTGAACTTCAAAGACTGAAGGGATGGCTTAAGCCACCAAATCACAAGGTCTGTAATTCCTACCAGGTTTTCTGAAACTGCAGGTTTGAGTCCCAGCTGGCCAGATTTAGGAGTTAAATTAAGCTCCCCAGGTTACAGCTAGGCTGCTGCAAAAATCCTTCTCTTCTGGAGCTGTTGACCTTCAAAAGGGTGGAGAAGGAAATGAAAATCCAAACAAGCTCCTCTACCTCACGCACACACACGTGCATGAGTGAAAAGAGCACACAGGGTGGTTTGGTGATGAGGCAAAGCCAGTTGATTATGAAGAAATGGAGAGGCTGCTATAAAAGTCTGTAACAATACATTTTCTTCTCCTTTTGGGAGGTTGCAAGACCCTTCTTCCTCACAAAGTCATGCTGAAGCAGAGAGAGTCATATTTCCCAGCTTCTAGAGGAGTCTGTTTGGAGAAAGGTCTGAGACCCCACACAGAACAAAATCCCAAAGCCCCTAAAAAATTGTCTTTGACTTCACAGGCAGAACATCAGTATTTTGGTTTTTGTGTTCACAAGTTCCATCCTCTGTTTCCTGATGGCTTGTACCTACCAGCTTCTTTCTCATGTCCACTGGGCAGGTGGCCAAAGGCATGGAATAAAATGTACTTTCCACAGGGTTCCAAACAGAAGCTAAAGCACAGGGCTCAAACACATGGGTGAAAGAGTCTTCCCAGAAAACAACCTGGGGCTTTCCTTCTTCAGCTGCACACACTTAGTAGTATTTATCTATTAGTCAAGCTTCATCCAAGAAGCATATACATCTTTGTCTTTGGGCTCGCGTGTGAAAACAGCTTCACTAACACATTCATTGACTGTGCTTAAAAAAACACTGTGTAGGCCCTGATAAATTAAAGCCTAGCCAAAGACATTTCCTAGAGACGGGATCTTTTTTTACCCTTGAATCAGGACTGTATTTCTCTCCCTCTCCAGCTATTACCCTTGAACAATAAAGGTTGCCCAACATGTCTAGTCTATGTTCATATATACTCTAGCCTATTTATATATATATATATACACCTATATATATGTAGATTACAGAAAGATTCTCAGGTGACATTTTATCCCACCTATTTTGATAGCTGTTTAGGCTGGGATGACTGAATTTGGGCTGTTAGGTTACAATGAACCCCTGACCTTTTGGCTGTTAAATTTAGAGGAAGTCCAATCTTGTTGGACAAAGCCCTTTGAGAACTCCTGCATTTCAGAAAATCCAGCTCCAGTTATCAACCTAACAACAAATTTTGATGAAGTGTTGCAGCCTTGCATGATCAGGAGATTCAGCTCTAAGAATTGACTTAGTTTACAATTCAGTTGTCTCACTGGACGTAACCCCACAGTGCTGGTCCACTTTCTGTACTAATGAATCATAATAATCCCATATGCAAAAATAAATAAAGGCATATTTTTTTCCTCCTTTTGTTTTCTTCAGGTTGCATGCACTGGGAGAGAAAAGGTTTCTCCAAGCAATATAATTCCATTTTGGTTAAAATAGATACACAAGAAAATATGCCACTGAAAACCTAGAGGGGGTTTTGAACATATTCCTGCTGACAGGACAGATAGATAGCCACTGATGTGCTATTAATTAGCAGAAAGGATAATCATAGATTGAAAAATCCTTGGGACCACAAATACCTTTTTCTTTGATGTCTTTAGGGCCTTAGTCTAGGCTTGGAGCCCCATGTAGTTTTCATCACAATAATAGCAACAGTATCCTTTATGATGATGCCAAAGCCTAAATTACATGTAAAGACAAATGCTTTTGATAAGTACAAGACGAGATGCAAAGACAGTCCCTGGTCTCAAAATTACAATGAATTACCCAAGCAATGCAAGGGGAAAGAATAAGCGAATTAACCAAGATCAGGAAAATGAGGAAAATCAAACACCAAGTGTAAAGACATTCCCCAGTCGTAAGAAGTCATTGCAAGTCTTCACATGTCTGATTGCGGTTTATTGTGAGCCGTGTAGAAGAGATGAAGAAGTATGATGTGAAGGAAGGCAGGTGATAAGAAATTACCTGAGAACCGAATTTTTAAAAAAATCATTAAAAAGATGACATTGAGTAATTTAATTTTGAGGAAAGGATGTCTTTAACATGAGGAAAAGAATTCATATGCTGAGTGCTGGACTCTGATATTTCCACTCCACGCACTTTGGTTCGCTTGAACCACAAGACACAGAGATGCAGTGATCAGCTGAGAACTCCAGTACATAGATTTGTACATAATTTATAGTTTGACTTCTCTAAGTTTGCATAATAAATAGTTTAAACACTGCAGAAAATGTCTGAGAGAGGAAATTAGGATTCTGAATGAAAAAGTTAATTATACCTCGAAGGATATTTTTTTCAGATATATACAGGCTAGAAAAAAAGCCTAGAAGTGGATAAATTAGCAGATGGAAATGCAGAAAATTATGGGAGTGGTAGCAACAGGAGAGTTATCTACTTAAATAGGATAATTAGACTAATTTAATTTTTTAAACTGTGGCATTGCATTATAGATAAACAATTCAATAAATAGCAGCCTGGACACTGCTTCTGCTGCTGTGGATGTTTCTTGGGTCTGTGCAGAATTTTGTTTCTCATTTTCAGCAGTTTTCTGTGGTAGGAATACTGAATTATCATAATGAGTTGCTTCCTATAGTAAGTCATAAAGGGCAGGGACAGGAAATTATGGAGGAGTGGAAAGGAATATTGACATCATTAAATCAATCACCGCTGATTGGATCCAGAGACTGATGAATCAGTGATTGGATCCTGTAGCTGGAAGACACTGGGGATCAGCTCTTCAAAGATATTTAAGTACCAAGCTTTTGCTGATTAAAATAGGAGTTAGTCGCCTAAATATGAGTTAGATGACTGATACCGTGAGAAAACCAAAATATCTAAGGCCTAAATATCTAAGGCCTAAATATCTAGCACATTTCTTCTAATTCTCAGCAATTTTCCAGAGTGATTACACCAAACTGTGGGGTTTTTTAACATGTGTGGTGGTGTACCTGCACCCTATGGGGGGTCAGGGGGAGGAAGATGAGCTACAGGAGACATTAGAGCAAGAGAGAGAGATAATAGTGCATGGCACAGAAGGTTTTTTCATTGTTTTTTCCAATCCAAGCAGTGGAAATCCTACATACACCGATTTCCTTCCAGCCAGTGACAGCGATGTGATAGGACAGCCAGTGACTTGGAGTTTCTCTGATGTCAGATAACCATCCCGATGCATGCCTGAGATGCCTTTCAGCTCAGGCTGCCTTAGCTGTCACCCAGACACTTCTCTGGAGGAAGATAAACTTCTGCATTTTCCTGTTTCTCTTTCCCCTTTGCCATTGTAAGTCACACTTGAGTCTTGTGTTGATTCTCCAACATATTGCAGGGAGGAGGGGCAGGGATGCAGCAGAGCAAGCTGCATTCAATTACACAGCAACGAACTGACACCTGCCAGGTCTCTCACACAGCATCTGATCACCAATTAAAGGGATGATTTATGGTTTAAAGAGAAGATGCCCTTCCTGTCTTACAGCTTGTTTGGTTGGGGAAGAGGCCAACTTGCAGACAGCAATAAGAAATTGGGGTTTCTTGGCAAACTGAGGTTGTTGGATGCAGGCTTTGCTCATCGGCTCATTAGCACCAACCATGAGGTAAGGAAGGTTCAAAATGTTTTACTTGAGTGTAATTTACCTTGTGGGCAAAATGGGATGCCATGCTGACAGGATGGAAAAAGGTCTTCCTGCCAGCTCCCTGAGAGATGGCCCAAAGTGGGTATGGATTTTGTATGTGAACTATCAAAGGACACTCTGCACTCCCACACCTGCAGTGTGGGAGAGAAAGGAGCTTCTATGGTCAGATCTGTTCTAAATCTGAGGTCCCTGGTGTGGCTCTAGCACACTCTTTGTACTGAACTTATAATTCTCCTTTCTTTCTTCTTTTATTATTGCTATTATTTTCATGAACATATTAGTTGAGGCAAGTGGAGAAAGGTTTCAAGAAACCTGAGAGTGGTTAACCAGATGACTGTTGGTGGTTTTTTGTAAAGGTTTGGGGTTTTTCTTCCTTAATGTGATTTATGTGACTCTTAAGAAAGCCACATAAAGTAGTGGCTCCCCATAGGGAATGGCAACCTATAATACTTACTACTGCAGACATAGATGGAGTAAAATATCGCAGATGGATGAAAACATAGAAGAGCTGAATTATTCACCTGCCAGACTTGAAGGATCTAATTATACAAGTCCTTTATTTTATGGCATATCCAATTAAAATCAGTTCCTGAAGGCCTGAGAGGGAATAATGGCTGGTAGAACTCACGTGGGGAGAGAAAGACTTGCAGAGCTGGTGTCTTCACTCAGGGTTGTTTGTATGTTTTGCAAATGGCTATTTAATGTGGTCCTACCCTGAAGTACTTGGTCAGAATTAGCTGGTGGAAACAAACCTCTGTGAAAATGGTGACCTGTTGGATTCAGACCTCAATGAGAAGGCAAGAAAGCAAAAAAAAAATGAGATCAGAGTGGAGCAAATGCAGGAAACTGATAAATGAATTCCGCATCAGGGACAAGATGCTGGATAGGTGGCAGCTGCTAAAAGTGACCATGTTTAAGGCGTGGTAGTAAATTACAGCAGCACAGGAAGAAGTTCAGCACAGGCACACAAAGATGCCTTTAAAGACCTTAAAAATTAGAGTCTTAATCAAGTGAAAATATCCTGATATATGACAGAGAAGGATATGAAAGAATGGTGCAAACAAGTCAGGAGAGAATTGGAGAAGTTTAGCCTCCAAATGACAGACTTTGGAAGGGAGGCAGGTGGAGAAATACACACTTGTAAGAGTGTAGGTGGCCAAGAAAAAAAAAGGTGATCTTGTGAAGCACAAGGATTTTCCACAGTAGGAGGAAAATGGGTTAAAGAGTGTATAAGAGACTTGCATATGAGTCAGACTAACCATACAAAACTCTCAAGGAAACTGTTACTGCAATCTCTGCATGATTAATGCTTGTCTCCAGCTAGTCACTGATGCTGTGGAGGGACCAGAGAAGGACAAACATAGATCCTACATACAGAAAGGGTGTAAGGTGGACCCAGGGATTTATAGGCTAGTCAACTTAACCCAGAAAAATAATAGAATAAATTATTAAACAGTAAATTTATAAGCACCTGGAGGATAATAAAATGATAAAAGGTGCAGTCAACATGGGATTGCGAAGAACAAATCCTGTCATATCAATCTAATTTTCTTCTTTAACTGAGCCACCTGCCAGAGTGGTTTAGAAGGATGTAGTAGTTGTGATGTATCTTGCTTTTAATATGATACCACTTCATTTTCTTATACGCAAACTAGGAAAATATGATCTAGAGGAAGTCCTCTAGATCAGGATGGGTCCACAATTGGCTGAGAAGTCACACATGAATAGTTCTCCTTTAAACTGGAAGGACATTAGAATTGGAGTCCCACACTTCTTCAATATTTTCATTATCCATGTGGATGATGTACTAAGGTGCACATCTATAAAATTTACAAATGACATTTTGCTGGAAGGGGCTGCGAGCAGTTTGGGAGACAGGCTTAGAATTTAAAATCTTTCTGTTAGGTTGGAGAAGCAGTAGGAAATCAACAAGATGAGATTCAATAGGACAATGGTGCAAATGACTCCTTAGGAAGGAGAAATCATGGCTGTGTCCATGAAACGGAGAAAAACTGCCTTGATGGGAGTACAGTGGAAAAGGATCAAGGGGTTATAATACTACACAAGATGAATATGAATTAACAGTGAGAAGATGATCCGTTGTTCTGCTGGAAATTAAACCTGGTACTCGTTGTCTTACACCTTCAGAGAAGGAAGATCTGTGTTAGATGAAGAAATTTTAGCTCTTAAATCAACTAGCAAGGACAGCCATGAACCAGCCTTTACTGGGTCCTTTTAAGAATGCTTTAACAAGCTTTCTGTTGATGGACATCTAGATCAGGGATGTTACTTCTCTTTAAACTCAGGGGTGACTTCCATTTCAATTGGGATCACAATCTCTATCTTTGGAAGCGATCAGAAAGCCATCCTGGAGATAAATTTCTCTGCCAGAAGCTCCATCAAAATCGATGCAACTCATATTGTACTGAAATAGATTTTAAAAAACCCAACCCCCCCAAAAAAATAGTGCTCAGGAGTTGAGTACCTACAAGGATGTTAACAACAGATATCAATCCATTCCACTTAATCTAATGATAAAACAGTAGCATCCAAATTTTGTTGCTCCTATTTCAATTTTAAAGAAGAGTTCAGGGTCTGAAAGCTTTTCTGACCTTTTCTTTAAATTATTTTTGGGATATTAAGAAGTAATACTTCTCACAAGCCTTTCCTTAACTCATAGTAGCTACAACATTCTTCCTACTCTTTATATCCACAGTGTGCTTCTTCATAAATCAAGTCTATGGGAGTCCAACACTTTACATGTGGAAAGACCAACAAAAATATCCTGTCTTTCCCCATGCTATTCACAACAGTAGTCCCTGCTATGGTTATTATTAATTCAAAAGAGTAATGAATAATAAAGATAAACAATATAGATGATTGCTGGGGGGTGATTAATGAATAATGATAAATAAGGAAGGGGGGGAGGAGGAGCATTGTTTCTTGTCTTACAGAGTGGATTTGTTACAGAAGCTGAAGTAGGGCAGGAAAGCCTGGCACTGTGATGAAATAGCCACATTCTGTCACTGTTTTCAGAAAGGTTCAAGGCTCACAGTAGGAGCCGAATTTTCACAAAAATGCTGCATTTCCTGTGCATTGATTTCTCGTGCTGATACATACCATGGCAAAAGCTGCTAGAGGCAGAGAATGGCCAAGGATTTATCCCTTCTTTTGGGTAGTTAAATAACACCCACACTCTTCTGGAAAATCATGTCTGCATTTCTGGTGCTGAGCTCTTGGGAATTTGGTTCTGGTTTTGCTTGTTTTTTAAAACTTGGCCGTGTGTTGCCCTCTAAAATGCCCAGTCTACTGTAGTGGTAGAAGGATCATGATCTGGAAGAGAAAGAAGAATGAAAAAAAAAAAAAAGGAGGGAGCAACTCCTGGTTTTGATTTTGAACTTAGTGGTAATGAGTAAAAATTGTGACTAATTATAATAGGTTAATTGGCATTTGCACAGGTGCAGATGTGACATGCGAGCACACCCTCTGTTTGCTACAGATGTTAGAACCTAATTTTAATTTCATAAAGAACTATTTTATCAAATGCAGAGGTTTGATTTAACAAAACACTGGTACCTGAGCTGGATTTAAAGTGACACGGGGACTTAGAGCAGCCAAGTACCCGCTCAGTCTTGCACTAAAGCCTGAAATCACTTTACTGATTAAGAAACTGAGTTGGTTTCTCTCTTACTGATGAAAATCTGGAAAAAGAGTAAGGAAACAAATGGGGTTTCTCAAGCTTCACACCTGGTCTAAACAGAGTTGGGCTTTTAGCTGGTTATGGCTGAGCCTTTGTGAGTTGTTTCCAGGTTGTTGTGGTTTCAGATTTTTCATGGCAGCCAATAGAGGTTTGTGTCTGACAATACATATGGCAGTAATAAAAGAACACTTATAATTTTATGGAGGTGAAAACAAAGCTTGAAGATTGATACTACATTGGGGGAAGGGGGGAGAAAGATTCCTGCTGTGGAGAATGCAGGGTGCAGTGACTCTGCATGTGGGTGTGCATCCAGGGGTTACAGTTCTGATGGGTTTCTGTCCATGGGCATGCTGGTGTAAGCACGCTGAGCTGCCTGGCTGCTCTCTGAAACGTAATGATCCCTGACCATGGCTCAGCCACAGAGTATGTACTTGTGGTGAGGTGCAAGTGCTTTTGACAGGCAACATGCATCTTGGAAAGCTGCTGTGGGATGAGTTATGGAAGCTACATCTCATGTTCTTCCTTGATGAAGGGCAGTAGCCTTGTCTTCACGATGGTCAGAACTGGAGAAAGGATCAGCCAGTTTGCTTCCTTCATATTGGCTCCTGGCTAGCATCAGCACTAGAAAATCAATGACAGAAAGAAGGGATGCTCTAGAGATGTCTCTCCAAATCCTTGAAATGTATTGCATCCATTTTCAGTGGAGTCCTAAGGAGCTGCAAATAGAAATATTTGGGAACTGCATGCCACACACCCTTTAAATCCTAGTGGGCATGCCTACCTTTCTTTGCAGGGGTCTTCCTCTTGGCTTGGTTTCAGCCCCTTCTTGCTCACAACTTCTGCCTCTTTTGGTGTAATTCTGCAGTTCACCTACTGCTCAGGGCAGCCAGATGTTGAGCCCTTCAAATGTTTCCTTTCAAGAATCCTCAGGACCTGAATTAACTTCTGGCACTTGGCCTTTATGCCCTCATCCAGGGTGGACAAAGTGCATATGGGCTGAGGAAGAAAATCTTGGGAGAGGAGACTCGCAGATATATTTTCCTTTTGCTAAATTCAGATTGAAAGGTCTAGTGAATTACCCATCCCTGCGTAGGGGGAAGCCTTTTATGGCTTTCACAACTGTCCCTGTCAGGTAGGTTCTAACCTGACACATTTCTCTCCGACACATGCAGTTGCCTGTCTGACTTATCTCAAATCTCCTCTCTTCAAGCAACTCTTAACTGCAACACAATAAATAAATAAGAAACCGAAATAATAGATCCAATTAAAGCTGTTGCTGATCCAACTGTTTTGAAGCAAACTCCACTGAGGTGAATTTCTTATTTTATTCTTGTTCAGCTCTTCAGTGACCTCTTTGCGTCTTTTGGTTAACTCCCTGCCTTAGGACAGGTAGCAGTGCAAAGCCATCCAGGGAAATCAAGAGACCAGTATTGTTCCTGGAAAGAGGAAACATTTTCCCAGTTTTACAGCAGCCATTTGGCAAATAACCCTGTGGCTGTCAAAGTCACTCCTTTCAGCAGGCACCTTTGAAAAATCCCGGATTCTGACTTTGAAATGCACTTGGAAGCAACTGCTGAGTCAGCAGAGAAGAGAGCACATAGGTGTGCAGGGCTCCCTGCCTCCTGCTCCAGGAGGAATCAGGCAGCACCATTTGGCTCCTCTGCATCATGATGATAAACATCAGCTGGTTGTTTAGTGGCTTCCAGATTGTACTGAGGGGACCATCGAACAGCTGCATCAGCAATGACAGCAGCTTTCTTAAGGGGTACAGCAGCAATCTTTGGAGTGTAAGCAATCTAGCCAGAAATCAGCAAGAGAGTGGGTTAGGAAGAGGAGGAGGATGTCTTTAGCTGACACCAGCAAACCCTCCTGAGATCAGTCTTCCTCTGGTGGGATTATTTGATACATTGCTCTGCAACCTGCAGCAGAAAGACACAAGGAAACCATGGAAAAGAAAGGCTCTTGTGGTGCTCTACCAGTGAGTAAGTGATTAATAACAGGAAACTCACCGAGTTTGTTATGGGGCTTGCCACCTCTCACTCTGTGCTATCAATCCAACTGACCAGCCTTGGAAAGCTGTTTCTGATTTCAAATAGAGAATTGCTAAATTTTTTGAAAGCAAACCAAAAAATCTGAGGACTCTGTCACAATTTGCATGTGTAGCTGTACGGAAATGGGGCTCAACCTTTGAGTATTCATTCATCAATTTGTTCCCTCACCATTTTGCTTGTTTACAGCATGTGGAAGTGCATTTTTGTTTCATAGTTCAATTGCTTTTTGCAGATGCTTCATGCATCATGTTCAGATGTTTTGCAGACCATAAGCTGCGAACACATTTTTTAGGGATCATATCATCTGAGAAGTGGACAAATTATTGAATGACCTCTAATCAACCCTTTTGCTTTCCAGTCGGGTCAGGAAGATCAGTGTTTTTCAAGATACAAGTTTTAGTCTGTCTTTTAAAAACCTCTGGTGATGGGGATTTCATTCTGCCTCAGCACAGTAGAAGGAGCTTTGAGAGCTCAGCTACCTTGAAAATTAAGGCTGAGCAAGGCAAAGTTTTCCCTCCAGCCATGAAGACCCTGGGAAAACGGAAAAGCAAGGAGGGAAAGCCCAGAGAGCTATTAATGACCCCTTGGGGAAGCCTGCTGCTGGCAGTCATCTCAAGCTCCGTATGGTCTGTGTAGATGAATTGCAGGTGCTTCCGTCCTGTAAGTCTGTGAAGTTTCCTTTTGCTTTAATATTTATAGGAAGCCACTATAACATATCAAACGTGTACTCATCTTTACTCCATTACTCATGAGAGAGATAACTCAATATGTCAAATATGCCCTGATCAAGGGGCAATTTCTCTTCTCCCCATGCCAAATGCAGACCAGGTGTAAATGGATGCATCTCCATGAAAATTGTATCTTTTTATGCTGGCACTGAGCGTAGCCCTCTTGCTCAGTCTACTGGAACATTTCCCAGATACCAATGTCAGCTCCTCAGTTCAATCCAACGCACATCCCATGGCCCTTTTCTTTAACCAGCCCAACAGAAAGAACAGATTCGAATTTTACTTTCATGCCTTAGTACTTTGTATAAGAGCATGAAATTGTCTCTTGGTGAGAGGGATGGAGTCTTTCAAGCTAGGAAAGAAGAGAGACACTTTTAAACACCCTAACCCACAGGAATGTAATAGCTGCTCAGGCTGGGATTCATCTCCCTTCTCTTTAGAAGACTAACGGTGAGAGGTCTGAGATAATCACCCCAATCTTTCTCTGTAGTCTGGGCTGTGGGTACCTCCAGAGGCAATTCATCTGACCCAGGTTAGACCCTGTTCTTGACAATGAAATGAGACATCTTCCAGGGGAGCCTGTTTCTCCCTGCTGTCTGTAGAGGAAGCCTGGCGTGACTAGATCAGACTTAGATGTTGAACACCTAGATGCTTAAATTAAGGAAATGAGTCTTACTCTGCTTAGAATACAAAATTTCAGCAGTTTAGCTGATGTAAATCCCTGTGCAGTAAGAACAGGTTATGAAACTTTACTTCAACCTTGTGTTGCATTGATTGAGACCAAACTTTGAGAAACAAATGGGGGGGAAGAGTATTTCTGCAGCCATTTTATTTCAATGTTTCAACAAAAAAAATAATTCTGGGATAGTCCCAGGTCCCACAAGTTCCTTTGGAAATCCTCACAAAATTTCATGTTCCAACTAGACTTGGACAAGACAGCAAGAAAAAAAAACTTTCTGAAATACTATTTTATGGGCCACAGAGAATAATAAGCCATGCAGCCTTACAAATATGTATCTTTTTCCCTTTGAATCTTGGGGATCTCATTCATGTACAGAATTCCTCTGGCTTACTATTATCTGTCATGCTTAGGTAGGGTTAGTGTGAGTTTTCATTGATGTTTTTGGCTGGGGTTTTTTTTTCCCCTTCTCCTTACTACGCTCCCCTCTTCCTGTACTCCTGCATCTCCAAGTAAATCCAAGACAGCTTTATTATTTATAGAGAAGCATAAATATCTCTGCTCTATATACAAGTACAAATGTATTACCTGACCTCAAAGTGTTCTTGTCACAAAAACAGCCAGAAGATACCAAAACCTATAGTACAACTGTAGGAATCAGGACAAGCCATCGTGGTGTTAAGGTGATGAGATTACTGCTATAAACACGCTGTGGTTTATGGGAGAGGGCTCGTGGGTTCACTGATGACATTTTCCATAAAGGGGGCTCTAAATTGTGTAGCCTTAAAGAAAAGGTATTTGCCAAAGGGGTGAAAAGCAAACAAACAAAAAGAGAAGCTAAGCACCAACAGTCATTTTATTTACATTTCATGAAGGGTTCCTTCAGCCAAGTCGTAGTCCCATTCTGTGGCAGTTAATTTAACCAGGATGAAACACCCTTCAGCCTCCCTCCTCAATGCGAACCCAAGTTCAGTGGCAACTTGCATGCTCGCTGGGGACAAGAGGAGACTTGCACACTTCAGCTAGATTACAGAGCTTCTTTGGCCCCACCTTGGGTCTCTGCAATTCTAATTTAGCATTGCCAGTAGAAAATTTCTCCCTCTTCTATGGAGGGAACATTGTGAGTATTGGCTGCGTGGAGAGGTAAAGAGGTGCAGACAATCACTGCAGTCAAGTGCACCTCTTTGAATGGGATGAGTAGATGTAAGGGCATTGAGGGATAAAAATACATTGTTGGGCACCAATGAAGTGCATATTGTGCGATGTAGTCTTGTAGCAGTCTTGGCTAAAATAATTATGGGATGTTTTCATAATGAGGGGAAAAAAAAGCTGGAATTATTGCATTTAAAACATAGAAAGTGAAAACAGAAAAAAAAATTGGCTGTACACAAGTAAGAGTTCATGTATATCTGTCTGACTGTTCATGCAGACACCCCATGGTAGTAGAACAAGCTCTAAAACATCTGTGGGCACAAGACGCATTAGCCTGCTTATGTCCATGACCCTGCATGCACCAGCATGTGCACACATGTCTCTTATCCTATATGAATACTGTTATATTAAGAGTTTTCCATCTCAGAAGCTACTAGCAGTGTCTTCTGGCTGTGCACAGATGAAAATATATGTAGGCACAAACTGTGTGTTCTGCTCAGTGATGCAACACTTTGCCATTCTGAATCATCATCGTCTTGATTATCAGAATCAGTACTGTGATATGCTCATTTCTGGAATGTATTTCATCAGGCTGCGTAAGCAGGTGTGAGGTGGGGGGGTGGGGGAAGCAACCCAACACCAAACCAGTCCTGGTAAGGTCTGCCTGGGTAACTTAGGGATGTTCTCACCAGCTTGGATATCTATCCATCACACTACAACTCACATGGATGCTTATTCTTTATTCATATACCCACCTTCTTCCCCGCTTAAACTTACCTTCCCTAGGAAACTCTACCAAGACCTCAGCTGCCATCTATTTACTCCCACACACTCCCTTCCACAGATAGAGGGTTTTTTTAAAAAATCACATCACCACATTCAGTATTTCCCTGAAGTCAGAAATAAGTCCTAGGAAGCTGCCAGAGGTTTAGAAGCTAAGCCAGCCATGCACAGCTCTGGTGCTGCTGACATTACCAGACGGCATTAATTTAATTCCACTCAGTTATGCTTTTAAATTTGATTTGAAAAATGTGTCATAAAATATCATTGAGAAGTGCAGTGCAGCATTTTGAAGCAGGCTGTGATGTTCCCTGCACTGACAAAGTCATGGGGAAGGGAATGTAATTTTCATAGCTAAGTACTGGGGGGCATGTTGAGAGAGATTCTTTTAGAGAGTGGGTTGAGTGAATCAAGAATCACGAATAAACATTATATCCACTAAATATTTTCATGGTGGAGCAGATCCAGAGAACTTTGATTTAATGCTTTAAGGCCAAGGGTTGATGGAGAAAGAAGAGATACATGCAAAGCCTTCCAAATCAGTGGGCATACCCAGAAAGGAGAAGAGGGGAGAGGAGACTGAATCATGGGATTGCAGGAGAGAGAGCTAAAAAAAAATTAGGCTTAATGTTAATTGTGGAAAAGATTAAGAAAATTAGAAAAGAAGAAATAGTTTTGTCCCTGACCCACTGGTAGTCATGGCAGAAAGATGAATACCTTTTGAAGGCAAGGTGGGCTTTAACTGGTCCCTGTTCTACCTCCTGGCCGCTTCCACTCCCACTGCAGTATAATGGCCCTTGAAGCAGGTGTTAGTTTCCATTCTTATTCTCAGTTTTCCGAAACAACTTTTTCTCCCACTTCCATAGCCAGCCCATTTGTTCAGATCTGTGCTAAGCGTCCTCAGAAGTACCTGCACACAGTGCTGGTTTGTTATCTGTATGAGCTGGCACGTGTATCTACAGACTCATACTTGGTAACAAAGGAGCAGATGGTCTTGTGAAAAGAACTGTGTTAGAAATGTTTTCTCCTATCCAGAAAAACAGATTCTTTTTTTCTCTGTCCCAAATCTGAACGCTCTTCTGATGAGGCAAAATTGTTAGTGGACAATTTGTGAGGGGAAAAAAATATTTGAGTGAAATAAAGTTTTATGTTAATCATCACTTCGATATTATTATGAAATCATAATTTCAGACAAAACTTCAACAAACTTTGTAAAAATCTCTTTCTAACATTTTGAAAAGTTTTGTACAATCCTGAAAGGCTCTTTGTGCTCATGAGTCCCAACCCCCTGTTCTCTGAGCTGCCTCTCCTGTCAGCTTGTGGTGATGGTTTCACCCTGAGAGATGGGGCAGCCCTGTGGGGAGCTGGGTTGGGGACTGCATTTCTTCTCTACTTAGGTCTGTGTCCTGTGGTGATCCTTTGTGTTTGTGGGGATGAGCCTTTTATCACATAACCTACTGCTGACCAGTACCAATCGGTGTGATAGTGACTGTATCCGGACAGCTCTGCCATGGGTTCTCAAGTCAGTCTCACAAAGGTAGAATGCATTGCCTTTGCCTTTTTAATTTAAACCTAAGCCATGTCTCCTGCGAAGTACCTGTGTGAGGGTCACGAGGGTCTCGTTTTCTAAAGAACTGCCCTTTCATATCTCTCCCTTCTCTTCTTTCCCCACTTCTCTTTTCCTCTCCATTATAATTTTCTCTTTGACCATCGCTTTCATTTCTATTCTCAAAACCTGGTAGAGCAGAGAATCGGATGGATGGCTGCGTGCCTCATCCCTTACTAGAGAGACAGATGTGAATACTGAAAGCCTCTCATCCTGGCAAGCTCCCAAGTGCTCTGTGACAGCCTATAAGCACCTGAAGCACACCCCAGGAATACTGAGTGATCCACAGCTGTACAGTCCTGGGTACCGACTGACTCCGAGCGATGGCACACACCTGGAATACTGAGCAATTCGCTCCTCACATGGAATATTGAATGACCCACAGCCACCAATGCTCCCTGAATACCAAGCAGGTTCTCTGCACCTTTGCAACAGCAGCTGCATCTGAAGGGAAACGTGGTGGTGTGGCTCAAACCCAATCCTCCTGCAGGAAAGGGGGGGAAAAAAAAAACCCCTATGGGTTTGAAAAGATACAGTCAGTCTGAAGCTGTGGAGTTGGATCCTGAGCTAGGATTTCCTGAAGAAGGTATAGAATATAAAGTGTCCAAACATCACCAAAGGATGTGGAGGGAGCTGAGCACCTAATTCAGTTTATTCAGGTGCTTTCTAAAAATCCAGTCTTAATATTGAATGTGTTCCCTGGAGAACAGAGAAGCGCATCGCTATTCCTGACAGGTCCTGGTGTCAGCAGCATGACAAGGGCCACCTCTGCCCTGGGAGACGTGGGGTCAGGAAGGATGGAGACCTTGCTTGTGAACTTTAAATGACCTACTCTTGAAGTGAAAACGCTTCATAATTTTTCCTTTCCTAGGGTACCTTAGACAGGAGATACACAAAAAAGGTTATTTGGAAACTCATTTTTCCCCTCCAGGGTATTAACACAAGCTTTACAAAGGCTTATAATCCCTTTAGACAACAGCAGCAAGAGCAGCAGCAACTACAAAGCCCTAAGCTTGGAACTCAATCCCCTGGTGATGGTCTGAACCCTCTGCTGAGGTTGCAAAGGAAAAGAGAAAGGTGTGAAGATATTTACATCAAACACATGGAACAAGAGAGGATTTTAATCAAACTTTTCTTTTTCATCTGTTCTTTCTTCTCTTGGAATCTGCTTTTTCTTTATCCTGATGAAATTCAGTGCTTGCTTTTTTGCCTTTTTTTTTTCCTCCCCCTGTAAAAAGGAGGATTTTAAAAAAAAAAAATAATAAAAAAAAATCACAATCCCCCCTGAAAACTCTGAGTATTAAAACTCCAGGGCAATGCATCTCCAAAATCTATAAGACTATAAGAAGATAAGAGACAAAAACCCACAGAAACGTTTCCTCTCTGTGTCTTTGGAAGTTGCAGACGCGTGTATAATACCCCTAAGCCGGGGTAATCTGCTTGCCTCCTCCTGCCTTTCCTGATGCACGCGGATGTACTTAGCATTAATATTCCTCACACTACAGCAAATGAACACCCAGGAGGCAGCTGACTCAATCAGCGCTTGTTTTACTTACTGTGTATCACTGAGAAAAGACCATAAACTAGAGCACGACAGATCTGTAATGCTCATTTCAATATGCTTCCCCTGTTTGTTCCAGCCCTGATGAACTTTCATATTCAGCCAAAATAAAAGAAAAAAGAATTAAGAAATATATTACAACAAACACATTAGCAATGTGTGGTAAATTACCAATGGAGATTCCAGTTCCTCATGGTAGCAGCATTTGTGGATAAACACATTTGTTTACTTCATTTTTCCTCCTGCCTTCTCCAGCATATGATTTTTCACTCAACGATGTCATGACTCCCAAGTCTGATGTCATGGCTGTTTCCACAGCAACCAAATTGAATCAAAGAGAGATTTGAAACCAGGTAGGCTGGAGTAAAAATAATTTGGAAAAAACCATTTGCCCATTCTCCCCCATAAAATTGATGGGCTTCTACCACTGCTGTTTGGAGACTGGAATTTGTTTTAATTATGATGGCACAATCACAAAATGCAAAGGAGCTAGCTGTTATTTTTGGAACAGATACAGCTGCAGGGTAATGGAGAGAAAACTGTACAGACCGTACAGATGAGCTTATTTCATGCGCCCAGAATCACATACCCAATTGGATGGGGTATGAGATATCACCCCCTTATTTCCCTGATCAATTCCTGCTATCACTGATGGAGATCTACTGCTATGGTCAGCAGATTTGAGGATGAGAGTGTATCGGCTGGATCTGTAATGACTAGTAGGTGCTTCTGCTCCCACCTTAAAGATAGCCACCTGCACTGTATATCCCTAAGTGGCAAGTGGTGAATCATTCCCCTTCAGTTTCTTAATAATGAAGCCTGACTTCCTATCAGTTTCTCACAGATCTACTTGCCTCAAACCTTGCTTTAACCCATCCTACCACTGGTCACTGTATTGACTTGATCATGAGGCTCCCAGAGAGACTTTAATTGAATTTTCAGCAGAAGAAATGGATCTGAAGAGACAGAAAGGGAGATGATGCTGGGGCAGTGGAAAAAGCTTCAGGAGACAAGCTGCCTCTGGGGCATATGATGCCATGAAAGCTACTTTGATTCATGGGAACTAGAGACAGGGTGAGGATGGTGAAACAAGTTGTAGACCAGAACATGAGTCTAAGGTAGATGCAGAAAACTCTGTGTTAATTTAGAGAGGAGTTTTGAACAATGGCTTAAATCAGATACACTAGACTATCTTGGTTAGGGGGATGCTTCCAGTGAATTTCTAGCAGACAGGTGGAAACATTTTGGAAGGAAAGTGGCAACTCTTAGAGGATCAAAAACCTATGTGAATGGGATGGTATAGCTGTCCAGTGATGACTTATGGATAAGTTTTGGTTCAAATGCTAGTCAACACAACTGCAATGACCAGAGTTTGGTTGACAGTGAGGTTTATCTATGCTTGGGCTCCTGGCACTAAGGGAAGGGATGCAGGTAGCCAGTAGTTTCATGGTCAGTGAGAACTTGATCAACCCGGGTGTCACCAAACAGGCTTTGCTCGACTCGCAGGCAGTAGGAGGAAAGTTAATTTGCTGCAGTTGGAAGGCGTGCTCTGCATGCTCGAGTGACTCTATTTACTGCATTCATCAGCTTCAAAGCCAAGACCAGCCTGTGGGATCCCTGCCTCCTGCCTTGTGACCTGGATGTGTCTTTGCCCGTCCGCTCTGTGGCATTGTTCCCTAACAGCCTGTTATTAGAGCAGGTTGTTATTACAGCAGGGCCTGACTGGCAGAAGCCCTCGCAGCGCCAAGCTATAATCCGAAGACTGTACATGTTCTTTACGTCTGATAAACAAACAAAGCGTTTTCCTCCCGGATTTACCTGCTTTGTGTTGTAATTGAGTCAGGCTCTAAAACCCACCGAAGGGCTGAGCTGTCTCAGCAATGTGTAATATGCCCAATGCACAGGAATTTGTGGCTCAGTATGGGGCACAGACTCGGTGACATTTGGTTTGCTGGTCTCCTACCCATAAAATAAGCAATCCTCTATTCTGGGGGCCTTGAAACAAGCTCTGTTGTGATAATTCTGTTTTTCTTCCCTATATATTTTGTTTACTCTCCTCAGACTCTTTGCCCAGAGCCTGCAGATAATTACAATGCTAATAAGTAACCCAGGTTGCTCCCACTCTTCCTCCAAGAACACCCCTTCCTTCTCTTTCTATGAATTAGAAGTGGTTCCACAAGACCTGGAGGGACAAATATGAGGTGGTGACAGAATGCATGGGTGCCATGAAGTAAACAATTTGCACTCCACCAGAATTTTAGCAGCCCTAACTGGGCTTATGTCTGACTAACCTTCACACTGAGGAGCTGCTTGAGCACAATGTTTGGGAGGTCAAACACCTTCTTGTTGCTCTGCTTTCTGAATCCTGAATAAAAGAGAGGAAAATGTGGTGGCTTTGTAGGACTACATGCTGTGAAGATGTGGGTAAAGACAGTGTGCACCAACAGGTCAGTGAGAGCTTCTCTTCCAGTCCCAGCTCCTTTAGGCATATGAAACAGTGGACTCTTTGCCCACCTATAGATTATGTTTATAATGCAGACATCTGTCTACCTTCCTAAGCAAGACAGAGTTTTACTCACCTGCTCTTTGCTCCAGAATCTGGGGTGCACTGCTCATTTGGTCATGGCAAGATCATGGATGGGTCACCGCGATGCCAGCCCAGTCCCAGCTCTCCTTGGTCTGTTCACTGGTGCTTTCTCACAGTCAGAGATTCAGTGATGCTCCTCACTGGAGAATGCTGAGAATGCCTCAATTACTAGCAGGAAAGGGTTGGAGGATGTGAGTTTAGCTGCACGAAAGGTCTGTGCTGGGAGTGTTGCATTGATTCCTCTCCTGAAAAGTCTCCATCATCCCTCCCCTCTCCCCTTTCTCCCCCTGCACCCCTGCTACAAGTACTTGCTGCAAAGAGTTCTTAGCTAAGAGTTCTTAGCCAGTTACTGCCTCTTCAGTGACATCTTGAGATTCATGAGTTACCCTCAACTTCCCAGATATGCCCTGTTCACTGTGCCACAGCTCCTGATGATGCTGAGAGTCCGCTCGCTGCTCCAGCCAGAGCCAGCAAAACCCCCCCAGTTACCTTAACACCCAATGGGGCTCTTGTTGCACCCTTCTCAGCACCCTGCTCCAAAGGCTGGGGAAAGAAGTCTAACCCCCCCCAGCCAGATTGAGATGATTCATGGCATGCAGAGCAGGCAGCTAATTTGAAGGTCTGGAGTGGGTGTGCATTTGTCCTGCTTAAAATAGAATGGTTTTTGTGTGTCAGCATCTCTTGCTCCTCCATCCCCCGTGATATTTTCTGATTACATCCTTGACGTGTCACCTGAACATCAGGTTTTCAAGAGCAGCAGCTGAGTCTGAGCTTGGAGGGAGACTGGGAATACTGGGGAGGAAAAGAGAAGCTTCATCAGGGGAGTTTGAGAAGGGGAAAAAAGAGCAAGGCTCTTGCCTTATTACCTAGTGGAGCCCATTTCCTTGTGTTGTGAGAAGTGCTTGTGAGCCACTGGGTTAGAATGAAAAGCAAGGAGCGTTATCACTAACTGCTCTGGGATGAAATGAAGTGGAGGAACTGCAATGTAACCTTCAGGACCTGATAGGATGCTATCAGCAGAGCAGTGATTGCTGCTTGGACTAATGCTAGAGGTGATGCATTCTTCTCTTCTCCTCACTCTTGCTCATGGAAGGTCTAGGAAATCTGTAAGGTATGAGATTGGTATGCTTAAATTCAAGGACTCAACCCCACACCCAACAGTGTGGCCCACAGACTCAGAGCCCCATTCCAGCCCAGCTGGGGGCAATAGATCGCTGCCCCAGAGATCCTGTAGGACGCTGGTCTGCCATGGCTGCCCCATGGCTGTCCAGCTCCCATGCTGGGGTGTTGGGATGGGTCTGCTCTGTCCTGCCAGCTCCCAGGGGAACCCCTCCTGACTCGCCAGCCCCCAAGGAGCCCCCAGCATTCTTGGCACCCCGATACCTTCTTTCAATGTTGAGGAGTGCACGTTAGATCAGCCAATTCAAATCTGAGACCCCTTGGAATGGAGACTCTCTCCCTTGTGTATATACAGCACTCATACTTTAGATCATCTTGGCTTCCTAAAGTATTCCTAAATAATGCTGAAAAAAAATACTCCACCTCCCTTTGAATGCCAAAATTTGGTTGCTTTTGGGATCAGACACCAGGTTTTTTTGTCCCCCTGAATGCACGTTGTTTACTTCACAATCCATAATGGATTATATAAAAATACACTGGTTTATTTTTCTTACAGGCATCTAGCTAATGGATGAAGTAATTTAGTGAGGCTATTGTATTTCATTCAATAGCCTATATGTAGATTTGTTGTGAAGGATAAAATGTTCCCTTTTCAAACACTAACAATGGGAGTGCAGTCTACCACTGACCTTGTATATCGCCGCAGCGCCGTATGCAGGTAACAATGTGAGCCCAGACTATAGGCAATGCGAGCCCAGGAAGGTTTAGTTTGAATAGCAGGGACACATCCTCTTTCATAGCGCATGTGCCAGTATGTGCCTGTGTAGAAGGTACAATTATTCACAGCTCTTTAAGGTTTGAATGAACACCTTTGATTTCTAACTGTCCTGAAAATAATTTAAAAAGAAAAAAAGTTGTTTGGAGCTTCCCAGGCATGAATCTTTTAGTTTAAAATATATAAAAATACACGTTTCCACTACTCATTGTGTATGTGTACGTGCTTTCAACAACAACTCTATTGTAAGGCACATAGGCTGCCTTCTCCCCCGCCCTGGAAACAGTTTTATTTCTAAAGCATTGGTGCAGGCTTTTTAATCCACTGTTTCCAAATTATGAGTGAAGTGAGTCCCATTGATAACCTGCAAAGCATTTTCATAACTTACAAGGTGCAAAAAGATTAGCTGAATTTAGGATGGTATTGTCCTATGCTGTCAGTGTGTTAATAGAGAATGTTAATGGAACTGTTGTTCTCCAGTGTCAGTGGGGTGGGACCCATCTCGCATCATGAACCACCTGAGAGCTTGCTATCTTGTCTAGGCTGGTTGTTCAGGATCTTCCTAAAGTCTAAAGTGCATAGTGTTATACATCCCACAAAAAGATCATTCCAATAACAACTCTGATAGCCAGGTAAATAATGGCTAACAGATAAATAATCTGTCTTCTACAGATGCCAGTCACCCTCTGGATGCACCTGAAGAGGATGGCGAGACTAAACCCCTAAATTTTAGTTGGCTAAATGTAGTGCAGAAGCTACACTCCAATTAATTAACAAATTAATGAATGTGTCAGTGGACTGGGGTTAAATGAGGCATGTCCTTAGTACTCAGTAGAACATGAATGTTTTCCGACCAGGCATCAGTTCTCCTTGTTCTTGCACATCCCCCTGAAAGCCACATCGCTCAGAAAGGAGCTGCTTGACGAGTTCACTTGTTCTCCTCTGGCTTCAATGGAAACCAGAGGAGGTTCCACCCAATATAAACACAGTTCAGAAGCACTGGGGATGATACCATGGCCACATTATTGCAGATTTCAATACAGTCAGAACTTCTTTTTCATTTTGATGTTCCCTTGCATGCTCTGCATGTGTGGGGAGAATCCATGAGACTCTTTTTGAGGCCAGTGGAGAGTAACAGCTCAGATGAAAACATGCAGGTATAGTGGTAATTCTATGCCCTGTGGCTCTTCTTGGCCCTTAGATAATGTCTAACCACAAGCCATTAATTGCAGCAGTGGAAATCATAGTCCTATAAAGCCATTCACTAAGTTCAGACATCTGACTTGGGTGTCAGAGATAACTGGCTGGAACCCCTAAAGCTCCTTGTAAAATCAGCAGAGAAAGGCTTGAAAAAATGTTAATTCATGCCAGGATCCTAATTTATCTGTTCCAAATCTGGACAAGCTAATCCTTCTCTGCTGGCTAGAGAAGGAGCCCAGGAATGTGACCCGCTAAACTTGGATGCCCAAGATGTCTCACATAAGTCAGTGTGAATGAGAGATGATGCATTAAGACTTTATTAGTATCTGACAGCCTTTTGATCACGGCATAGAGTAGTTATAAGTAAAGACGTGAGAGTGGGATAGGTGCCAGCCTGCCAGCCTGGGTTTGTTCCAGAACATCTCAGCTCGTGGCTGTCCTGCAGCTGCCTCTCCACAGCTCTCTTCCTCTGTTAATTGACAGGCCCAACCTCAGAAGTACTTAAAGCATGCATCCCTCCCCTGGAATTCATCTAACTTTTTCTCAGAATAAACAGTTTCTTTGTCATCACCAAGATAGAGTTCTTTGTTCCACAAACCCCGTTCTTCTCCTTTAGTCTCCACTTTTCCCTGAGCAGCAGAAGTTTACCAGTCCTCATAGGAGAGAATTTTTCCTCCAAAATCTCTTCATATCTACAATCTCCCCACTCAAAATCTTCCTCTCTAGGAACAGTGTTGTCTTGTTCCTATGCTGGAAGCCTGCAAGCTTCTGCAAAGACTGTCCAGCTGAGGCCACCCACCTTGCTTCTCCCTATTCAGATGCAATTTAGGGTGGAATTCAGGGCACTTCCCTCCTGTCCTCAGCAGAGGGGGCGTGTGACTTCCACTTTAGACCCCAGAGGTCTAAAATCTTCCTCGATACCCCTCTCAGAAGAGCTTTCCCTCTCCTCAAGTAGTCATGGATGGCTGCGGCTGTCCTACATCATGCTGATGGGGTAAGGCCACTCTCCTTTCTAGCTGATGAGGACCAGGACCTTGCACTCGCTTTTATAGTTACCTTACATAGGTTTTCTTTTGTGAGGAGAGGGAAGGAGCCTGGGGAGGGGCGTGGGGGGGAAAGCATCCAGGAAAACCTCAGTAAGTGTGTTTAGAGAGATGGTATTCCCGCAAGGAGCTCTGTTTGACTGGTGGAAAATGTCTTCTTCGTTGATAGTAGCTAATGCAAAGCACACCGCCTGCAGCTTTTTATTTTAATGTAGACATCTGAAAGTGACTGTATGATGGAGGGAGAAAGGGAAAGGTTATGTGTCTTCGCAGGCCCAAAATGGCAGTATAATGAATATAAAAGCTATCCTCTCCTCCTCTAATACATTCACTCACCATTCCACCCTCTTTTCTAGTGACTGTAAACAACATTTGTCATCAGCAATGGGCTACTTTTCATTATAAAACTGATCTGGAAACTACATTTTTATTTCACGTACATCAGTGGCGACGGGAGAAGAAACAGGAGAGGGGAAAATATATGTTGCTAACAGGAGAGGGACCTGGGACAAGTGTTGCCTGTGCAATTCTGGGGATCATTCATAAGTCTGGCCTCCAAGACAGAAGATGGTCTAATGCCTCATTAAATCCTACTGAGCAAACGATGATGTATCATACCCTTTCAATCTTCAACTAAGTAATGCAGTAAAAAAACCCTAATTTGCACATGTTTAATGCATTCATTAAGCTATTAGTCTTTCAACAAGAGATTTAATAGCAAATTAACAGTTTTTATGAAAGAAAAAACAACAACAAAACTCCCCACTTAGTAGAATTACTTTTGTATCAGAGCACAATACAGGGTAATGGGCAATTAGGGGTTTCAGAGAAGAGGATGGGAAGATGGGTTTAATTTGTGTTTGGTTTATAATTAGCTGGTGCGTGGTGCTTAGAATGAAATGAAGTGGATCCCCTCCATGGGCAAGACACTGGCTTGGGCAGAAAGCCCCATGAGAATGAAGAAGATGGGAGGAGCGAAAGGAGTCAGTGGTCCTTTCTCATGTTGTTAGAAATGCCAAAGGTCCTAAGAAAGGACTCGCAGTAGATGTACTAGTGAAGCAGCAATTTATTATACGTTCTTGCAAGAGCGGGTGACCCAGCAAAGTAGGGACACCTGTAGTCAGAGTTTGCAGTATTGTTATACCATATTCCCATTTGAAATCCCTCCCCTGTTTTACTTATGGATTAAGTATTTCCAAGGTTTACAGGCTCAACCGAGGAGCCTTCTTCACAATAGTACCTAATATAATACACATCGCATGTCTGGCAGGTTCCTGCTTCCCATTGCTGGAGAAAATTAATATTCATGAGCTTACTGAGCAAAATGCCCTATCTTTCTAAGATACTATTGTTTATCTCACATAGCCCTTAACTGTTGTGCATCTCTGTTTAGTCTAGGCCCATTGAAGCCAAATGGGGACCTTCAAATGCTTGCCTTTATCCATGCTAGGCAGATGAATAGTGGGGCTTGATTGGGACATATTGTTTGTTGAAGGTATTCAAGGCTCAACCCAGGTTTCAGTTCGTTGAATCATGCAGCAGTGCCCTGATTAATCTCGTTTTACAGGACAACTCAGGTCTGAGCTATCTACACAGCTCCCTGTGGGTTGTCTCTGCTGAGATGGGGTCCCAAGGCAATCCAAGTTTCTGTACAACCCATGAGTCGCCTGATGGGCTAGACATTGCTGAAACCTGTTTGTGAAACTCTGAGCCAGACAATTCCTTTCATTCCACCCCATGTCCCGAGTCACAGTTTAACCACTTACATGTTCTCATTGTCCAATGTATGGGTATAAGTTTCATCTGCATCTTTTAGCAGAGCTGTGTATTCCTCAGTTTCTAATGAACCCTTATCCTAGAGAGCAACTTTACCATAATTCTTTAGCACAACCGACAGCAAAACTTATTACAATAATGCAAATAATAATCATTAACAGTGTCCCCCCCCTTATCTTATATGCTATCTGTTGCATATCCAGATTGACAGTTGTCCTTTGTCATCCTCAATCAGCATAGAAAAATACCACAAACCCATTTCAGTTTGCAAAAGCAACATTCCCCAGCATTTTCCACAATGTGAGATGTCTTTCTGTGCTCAGGCAAGACTTCCCTGTGGTCAGACGCTGGAGGTTGAGTTTATGGTGAGTTGGTACTAACGCAGGTCGTGCTGGAGTCTGCAGGAGTTCTGCCACCAGCTACCAGGACAAACTCCTGCAAAGCACAAGCAGTTGCTCTGTGCGTTTGCTCATCAGAACATTTAAAACTCAGCAAAATCACAGTCTTTACTTTAAACCTGGGTTTAAAGTTGAGCAAACTCTGAAGCACTTTGCTTAATAAAGACGGATTGTTTACTTACATCCAAAGCCTGGATTTCAGTCTGAATTCAATTTGGCAGGTATGTGCCAGTGCAGATGGCTGGCAGGGGCTGGTTTGTGACTTTAGTTTGTGTAAGTCTCTTTAAAAAAAAAAAAAGGCTTAATGAGAACACTGAATTCCAGAGAGGACTTTGATGAGAGAGAGAGAAGAATTGAAAAAGCAAGTTGTTGTCTGAACTTACTGAAAATAAATACAATACTTTACTTGAAAAGGAAAGAAAGAAGTGGAGCTGTGTTTGCTTGTTTATTTTTAAATGCCATTTCTAAGTTTTCTATTTCTTTGAAAAGACAGCTGACAGAATATTGAACACCAAATCCACGGGATTCTTGGGCTGTTGTTTTGGGTTTTGGGGTTTTTTTTCTTTTCACACAAACTTTAGGAATTTTTTTTTCTATTAGAAAAATTCTTTAAGGGATCCTACACTGAGCTTTGATTTTTCAGCTGGAGTGAGACAGAAAGAGGGAGAATAGTCTCAAATCAATTTCTTAAAGGTCTGAGGAATCATAAATACAGTTTGAATCAATATCCTGTGTGTGAGAGTTTGTGAGTGTGTGTTCCCTCACACACACCTATTCAAAAAACTGCTTTCCTGTAACAGAATATTCAAAACCTTAGGGATAATAAATTGGCTTTCCAATGGGGAATATTAGGCAAGGGATCCTTTACATCTGCTTTTCCAAGACTTCTCTCTTCATAGAGGATTCTCTTCTCTCACAGATACTGATTTTATGTAGCTGTAACTGCATTGGCATTCAGGACAGGAAAACACCCCACAGAAAAGCACTTTTGTGCTAACTTTGTGAGCTTCCAGAACCAGCCTAAAATTAGGCAGGCGCTGAAAGCTTGTCACAAGCAGGCAGTGCAGCCACATCTCCATGTCCTTGCATCTCTGCAGGTGAGGCCAAGTTAATTCCTTGTGTCACCGTGGACTCACAGAGTAGTTTTCTTGCATAAAAATTCCATAGGATCCTTAGGGCTGGAGGCTGACCACGTCTGCATCCTGGTGCGTTGTATTCTGAGTGCTGCTGGTCCAATATTTGCCCAAGGTAATGGGGAGTAATAATAAGACTCTGTGTTTCGGGAAGGTAGGGCTGGAATTAACAAACCCTGTGTGTTGTTTGGCGGGGGGAGCTCCTGGCAGCTGCTGGCAGAAGATGGCATAGGTTATTCACAGATGTTTCAAAACCAGAGATCCTGGGCTGCTGCTAGGTAATAAAGCAGAAGTAAGGAGCAGACGTCTCAGCCAAGGAGATTCCTGCATCCTGGAATGCAGCTGGGCTGTTACAGATATGTAGTAGTGCCAGAGGGTCTGTTGCTGTAATATGCTACAACTTCTTGGATGCACTGCTGAAACATGGCAGAGCCTTCAGATGTATCTCCATGCTAGAGGCTCTGCAGTGCTTGGCCCCACGGCAGCAGAAGTAACAGATGCTTTCAGGGTTATCCTGAGCACAGGTTTATGCAGCAAATGCTGTCAGCTCCTTCTTTCCACATCCTGGAAGGCAAAATGCTATTTTCCCATTAGTCCCCCTTCCCCGTGTTCCTCCACCGAACCATTTGAATGCAGTGAAGTGGGGTGGGACACAGCTGTTGTGTCTGGCTTAACGGATGCAGGTCTGTAAGTGGTGGAGTCAACGACACAAGATGCAGTGCCTCATTGCTCCCTGCTTCACCCCGGCTTGACGGCTGCCCAGGCTGCAGCTCTCTGGCGGGAAGACGCATCTGAATTTCATCATGTCAAGTTTTTCTCCTCAAGCAGCTTGGTGTGTGGGCTGCTGCCTGCTCTCTGAAAGCTTCTGAGATATTTGTAGCTCCTCTGCTTGTTCTGGTTTTGCTGGAACAAAAATAATTACTCAAAGGACAGGGAGGGAAAGAGTACGTGTGTGTAGATATGTACATGTGCATTCAGAAGAGAGGAAAAAAATAAATTGAAGCGCCCCAGGACTGTACTGTGTTTTAAAGGAATATTGCAAGGGAGACAGTTTTGTTCTTGCTGCACAGTGAAGATCCTGAATTAGGGAAGTACCACAAGAGAGACCTTGCAGGTTTTGGGCCCCTGGAATCACAGCTCTGCCCTAGAATTTCATTACACTCTCACGTATTCTGGCATGTGATGGTAAAGAAGTGAGCATCCTTCCAGTTTGTAAGGGAGCAGTGGAGGACCGATCAGATCCAGCTAATGTGTACTGCTGATGTAATATTGAATAGTTCTTCTATCTGGTCTTCAACTTTCTGGGATTATTTTCACATGTGCAGGGAAATATGCACAGAGAACTTGTGACTCTAACTTACCTGGGTGTAATGACTGACAAGGCACACATGCAGACCTCCCTACTTGCCCTGGAGCTATGGCTGAAGATATTTTAAACCATTCCAACCTCAAATTAAAGAACTGTTTCAAATTTAATCTCTCAACACTTTGAGCTGAGTGAAGGGTGAAATTTGCCCAAGTCCTCAAAACTAAGAGCAGGTGAGGTTGAAATGAAGTTTCAGCTTTTGCAGTGGGTCATATCACAGGAGTTAAATTCTCCCAGTCTTGGGCAAACCTACCCATCACTTTGCCTCTCAGAGATCAGCAGCAAAAATGATTGCATGCACATCGACAAAATCTGACTGTTATCCCTTCCCCCTTTGAAGCACAGCAAAAAGCTGGGGCTGGCACAGCCAGGCTGCTGTAATCGAATTTCCCTGCCTCGTGCATTATATTTTAACAGGTTGGGCTCTTCTGGCTTGCAGCGATGACTTGAAGGTATTTGCATTGCACAGAGCTGCTGAGGAGAGTGGTTGAAAAATGGTGTGAAAATGCTGATAAATAGTTCTAAATGAAAGCCATTTTAGCAAGAGAGCCCATGGGCAGCCTTAGCCTCCTTTTTGGTGACTATAAGGACCCAAAGAGTTTCCAGCAGCAACAAGCACATGGAGACAGAGCTCCTCAGGCTGCTACAGCCAAAGATAGGCTTTTACTGGTCTCCTGGTCCAGCTGGACCTACTCATCAGCCAAATGAAAGCCCCAGAGCTCTCCTGGAATCCCATTCAGGGTTTTCTTTGCCCCTGTGAATGGGGAATAGGTGAAGGCCATTTGAGCTGACAGCCCTGGAAGACACAGCTTTTGCTCTTCATCTCATCTACTAGCTGGACTAAAGATAGGGGGGAACCAGCTTCTCCCAAGGGTGGTTGGTTTATGAATGCTGGTTCATGAGACACCATCTTAAGGACCAGGTGACCTCTTGGTATGCTCACACCTTGGTCTGCTTACCTATGTCTGAAGTCTCATGCTGTCCTTTCTGAGATGGGAGCAAGGAACTTGTAAAAGTTGCAGTTAAAGCACTGTAGTATCAGCTGGTCCCTGGGGGGGGAAGACAAAGCTTCTTTTCAGGTTGGTGTCTTTTGATGTTAAGCTCAGCTTTAAAGCTAATTGGAGATGTATTTAATACAAGACTAAAGGTCTAGGGGGTGGTCCTTGGCTTGCACTAATAGGGATGCGAGATGGAAACATGAAGCTAGAAGTACTTTTCGTTTTTTCTTCTTTCTTTTTTTGTCTACCTCCAAGTGTACATGGAAATAGTCACTCCAGCCCCTCGTACTTAAGGATCCATTTGTACTGCTGCCTCAGCTCCTCCTGTGGAAGGCAGCGAGTTGAAAGACTGATTTAGACACTGTTAACACAAACGAGAGGAGACAGGCCAGTACTTAGCACGACAGGCTCCTCAGAAAGTTTAGACAGGGAGAAGCTGTTTCTCTTCTCTCTGTCGTTTCCCCTTTGCAGCCTGCAGATGAGAATTTCATAGTAGAATAATTCAAGAAGGAACCCCCAGGTAATGTGGCTCCAATCATCTGACAGTCCTTAAAGTACTCAGTCTTCATAGAACAACTGTGTATATACTAATGGATGCTGCGTGCTAGTATATGTAATAGGCAGGGAATTGTGCAGAATGGGTGACAATGCGTGTTTGGAATATCCAGTGCATTCAACAGGGAAACCCGGGAAACACAAAGATGCGAGGGGCTCGCTGGTGCTGCTGCTCCATTCAATCTGTGAGCCAAAGTACACGGTGCCACACAAGCAAGTTAGATGGGAGGTACTGGGGGGGGAAGGAAAATGGCTTAGCCAGCTGATCGCCAAATGGTTTGTCTTTAAAACATACTTAAAGTATAAAAGCAAATGGGAATTTGGATCTGTAAGGCCTGGATTAAAAATAAGTATAGATCTCAGATTTTTTCTAACTGATATTCACAGTTAAATCTAGTTTTCAGATGAGCATTTTGGTTTAAGACCAATTGGCAAGTGTCCTGGGAGGAGACCGGGCCAGGAGAGGTGCCCTAAAGTAGCCGAAGGGGTATTTCTTAACACATGATGTCATGCTCAGCAGAGAAAGGGGCTCCAGGCCAGGCTGGGCATATTGAGCATCATCTGCTCTGCAGCTGGTGCTCGGTGCTGCCAGTGTCATTTCCCCCTTGGCTGCCCCAGGAAACTGCCCTCATCTCCCCCGGGAGTATTCCCTTTCCCTTCAGCTTCTGCGATCAGCCCCGGGGTGCTCAGCCCGGGCCAAGGAGTTGAGGGGGTGGGGGCAGCACTAGGCCTTGGGGGCTGCGGTGGAAGCCACCTTTGGGCAGAGCACTGGGGAAAGCTGCTCTCTGCTGCACACATTGCCAGTGTATTTCAGGTAAACTTATGTTATGGATGGGAAAAGTATTTCTGCTCGTTTCCTTTTATAGGAGCAAGTCTGACCTCCATATTCCCAAACATGTTTTTCAGATACACTTGACCTGTGTTACGGTGTCCATCCTTTGGGTGCACGGCAGAACTCACTCCAGCCCTACGTAATACCCTGGGCAGCTCGAGGACTTCTAATTAGAGTGAGTAACTTTTTATTTTTTTTTAACTTTTTCTTTTTCCCCTGGAAGTTCTGAGGAATAAGATCATTCTCCTAGCTCTAGAAATAACTCTATTAATTTTTATTTTTTTTTAAATGTAACTGGCTACATTAGCACAAGGGAAATGGCTGGAGATTCTAGGATAAAAGAGTATCTATTGTGTAATTCTCTAGATTAAAACCATCAGATGACTAGGTGGATTCAGAAAGTGAAAAGGATAAATGTCCTGTGACAATAGAAAAATCAAAGGTTTCCAGATACCCACTTGGGTTATGAGTAGACCTGTAAAGAAAGGGCCTGATCATCAGTGAGAACAACATCTCAGATGAGCTGTGGGGATAAAGCGAGAATTGCAAAATGTCAAGGTTTTAATTTCCTCACAAAGGAAATTCTTTGCAGAGGAAATTAAAACAAACAGTAGAAATTCCTTACTCATAAAAATAAGGAGAATATAATGAGAGAAGAAACACAGGCACCGTGCAGGAAGAATGGGACCAAGTTTGAAAGTAATCTACATTCGTCCGCAAAACAAAATGAATAATTTTCTTTCGATTCCAGTAAGGATGTTGATAATGACCATGGCAAAAGGGCAAGACATGAATGGGAAGGAGTGTATGGACATGTAAATTAATACAGCTGAGGTAGAAGTAAAATTCAAACCACTTGATATGATGATAACGAGAGGGCCAAATTGCTTTAATTCGTGATACCTGGAAGAGCTGCTCTACAGAATGTTGGTTCAGTAGCAGGTTGATACATGATAGAAGAATAGTAAAGCATATGTATTTTAGAAAAAAAATGATCAAGGCTTTTGTAAGTCTATTAGTGTGACCTCTAGTATGCAAAGCCGGCTTTGAGTGGCAGAATAATTAAAGTGGTGTAAAATGGATTGCAACTTTTTTTTCCTGGGAAAACACCATGAAAGAGTAAATGTGGTATCTTGCTTTGAGAAGTTAACTAATTTCTCTCTGATGTAATTTAGATCTGTGTCCAAATAAGCTAGAAACATTTGATATGTGCAATATGAGAAATACTCGTTAAGGCAGAGGTGGGTAAAATGCAGTTAAATCTGATCAGAGTGTTACAAAGAGAGAGAACTTCTCCAAGAAGGGAAGTATTGTGCTGGGGGTGGTTAGTAGTAAAATCCTTCAAAGATCAGTCCTATCTGATCCGAGTTCACGTATTCATTACTAATGGGAATTAGCACAAAACCCCAGTGGTGAATGATGTTAGAAAAAGCTGGTATAAAGTGGGTGGAACTTGCTTGTGCCACAGTGCTGGACAAGCAAAGTGAGAAATCTGTGTAGGAGAAACAGTGTCTGTGAGCCTGAGAAATACCTGGTTGTGTTAGACAAGCTCAGAAGATTCCACTGTGATGGAACTGTGGAAAAAGGCAAATTCTAAGATGCCTTGGGCAATATGTGTCTAGTAAAGTAAGAGAAATGGAAATATTTTGGTATAGGAGCCTGGTACACATTCATCTGTAATGCTACGTATGGTCCTAGAGATGCGTGCCTAATGTAGACTAATTTAGACCAGAGCAGGTTTGGAGGAGGACTGATGGGATAATCAAGTGGATGGAGATTCAGACTTGAATTTTTCAGACAAGTAAACAATTGCTGTTGCTAAACAGAGTGTTGAGGGGTATGTGGAGATGAACAGAAGGATTCAAAATGCCAGAGGAGGAGATGATTTGTTAAGCTCAAGGGTAAAGTTAACACAAGAAGGAATGAATGTCAACTAGCCATGATTAAACTCAAGCTGAAAAATACAAGCAAGCTTCTCGAAGTCAGAAGAGAGCTCTTCTGCAAAGCATTTCAAAGGGAGAGAAAGCCTGAGGTTCATCCCACTAACTATAGACACTCAATGAAGGTACTTCCCCTAGGGATTTAGTCATATTAGACACCCCTATAATTAATGTAAAGAGCCTCCTCTGGAGTGTGACTTGATCTAGGTGCATTGGATCAGCTTGGAGATCTCCTTAAGACTGCCCTGAGGTCGAAGGTAACCGAAACCTACTGTGGGTTCCTCAGATCTCCTAGTGTGATGGGTGGATCTGCAAATGGGAAAGCATGATTAATTGATAGATGATATTATATGGAGTGGTTACCTGCAAGAGCAAGCTCATAAATTTGAAGACTCAGTTCTGTTTTAGATCAGTCTGATACTTCTGCATTCCTCAATCCTGATACCATTTTGGATACCTTTACAGCCTGCTTTTTCTTGCATTTAAGGCTGAAAAATATTTCAAGAGGAGGGTTGGCCTGCCCAGGGTACTCTGTGCTATCTTCTTAATTGTGTGCAACGTCTGGATTTTGCACTGAATTATAACATGGTCTCAGTTGTCAATGGAAGCCACAGGAAGTTTAATTTTGGGAGGAAAGACAGGTTGTTCATAGTGCCTGTGGGCTGTAGGGTTTGTCCCTATTGGAGAAGGGGCCAAATTATTGTCTTCCAGCCCTTCAAACTGAATCTAGATTTACTACAACAAATTTTATTAATTTTGCATGGATTACTGAGCTGTTTATAGCATGGATAAAGCTGTGCCAATCTTTTGGCAAGAGGTGATGCTATCGCCTCTCTATTTTACAGTGTGTAGTGGCCTCTTTTATGAGATATAATAGTGTGACTACATTAGTATGTCTCCTGATGTACACCAGTTGTTACAGCCTGATTTTAAAGAAATTACTTTTCATTCTCACTAGCTTAAGAAGATCAAACCTCTGTGACTATGTTTTTCAAAGTGCAACATTTAAATGCCCCTTTCCAGGCCTCTCACTGATCTCTTTCTCCATTTTATAAAGTGGTACTAATTTGAAGACATTTTAAAGTATGCAAGAAAGAAAGCTGGAAGTGGAGGTTTGAAGGTGATGAGGCCTCCAGCGAGGGTGAGGAGGAGGAAAGGGAAACTTGATAATGCTGCCCTTCCAGGGATTCTGGCATTAACTGATGCATTATTTTTCTAAGCTCATTAAATAACCCTTAGAACTGTGAAAAGGTCAAGAGAGAGGGGAAGGAGCTGAAGCTGCCTGTGGATTTCGGTCGTACAGCAATTTCCCAAGCAAGCAGAGGATGGAACAGTGGGGGGGTTGAAGAGGCAAGGAAGGAGGAAAGTGGGAAAGGAGTGTTGCTTTTGCTGTTGATCCTTTCACTTACTGTCACATAAAGGGTGTGAGTCTGATGTATGGCTGGGGGTACGGGGCCCTCCCAGCAGGTCCCCAGGTTCAGAAAGGACCCCCTTGCTTTCTAAACTCTTCAGAGAGGACTCTGGACACCTAGGTCCAGTCTTGGTCCCAGACTTGGTCAGTGGCTTATGTCTAAAGGTTTATATGTAAAACCACATATCAGAGTCCCGGTTTGCCCATTGCAGCCCCCAAAGGATTTCCACTGAAACAGTTTCCCAGAGTTGAAGCTAATAGAAAGCTTATTAAGGTGACCGATATAAAAGTTTGTGATTGCCTTTGATAAATGCACTTACTGTGATAGTGCAAAGATATAATTATAATTACAACACTAGTGGAAAAGGAGTGTTGTTTTTTCTGTTGATCCTTTCACTTAGAGCATCTCCACACCCCCACAACCTGCCCCCAGCTCTGAAGTCAATGAAAGGATCTGCCCAAGATGCTGAAAGCAACGAGGCCACTGGCAAACCTTGCCCACTTGCTCTTGCTTTCTTCTTCTCACCCCCCACTTGCTGCCTCTGTCTCCCCACAAACTCCTCTCCTGTATTGGGGTGAGAGCCATTGCCAGCACAATGGCAGCAGCCAAGTGCAGAGACCCGAAGAGAGAAATGATGCAGGGAAAATTACCCCTTGTTTCCTCACCGTTCACCTGCCTTGAGTGGCTCACTTAATTAACAATGCAAGTGTGAGCTGACAGATTTGGCAGGGAACAATAATGCAGTGGGAGGTGATGGAAAGTAGTCTTGCTGAGAAAGTTGTTCCTGACTTAGAAATACACCTGATTATTACAGAGTCGCCCATTAATGACACTGTAGTTTATAGCAACGTATCCTGTTCCCAACCCTTGTTTGCATGGGGTTTCGCAAAGGAGGCAGAATTTGTCTCTGGGAACTGAAATTCATCTCCCAGAACAGATTTGTTTTCATCCATCAAACATTTAAAAACAAAACCACAAGAAAAAAAAAAATCAAACAACCTGCCTGGTTTCCTGTGCACAAGGGAGTCAGTTCAAGGTAGATTTTTGTCTTCAAATAAAGGAATTGTCTCAGTTTAATTATTGGACCAGAAGCTGGGTCCCAGGAGCCACAAGGCTTAGGTCCTCTGTGCCCCTGACCTTGGAAGCCAGCACAGTGTCCAGCTGGAGAGAGGCATGATGCTGGTCTTCTTGACTCTGACAATGATCAGGTGCTACTCCGTGGAGTTGGGAAATTACACTGGTGGAATAGAACCAGCAGGAAATCAGATGAGAAACCAGCCAAGCAGTTGAAAACCAGGACATTTAAACTAGAATGTATGTTATTTTCCCATAAAATTAAAGGCATTATAGATGGAAACAGAACCCACCATCTAAATATTAATGCTTTGTAAAGTTTGGATGTAAACTCTGTAATTTGGTCCAATGTCTAACAGGGAAAGGAATTGAGCTGGCTTTGCTGAGCCAAGGGAGAAACCACATGCAATCAGGCAAAGCAGACTAATGATCTGCAGCTTTCTCCAGCACTCTCAGCCCAATCTGTTTTTCTAGTTTCATGGCTGATAGGGATTTCTGGCAGCCCTTGTCATAGACTGCATGAAATTTTGCCCCAGGAAAGTCCTCTTATTTGGATCAGACTCTGTGCCGAGTTCCTCATTCATATCTGCTCCCAGGTTTGCTTTGTCTGGAGCTATCAGGAGGCCCTGCAGAAGTCAATGTTTATCCTCTGAGTTTTCCCTACACCAGTTGTCTATCCAAATCCTGTTGTAACTTCTTATCTGTAGTAACTGCTGTCTAGTGAAGCCACCTGCTGTTGTTTACAGCAAATAACGCATTGTAGTTATCTACAGATCGGCTTGGACATGGGGTTGATGTCTTGGCGGAGGTAGAGTCCTGTCTTTGCCTATCACTAAATGTCCTCCATGGGCTGAGGCAGGAATTGCAAGTTTCTTGTTCTGGTTGCTGGAGAATGTCCAGACCTCATTAGAAATACCATGTGCAGGAAGGTCTGAGGGATGAAGGCTGTTTGTTACTTTTTAAACCACATCGCAGGATGCAAAGATTTGTCTTCACAAATCCTAACCCTTCCAAAAAGATAGTGAGGAAGAAGCAGAGGCATGAGGTCTTCAAACCCTCTGATGCTGTGGGAACCTGGGTCATGAGAAACACGTTTCCCTGTTCTCAGATCTCTCCCTTAGCTACTGCAGTCACACTCCCTCAAACAAAGGAAGTGTTTTAATTGGTTGTTGGTTCTTAACTTGTGAAAGATGCAAAATGAAAAGCAAAAGAAGAAACCCAAACAAGCAGACAAGTTTTTCAAACTGAACTAATAGAAAAATCAAGATTAATGCTACTGGACCAAGTAAGAACAATGACATTCTCCCCTTTTCAGAGAAACAGATGGTATCTTAAGTGCTCTTTATGATGTTAATATGAGACTTAGGTGCCAAGTGCAGATCTGTGATGAATCAGTGAGCAAAGAACATTATTTGGGTCCAGTGTTCAGAGAAACTCCCCAGCAGAGCCCATATCCCTTCACATTCCTGTGTAGCCCAGGGAAGTCAAGTAAACCACAGCCCCAAGCACAGCACGTGCCTCAGGATCGATGAAATGTCGCCCCTCTTCTTCGAAAAGAAGTTACTCAAAAATTCTGCACAAATAAGAATCCAAGAAATTGGATTCCAGATGAATAAATACATAGCGTCTGACATTTAAAACTTTTATTTTTTCCAGAACCAATGAATATAAAGCACAAATTTCTGCCGTTTGCCGGTAGAAAACTGAGAGAGCATGTGTTTGTTTATCTCAATGCAGGCATTGTGTGAAAGCTTAATTTGTATGGATCAGAAACAGAACCAGATTGTTCTGAGTTCAAGGCCATTCCCATCTAGGACTGTGTTTTAGTAACCAGTGGTTTTGTGTGTTAAGGTGAACTCACAATACTGTTGATGGGGTCTCAACAATCTGAGAGCTATCTGTTGTCATATCTGGATGTCACAGCACTCTATTTTGGCTTTCATTAGGTTCGTTCACCTTGTTATTTTGCTGAGGGTATATCCATGTAGTATTTGGACTCTGAAAATGCAAATCCTACTGGTAATTTCATTCAGCTCCACAAAACACTTTTGTATTTGTTAACCCGTGGGTAAGGGCTGTTCTGATGCTGTCTGTGTCCAGTGAAGACTTGGTCTTTGCTGTGTCTCAGTATCCTGAACTGGCGAAACACCAGCAAACGAGCCATGTCTCAGGTACTCGGTGGACAGCTCCTGGCCTGGATGGCTGCAGGGCCAAGACCCTAAAGTGCTCGCCTTTTGCACATCAGGAGTAGCTGGAGATAACACAGGGAAGGTGCATCACTTGACCCTAATAGAGGATGTAGTTCTGTCCATAGGAAACCCAGAATCTTTACATCAGAAGTTTAAACAGCAACTTGTCAGCGCTACAGATTGTGCCTGGGATTGTGAGAACACAGAGCAGAAAGAATGCTCAATTCTTGCAAATCAGGTTGGGATTAAGGTCAATGGGATTAGGGAGTTCATCTTTACTAGGAGTGGTTGAAAATCCCGGGTTCCACTGCTTGCTTCTGAGTTCACAAAGAGCAGAAGAGTGATGTCTCGGTGTAGGACGTGTATTCTCTCACCTACAAGTGTGTGAGGACACACATAGCCAAGCAGCACATCTGTAAAGCAGGGGAAGTATTTGGCATGCATTTCCCTTGGGATTAGCACTTCAGCAAAGTAGTGTGTTGAGCCAGAGTAACACATCTTTATTTAACGAGCAGATTTTGCATGTTCGGGTGTGTGAGCGAGTAAGTACAAGACAGACATGAGCTTTTCTGGAATTGGAACAGTTTCTTTGTCAGCGCTACGACTCCTCCATTTAATTCCACAAATCTGCTGTAATCAGAGTGGCTTTGCCCATCAGCTCAGCTGAGAGAGCGAGCATGGGAGGGAGGAAGCATCTCTTACTTTCCAGCTCTCTGCGCTCTGAGCATTGCATCAAAGTGGCATGGAGCCTCCTGGGAAAGGGATTTGCTATAACTCATGTCAGTCCCAGCCACATTATGTTTATGGATATGATAGACTGAACACTGAAATTACCATTTGCACAAATGATCGCACAATTCCTTCAGGCCTACTGTGTCCCTTTAATAGTCCAATCTTTCAATAATGAAGTGGAGATCAGTCAGGACTCTCTGGAAATCCCATCTTTTTCTTTCATTTCTCTTTTTTTTCTCCTTTTTTTGGGGCCTTTTTATTGCACACATTATTTTCATCCTTTCTCTGAGCCAGATCCATTTACCAAACGGTTTTAAGGGAGATCAGAAATGAGTTTCTCAATATTCTGTTAATACCCCAGAAGTAGCAACCTGGCAGACAATTCATTGCTGCTCGGGGCAATGAGTCATGCAGAACTCAGAAGTTAGGGAACTACACGCAGGGAAGAAGGATGCTGTTTGTGAGGCAGCAGAAGCAAGTGTGGTGCAGGAAAGGATACCTTAGAGAGCAGGCTTTTCTTCTGCTACTTAATACTAGTCTTGCACGCCCTGCTCCATCTCCTTTACGTTGCTTCTCAGTTCCGTGGTACTTCCTGAGATTAATAGATGGGGCCAAACAGTTGCCTGGTAGTGCTAAATCCAAGAAATGTGTTCATTGCATGGATCAAATGAAGACCTGGGACAAGGTCTAAGCAAAATCAAGGAGGGTTTGACCTTAATTTTGTCTTCATAACTGGTCCTACAAAAGGTTTGTTTTGCTCATTTCTCAGGGGGAAAAAAGAAAATGAATCTGTGGGAGAAACATCGGGACTGTTTGTGAAGTGAGTGTTTAAAGACTCAGCCTTAGCTAAAAGGTGTAAGGAAGAGCTAATAGAAGTGGGAGGTACAGAACAGACTAGAATATAATTTCAGATTGGTCTAGAAGAGTAAATTGAGGTGAGTAAATCTGAGCTTTTGATGCAGAAATGAAAGTACTGGCTATGGGACTTGACACAGTGTATGGTCTGGAGAGATGACGGGAATGGGAAATCTGCTGACAATAACACAAGTTCCTGCCAGTTGTATTTAGCTAATAGTCTGGGGAATTGGGAGCAATAAAAAGATTGTGCCCTAGAAAGGAATCATGCTATGTATCATGTATCCTTGTTTGGATTCCAGCCCCCACAGCGCCTGAGCCAGATGAGGTGTTATCAATCCATAAAGCTCCATGAAAGTCAATGGACTGGACATAGATCAGTAGGGATTGATGGAACCGTACCAACTTATACCAATGAGAAACCTGGGCCTTGCTCTTTTTCATTTTGTATTCATGCATTTGTGGGTTTCTGGATCCCTCTCCTTACTGTATCATTATGTCCCCCACTTCTCCAGTTTCCTCCTTCATTCTGCTGCTGCTGCCAGCACTGCTTTGCTCTGCCTCTTTGCCTAAAATCCTCCTTTCTATTGTCTTTAGCATATATTTTTTTGTTTCTCTTATTCCTCTTCTTGGTCCCAGTCACAGTAGTGTGCATCTAACAATATTTTCAACCCAAATGTGTATATGAACATGCCAAGGGGAGATTATGTCCTGGACATAAACCCACCAAAGACAGTGGTCAAAGCCATTAGGTTCCAACGCGAGCACAGCCCCACTCGGACCCCTACCCGAGAGCACCAAAGTTTCTATAGGAGTGTTGTGTTGAGGAGCAAATTCTTCCTGGAAATCAGTTTGCTGAGTCCTTCTCCACAAGGCTCTGTGAAATGAGAGCAGCAGCTGCAGAAGTTGCTACGGCGTGCTCAGAACTTCAGCAGTCACTCGGTGGGAGATTCCACTCCGGAGTTGGACGCCCCCATCTCCCGTCTGCCTTCCAGTGGTGGGAAGCCGCCGATGTATTTGTTTTTAATTATTTCCCCTGTTGCATTCGCTCTGTTTTCTTGCTTACGTTAACACGGCTCTTCTTGCTGCCTGCGCACAGCTGCCTATTTGTCACTTCTGCTGTTTGATGTGTCGTGGTAATCTATGTGCACCCAGCCTGCTGTGCATCGATATTTACTAATGGAGTTTCTTGTATGCAGAGGCTGTTTGCAATAAAAAGATAATGGAAAAAAACCTCCTTGACCCTGGCCAAGGAGTTAGCAGAAATCACAGCTATCAGCAGTGGGATATCCACCATCCCTCCACAGTGTGGGGGTGAAAGAGCCTAGAGAGGAAAGGGAGGAGGGAGGTTGAAAGATGGGGAGTAGGCGTTGGGGGAGGATGTGGAGGTGAGGATATAAAAATACAGGAGAAGCAGTAAGCAAACCGGGTGGTATGTAGGGGAGAGAAGTTATTGCAAGAATGTGGAGATGGGCAAACAGGCAATGGAGTATTGTGGAGGAAAAGGTGGGAAAACAAGGAAAGAGGAAGGGGCTGGAAAATGGTGCAAATAGAAAAATGAATGTGGAGAGAGGCAGGAGGAAAGGAGGAAATGTAAATGCAGTAAACCGGAGAGCGAGAGCCCAGTTGGCTTTACTGTAAATGGGTATTGCTCTGTCCAGAATCAATAGGTGATTAGCACTGAGGACACAGTTGGTCACCATGAGTGGAGCTGGGCTGCTTTACACCACCCATGCGTACAATCTGTTAACTTCCAAGGACAGCTTTAGATTTACAGCAGTTAAGGATTTGTCTCCATAACCAAATTTCTGTCTGGCAAAGAATACACAATGTCAACTCTGCTGATAACACAGCTCCTTGTTACATCCAGGCCTTAAAGCTGCAGCTGAAATTCACGTTAATCTCTGCCTGTCCATCGTCCCCTGCCTTTCTAGGTTGTGACATGAATGTGGCTCAGGCATTGGAGGCTCTCCAGCCAAGAGATTGTCTAATTTCCTCTGGAGACAAAAAGCAAGTGCGTGTGTGAGAGCAAACCTCAGTGCATATTGGACCTCCCTTCTTCTCCTATGAAGTTTTTAAAGTGATGGAAAGGGTGGGGGTTTTTTCCCCCTGCCCTGTCACCTCAGAGGCTGCAGCCCTGTTCTTACTGAATCTACTCGATGAAGGAGAAATCAGTTTCATAGAAAGATACTTCTTGTCTCAAGAAACTCAGTACCTGACAAACTTGTCCTGTCAAGAGGGTCCTCTTTTCTGTCTTGACCAGAAACACTTTACAGGATGTATCTTGCAGTAAGATCCTTACTGATTTTCAAGGCTCTTGCTGTATCAAGCAGCAGTGGGATCAGGAGATGTCCTCATACTTGTGAACTGACCAAGAGAAGGCATTGAGAGATCTGGGGGTTTTTTAAACCCTAGACTAGTCCAGGTTTTGGGAAAGAAATGACCTCTGAAAGCAAGGTGCAGGTGTGAATGCCAAACCCGCTGGTATCCCTCCGCAAGGCAGAGGGGAGCAGAGCCCCTGCATGGAGAGCTGCCACCCAGAGCAGGGTGGGTGTGGGTGGCAAAGGCAGCCAGTTCAACAGCAGCCATCACGAAACGCTGCCGGGGCAGCAGGGAGGTGTTTCTCCCATGGTGCAGGACCACAGGTGCTGAGCACACAGCTCCTGCCAGCCCAGCTGCTCCTTGCAGACCTCCATGAGGGAAAAACAGGTTATCATGAGGACAAACCGATGCCCAGCATCGTCTGCAAGGCAGCAACCTGCTAAATGAACTTGGGAGAAGAACACACCTCCCCTCTCTGTTGTCCCTCCTGTGACTGTCTTGAGATCTGCAGGGTTTGCCCACTCTGGCCTGCAATGAATCAAAATGCAAGCTGCTGAACACAGCAAATGAAGTGAAACAGGTTAAATTCGGTGCATAAAATCTTTATTACAGCTCAGAAGTAGTGGGGATGCCCATGCTTCCTCTGCTGGTGGTGGCACTGGCTGCCCAGCCCTGGCCATGCCTCCTTGTCTTGTTGCAGTGCCGCAGGGCTGGGAGTTCCTGCGGTGCAGACAGCAGCCAAAGGTGCTGATTGTATCACAAGATGCCTTTATATCTGGAGCTCTGGTGCCTGCAAAGATGAGAGCAGAGCCTTGGTGCGGGGGCTGGCCGAGCTGCAAGTGCAGCCCCCCGGGGCTGAGACACATCTCCTGAACACGTAGGGGGTGCCATGGTAAATTGTACTGCAAAACCAAATTAAAGCTGAGTGCCGAAAGCAAAGCACTTAAATCCATACTTAATGGCCTGATTCCCAGAGGAGCATAGTCCTTAGACCCAAAAGACTTACTCTGGCACACGGCGGTGCCCTTTAGTGTATTTGCATGTGTTTTAAGATGAAATATTTTAGGATAAGTTTCCTGGTGGCTTCACTAATTTAATTTAGGCAGGAGGCAGACATGTGGACCTGTGAACTCACTGGAAGTCATCTGCACATTGTAGTCAGTGAACCTGGCTGTTAATTACCACGAAATGAAACAGCAGCCAATGCATCCCACATCCTCCTGGCAGTGAGGAGGATCGCTCGCCCCATCCCTGCCCAGAGATGTCCCAAGTGTAAGGGAAGATGCTCGTCTGCCAGTGTGTAACTTAGCAGTATGAAGTAGCACTCAGTGCCGTCTGAGGGCTGCATTTTGGTGGTGGTTGGCAATCCTGCGGGATCTCACAGAAGCAGGAGGAACAGGGCTGAGCTGAAGAAGATTAGCAGGAGTAATTTCCAGGCTGAAGTGTTATTCGATATTCCTGACATGGGTTAGGCTACACTGCAATTATCAAGGACCCACTCCAGACCAAGGGAACTGTAGTGTCTGTTCTCTTTTATTCATCTTTGGATAGCCAAGGGTTGTTTTTTTTTAAAAAGCACTTTTCCCCCCATTGTTTAATTGTTATTAACCTGCGAGTGTTGCTGTTGGAAGCTAAAGGGTTTTGGTTTTTTACAAGGTTTCACAGGAACAAGTCAATTGCAGTGAAATGTTTGATGGAGAACGGTTAAAATGAATTGTTTTGACTTTCATTTTGCTAATGACAAAATGTTTTGTTCGGAGAACAGAAAAACACTTGGTTTCCACATTTTTTCCAATCTAATTTGTATGGATTTTATATTACATTAAGGCATTAATTTTAAATAGCTTCTAGTAGCTCAGAGTGCTTCTCGTGGCATTTTGATGTCTCCATATGAATTTTAGGTATTTGGGTTGGGTTTTTTTTAACACAGTTTCTCTTCTGTGGGAAGATTTGAGCACCGAGGTTGCTGCTTCCAATTCAAAAGAGGAATTTCCTGTGGAAATGGAAGTTCACTTTTCTAAACCAGCCCCAGCAAATCATCCTTTCCCTTCTCAAAACAGTCACCATCCTTCTTCCTTCTTCCTGTCTTTAGCACGCCTTCCTCATTCTTCTTTTCTCCATCCTGTCCTTAGTAAAAATCTCCCGTGCTTCAGAGAAGTCAAGGCATAGATCTCAACCACAGTGTAACAGGAAGGGACAAAACAGGGCTGTGGCCACATCAGGGCTAGATATTTTTTCCAGGGCAATGAATTCCACCACCCCACCCCCCACCTCGCCATAGCCATACCTGTGCACACACATACACAAAAGACACAACCTCCCCGTTGTAGGGGAGGGAGTGGAGGCTCTGGAAGAGATGCTGCTGGTGATGACAAAGGAATTCCAGTAGCAGGTTTGTTTCTTCCCTTCTAACCTCTCTGGCAAGACTTGATGACCATTTTGGCTAAATTCTTCCATATCATATGTTTCCCTTTTTCCATCTCATTTTGTCTCCCATTTCCACTCCATTACACGCTGCCTCTGCAAGACCCCCTCCACCCTGTTGACAGCTTCATTTTCTCCATGCTCAGGCACTGCAGGCACCCGTGCACAACTTGTTCTCTCTGTACTGGAGAGCTGGTAGCTCCAGCAGCTTCTCCCTCACTGTTCTCACAATGTGGTGTCTCACATTTGCAGACAGGTCAGGTCAGATGGGTCTAGGGAAATGAGAAATGGGGTAAAGGAGGGCTCAGGGCTTTCCTAGCAAATGGAACAGTCCTAACAGTGCCTTAGGTCACTTTGAGAATCTACCAGCACCTACCTTCACAAATGGTAAACATCAAGCAATAGCTCCCAAACAAAAGGTGTAAGGGCTGAAAGATGTTCTTGGTCTGCAACCTCCCCAGGTGCTGTTCCACCAGCAGCCCCAGTAACCTTGGGCAAGTGTCAGTCTGTTGGGAGAGAAACTGCATCTGAGAGGTGTTAGACATGATCTTGAAAATACATTGATGAAGTTTATATTTAAAGTTGATGAAAATCTATGAGGGCTAGGCTAGATTAGTATAGGGACTGGCAGAGTAAGAGTGGTCCTCTGTTTCATACAAAGAATACCTTTGCAGTCATTCGGTGCTTGTATCTTGCTGTGCTGTTTCTGGAGGCAGCAGAAGCTTTGTGGGTGGGATGTTGGTTTAAACTAAACCTTTTCTCTTGAGGAAATATAGATTTCACAAGGCCATTGCATTTTGTAAGGTTGCTTTACTTTCACAAGTCAAAAGGGGGCAAAAAATCTTAATCTGTGTGTTGCTTGAGACCATTAAACATCAGTGGGGAGAGAGAACACCTGGAAAACTTCTCTGGCTGTGTAGCTAAAGAGGGCTGCAGCAAAATACTTGTCCCCCAGACGGATTGTTTATACTCTGTCTTCACAAATACATTAGACAGATATTTGAGAGCACTAAAATTCAAATACAAACACATAAATATAAATATCAATGTATATATACAGATACACTGTGTATATTTATTCAAAGTGTAAATTCTGCATTTGTTAGCATCCAGTGAATTCGTTACTTGCACAGATGCAGCTGGGAGCCCTATAACCTGGCACAGTTCATAATATTCCCTCTAGGAGCACCTACCCTTGCCAGTAACCTGGGAGCTGAGGATAGTTTATAAAATTCCCATTCCATTCCCTGACTTTAGACCCTTTGGTCTTGGTGAAGGGGCCAAATACCTTTGCTGGTGTGATACCCATCCCAAAGACCTTGTAAGTGTCTCCTATCCTTCACTAGCAGCCGTGGCGGTCGGGCAGCCACGCTTCATCTCCTACAGAATTTCAGCTGCTTCGGTATTTATCAAGAGCATCTGTTAAACAATCTGGAGGGGAGCAGTAATGGTGCCATTAGTGAGAGTGTGAGGAGGGAGGTTCTCAGCAGCACGGAGGCCAGAAGAGATGAGTCTGTGCGTTGAGCGTTTGGGGGTGTCGTGACCTTGACTTCTTGTTGATGAGTGATGCTGTGTGTCCTGGAGCAGAAATGACGGTGATAATGTTTCTCTGAATAGATGTGCTCTGGTCACCAGGGCTGGAGAGGGATGAAGAGGATGGATTATTAGAGAGACAGAAACAATCAGCATCTCGGTGTTGAGTTCTTACAGAGGGTACTGTCCCTGAGTGCAGTGAGGAGAGACGAAAAGCCTTGCAGGAGTGTGCAACCCTTCTTCTGTAAAGGTCATCTTTCATATGGAGCCTTTTTTGCCCTCACTGACCCACTGCTGGTATTTTTGGGCTCCATAGCGGGTGAGCAATAGCGCGCACAAGAAATTAATCAATTGAGATGATTAGTAACACACACAGAATATAAATCCCTTTGCAAATGAAACAGTGGTACCCCTGAGGTTTGCCTGCTGGGCTCTAACCCTACCTCCAAGATAGCAGCCGCAGCCTCCATGACCTTCCCAAACATCCCACACCCTGCAAAACCAACATCAAAAATCCAGTGCCTCTAGCTCTGCGCTTGACTTGATGCACTCTGCAGGGTGTTGCACTGGGTACAAGTCCTCGTTGCTCATCCACCCACAGAATCACAGAATCACAGAATAACAAGGTTGGAAAAGACCTTTAAGATCATCAAGTCCAACCATTCACATCCTAAGCTAAATCATATCCCTAAGTACTTCATCTACCCTTTTTTTGAACACATCCAGGGAAGGTGACTCAGCCCCTCCCTGGGCAGCCTGTTCCAGCCCTGACAACTCTTTCAGTAAAAAATTTTTTCCTAACATCCAATCTAAACCTGCCCTGGCACAGCTTCATGCCATTCCCCCTTGTCCTATCACCACTACCCAAAAATACTAAGCGGACGAGATCCCCTTTCTTTCCCTAGAAAGGCAGCCCTGATGGGAACGTGTGGTGCGTCTTGGTTGTTGAACGGTGTCCAGAGTCCACCAACAGCAGTTCCACTGCTTTTCTGAGATGGAACTTGGTTCTAACAATAGCCAAAGTTTTGCCTGTGGCAGATCTTTTCTTTCCTTTTGATTTACGCATCTACACACTTAGATAGTCCTAATGCGTTTCTTCAATGGCCCTTCAGCTGTTATATTTTTGCTTGTCAGGGTGCCTTTTTAATTTTTTTCCACTTATAAATATATAAAACATTTAATGAAGAAATAATGATATTTTCTCATGTCACTGACTATTTTTCCTGTCATCTTTGATGTGCTTGTAATGTGGGCGGACATATTATTTATGACCAGGGAAATTAAATATTATTTCACTTTTTTTTTTCCTAATGCAATCTGTGTCATCTTCCAGTTCCCAATTTCTTTCCATTAAAGTTATTGTCTTTGCTGTTCCACTCGACCGTTTGCTGTTGGGTTTGTAACAGCGCTGCCAGAAGATGCAGAAAAAACATAATGGAGAAAAGAAATGGCACAATTTGCAGGAGATACTTTTCTCATCTCATTTAAATGAAGACAGTTTGTTCCTGAGTGTCAAAAACATCAAGAGCAACAAAAATATGGAAATCGGTAATTTCTTGCACTAGGAATACTCCAAAGTTTTGGAGATTCTGTCTCGTTTTAGCAGCTACTAAAGATGTGTCCAAGCCAAACTTCCAGCATAAAATAACTTAAACCCTGAAATGCTTGAAATGTGGGACTGAATATTTTTATGCTTCTCTCATCCGCTTCTGGAATATCCTCAAAACTGGAACAGGAATCATGGTCCCTAACATATTCCTTTATTATTCAAGTGTTACAGAGACAAAATAGGGCTGGATGAGGAGATCATGTGGTGTGTATGACCAGCCTTTCACATTTGGTTTCTGCTCTTGCGCTTTCTGGTCCATCCATAAGGGATGGCATGGGGTGAGACCACCAGCATCATACAGAAGAGTTATCTGAAGCTCATGGGTAGGATTTTTCTCACTCAGGAGAGGTGGGTTTAGCCCCCTCTCCTGAACTCATCCCCGAAGTGGTTTGGTTTGGTGTTTTTTTCTTTAACCAGAGAAGACTGATGAGCACCTCTGGAGTTGGTTCTTCTGCATTAATTGCTGCTTTTATGACGGGTGGTATTGCTTTTCATGGGTGATGATTCCTTTGTGGACTACAGAGGATGCCCAGACAACTGGCTGAGTTTTGTCAATCACCGTTGAGTTGTGTAGACTGATGGGGCAAACCCCATCCATTCTTTCCTTCTGTCCTATTCCTACTTTCAGCCAGAACAGCTACAGTACCAGTCTCCCGCAGGAATCAGAGGTGAAGGTTAGCAACCTTGAATGTTGGAGAAATAAAGAGCTACTTTATCCCAGAATATTCTTTCCCCACAGCTCATGTCTTTTCATATTTTTCCCCAGTTGTTCCTCATGCTGCCTCTGTGTTCAGTAGCGTTTTCTGCAGAGGAATTTTCCCCCTGCTTTCTTTTCAGTGTCCTGGCTTTGTTTCACAGCTCCTAGCTCCTTGTATCGAAGTCAAACCCAAATAGCCTTATACCTTTCTCCTCTTTTTCTCCCTCCCCTGCCCTCACCCCCCAACACCTCAGCAAGGCTGCCTGCTAATCTCTTCTTTTGCAAAGATTAGAAGCCTAGTTTTTCTTTGACCTTTCTGAACAATCAGGATCTTGGAGTCCCCAAGATGGGTTGCCATTATCTCCTCTTTGGGTTGCTGACAATGATTACGCAGGACAAAAGATGTGCTTAGAGCTGTGGAGTTTCAATCTGTCCTTAGGGACTACCTGGAAATAAAAGCAAGCAGAGGAGGGAAAGCTCCAGCAGAAAGAAAGGTTCGACCTTTAGAACACATCCTTGGCTGCTGCTTTCTTACCTTTCCAAATATACATAACAAAGATTTGCGAAAATAGGTCTTTAAGTGCAGGCACCTGCCTCTAGACCGATCCCCAGAGACCTTTCCCACAGCACGTCCCACCCAGGTGAACACTCAGGACTTTTGAAAATGAGGTCACAAACAGAAATGTAATTTTAAACTGTTATTTTTGCTTGTGATCTATCTATCCATCTACCCATCCATCTGTGTGCTATGATCTTTACAAGTTTTCCTCCAGGTTTATATTACCCCCGTCCAGCAGCTCAGAGCGAGGGATGACGAATACTTCTACCGCTCGCCATCAGTCTAACAGCAGTGCTGGGGCTCTTCGAGGTGCAATTTCTTTACCAACTCCTGTTTCCAGGAGTTATTTCCCTGCTGCTTGCTTTTCCCCAGAATAAAGAGGAGCTGCTGCCCATGCAGGGCCAGGTGAATCAGCAGCAGGTGAATTACCAGGAAAAGCTCTCTTGTCCAGCCCAAGCATTCACAGAGCAGCAGTTTGTTTCTCTGGACTCGAAAGGGCATTGCACATGCAAGAACCTTGTGCTTCTCACATGCCCCTGTCATCTCACATAGGCCAAACAACTGACCAAATAAACCAAGAACTGATTTGTAATATAATATTTTCCATCCTTACTCCTACTCATCTTGGCCACTGTACAGAGAGGAGGAAACTACAGTGCAGATGACTTACATGGGAAGATCATGGCCATAGGTTACCTTACACTGATCAGATGCTGGAGGGATATACATAAAGAGAGCTAGTTACATACATCCCTACATTCACACGTACATATGTACACGCTGGGATGTCCATGCAGACTGAGAGGGAGATTTAGCTTTTCATGCAGCTGTTTTCTGCTTCTTTAGAGCATCTCTGCCAAGTGGCTGCAAGGGAAGGGGAGGTAAGGAAGGGAGTCATCAAGACAAAGTTAAGGAAAGAAAAAAAAAAGGATTTTTTTAAGATGGGCTAAAGTATGAAGAATGGCCTTTGTGAACAATTTAGCCATCTATCATTATTTCATTGGCATTGTATGAATTATACATTCCAGATCATAATGGAGTAATATCTCATCTCCTTTCCCCCTCAGTGGGCTCTGGATGAATGGCCAGGTGAGCTGCACTTGGACTAGCAACGTTCTCCAGAAGAGTCACCATTCGCCTCAAGCTGCTGTCCTGAATTTCTTTCCAGTAAGAGAGTGTTGATCTTTATCAGTCTTTTCCAGATGTTAAGATCAAGGAGAACTTGGAAAACAGCTTTTATCTTTCTGAAGAAAGCCTCAAAAATGTTTTATTTTTTCTTATTTTTCTTTTCCTATTAAAAAATAGAAGAGACGGGGCAGAGGAGCACAGGAGAGCTGAAGGCAAGAAATATGGGTTTGCAGTATATCCGAGGGACAAATGTGGACACAAACTCTGCTGATGGGTGTTCTTGTACTTGCCTAAACAGACAGAGTTGCCTATAAAAGAATGGGTTCACAGCCATGATGCAAATGGGATTTTCCAACTTCAAAACTGGTATTTCATAAAGTTCCTGTTATGCCCACGGAAGGAGAAGATTCAACTCAAAAGCACTAGCAGTTAAAAAGAGGAAAATAGTCCTTCAATAGGAGATTGAAGGAGCTGTGAGATCTGGTTTGAGAGGCAGATAGTGTGGTGTTTACTTGGTAGACTATCAGGATCTATTGGAAACTAACAGTAACCGTGAACATCAGCAGATCAGCTCCCATCCATAGTGATTTCCAGTTATATTGCCTTCTGGCTGTGTCACAGTCAAAATAAGACGTCCTAAAGAATAGCTATTATCTTGATATTGTTAATTTGGTTGAAACTTGTTTTCAGTTTTGGTACATGTTTATTGCCGTGCCTCTGCAGGACTCACACAGAGGTTTCCCTCCCTCCCTCTTCCATAGCAGCTTATCACCTGCTCCCAGTGACCTGAAAGGGAGATGGAGCCCTGAAGCATTTGAGGTTTAGGGAAACAGAGGCCTCTAATGCAGCATGTGTGAAAAGAATGCTCTGTCTTAGGAAGAAAATCCTGCAGTGTGCCATTAGGAATGGCTGTAGAATTCTGTTTTCCTCTGAAAAATGCACTGAGGCTGCTTCTCAGTTATGCCATCCTCCCTTTTGGAGTGAGAAAAAGGTGGATAGAAGAGGAAGGCAGGCTAGGAGCCTTAACCCAGCTTTGTGATCCTTGAAACCCAGGGCTTTCAAGAAGCCTAACATCTGCATTTGAGGAGGTCACTCTACTCAACCTTTGTTTCTTAAGTACATTGCATTTACACAGAGCTCCTGAGCACATCCACACAGATGCTGATAAAAGGCTACCGGCAACAGAGAGATTATTTTGTTTGAATTTGAGGTTTTCCAATAAATACCGCTGAATCTAAATCCTGTCCTTTCAAAAGTCAAAGGGTTAAAACTTTTCATCAAGGTACAGCATTCCCCGAGCGATCTGCATTGAGGGCTCTCTGAAGCAAGAGGACATTGTTGACCTAGACATCACTAACTTCTTTGCTTCTGAAAAGTTCTGGCTGCTGATAAACCTTTGTCCTCTTTCTTTGATTAGCTTTACTCTGGTTACAAATCCTATTTTGTTTTGTGCTGGGGTCTGGCCAAGGAAGTATTTCTATTAACCTGGAGCAGCTGGGGAGTAGCCGGCTCTTACTGTCAGGGGATTGCAGGCATGAGTATCCTGTAACACTAATGTTGGGCTTTATTCCTCTTGAAGCTTCAGTCCAAAAAGAAGGAGATCCATGCTCCTCCTGTGCTTATTTTGGTAGCCTCCAAGCTGGCAGAGCTGTGTGGGCAGGATGTCATTAGCTTAAAGAGAGCAGTCATTAGAATTTCCATCTAAAACCTGCTCTCCTCACAGTCTCCATGTCTGTCATATTTTCTGTGGGCTTTAATTTATCCATTCATAGAGTGGGAACATACCCCAGCTACTTTCATTACCCAGTTGACTTTAATTAAAAAATCCATAATGTGTCCTGTCTTGGAGGGCTGTGAGTTTGGTATCGTAACGCCAGTTACGTGTAGTGAAACTCGATGGGCAGTGCTGCATCTATGGGTTCACTCCTTCCCATCCCTTTGGAGCCATGCCTGAGTCCCAGGATCTTCTGCATGTCTTCAGCCTGAAGGAGGGAAGAGAGCCTACTTCTACTCCCCGGTGCTTTCTGCTCAGTTACAGCATTTATTCTAAGCTTTCCTGCCCTGAGGCTGTGGAGACTTGCTCAGTGCACTAGCCTCATTACCAGAGCACCACAGCAAAAATATCTCTCTCCATCTTTGCCTTTTGCACAGGGTCTGTGACATTCCTCCATATCTCACAGGTGTAAAACGAGTTCCAAATATGCACAGTGAATGTTAAAACCCCTTGTCCCCAAAGGCAAACTCTGTAGTGACTAATCCCTGGGAGACTCTGGGATTTTAAAATTGGTATATTTTCTACTTGCTGTTATCTCTTCCTCCCTCTGAGCCTTTTGCTGTGTATTTACTGTCCCTTTACCCCTTTCCCTATGCCAGCTCCCCACTCTGCATAGCCAGTGCCCTCAGCCAGCGGCACTTTATCTGCTGCCAATGTAGCGTGTCCTAGAAAGAATTATAGCATTGCCTTTCTCTCGACAGCTAGGTCATCTCTCAGTAACATACAATAAGCTGTACTTGGGCCAAAGGAAATGGGTTTAGCCTGGCGGGTAATTAATTTTCTCAGGGTTCAGTTTCCCACACTGAAATTGGTCTCCGTCTGATCAATTAGAAGAACATTTCGCAAACGAAACTGATTATGAATCATGGGTTTCAGTTCAGTTGTGGAAAACCTGATACATGACTGTTGGAGCAAAAAGTAGAGGGAAGCTTCAGCCCATTTATCCCAGCTGCTGCCGAGAAGTGAAAACAACACCCACCCCACCCCCCTCACTTCTTCAAGGAGAAAAAGATGCTAAGACTCCACCGGATTGCAGCACAGTTCTGAAAATGGTCCTCAGATCTCCTCATCGACTCTCTTCCTGCCCACTGAAGCTTATCCACTGGCCTACCGCTGTCCTGGGGCACCCCTCTGAGCACTGGCACAGCTTAACTGGCAAATCCTGTTTCCTTTTGCCTCCAGTCATGCAAATAAAAAGAAACGAAAAAGAGTTTTAGGATGAGGAGCATCCCCATTACGTCTTTAATTCAGATGTAATGGATTTGAACAAGCAGAGGAATGCTCTCAGACAGCTGAGGTCCCTGTATCACAGTCAGGTTCTCCTTCCCATTTTCCTCTGCAGGTAATAGTCACAGAAATGATGGCAGTCTTTTCACTTGCAATTTCATTTTCAAGAGAATGACATTTCCATTTCAGCCACGAGCAAGCATACAGGGTCCATCTCACACACTCAGAGCAGATACCCACTGCCCCACCTCAGTAAGGAGAACACCTCCCATCCCTCCAGCTCTTCTTTCTGCCCCATGTGCCCCCCCATCACTGAACAGGACCCTTAGTTCAGTTGCTGCTGTGTCTTTAAAACATACCCAACACTTGACTTTAAAGGAAATAAGTAACTTCAAGTGTTCAAATGAAATTTTGCTGAGAACCCTTTTTTTCTACTGAAAAAGCCGTGACACTAAACTTTACAGTCATCTCAAGCCTTGAATAGTTTTTCATTTGTGTCAGATTAACCCAGTTAAAATTCCCTCTCACGGACTCGGCATTTAGAGGTATTATACCACAAGTAGCTTAATAACTTTCACTTAAAAAAAAAAAAGAGAAAAAATAAAAAAGGCATTTCTTGGCACCATGCAGAGTAAACAAAGAAATGCAATTTCACAAAGCAGGACCTGCTAAAGGGGATGTGTTGCAGCCAGAGATGGGGACCAAGGCTGGGCCTTCCAGGGAAACAAGATTTTTTGTGTATGAAAAATTCATCGCCTCAGATCGCAGGCAGTAATCTCATCTGTTTTTATACACCAGACTGGGTCAAGCCCAGTTAGTGCCTGGACAGGACACTCTCTAGAAAAAGTACATTAATGGAGGAGATGCAGAAAGAGGTGTGTGGGATTTTATTTAGTTCTTATATAAACATACTTACGTATATAAAATAGATTGCTGTTTTATACAGCTCCTTTTTCCTCTGTCTCCCTAATGTAGACCCCTCACAGATTCAGAACTGCATTTGGACCAAAATGTCTTAATTGGCAGTGGAAATATATAATGTATTTGCTATCTCATATACTGACCTTTATTCGTGCTGGAGAAGTGCATTAGGGGGGTAGAAAAGGGAGGTTTGTGATGCTTCACAGTTTCTGTAGGAGAAACTCTACGTCGTTAGGTCACACCCGAGACAGCTTTGTCACCAGTGTGGTTTATTCTTAACGAATGGTGTCTCATTGTGCTGGGGAAGTGGAAGTGTTGATTGTGGCTCTCAGTAAAAAATAGAATCCTGGTGCATACCTTCAAACTCAGGAGCAAGACCTGGAATGTGAAGAAAGACAAACCCGACTATTACACTGCTGCAAGGGAAGGGAGGACTCGCTCCTGTGCTAACCCCTGCTGCTGAAGGAACATAGACAGATGCTGCTAAGGAATGTTTAAAGATGAAATTTCCTAACTGAACAATCACACCTAGAATAGTATTCTGGCTCCAGGCTCTTAGAGATGGTGCTTTTAGGATGCGATGGAAAACTGATGTCCTGACCTCTTGTGGTCACTAAATATACAGTGCCAGGTTTTCCAAGCATGTGGTTACATTCAACACGCTGTCACCTTCCTAAATTTTTATTTGCTTTGCTGAATCACGTTATCCCTGGCACTCCCTTCCCGACCTCACCAGGGCAGAAACTTACTCAGCGTTCCTGATTCTTTTGTCAAAGGCACAGGGTGACATAGCTGGAGACCTCCACCCTCAACAAACTCCAGAACCCACCACAAAAGGACACCGATAGTGAAATAATTGCATGTGCTCTGTTGTTTTGCAAACCTATTTTTGAGCATTCCTAGGAAGCAGTGCTGCCTTTTAGGGCATGTGAAATGAACCTTGAATGTAATTTGACAATCGAAGTTCAGAAGTAACAACAAGATCTTTTAGAATGAGAAGATGTAGGCTAACTGTAAGAGTTTATTTTTATCATTGCCTTGAAATGTTTCAGGACATATTCAGCAAAGAAACCATCCTCAAAGAGCTGACATAAGTAGTAGGGTGAAGTATCTTTTGCATGGGTGTTGGCAGTCTAAATTATACAAGATGCAAGTTTCCAATATATCTTATGGTTACTGTCTGTGTCTAGTGAGTTTTGCTGTAAAGAAATGATGGGTTTTGAGCCAACCATCTGGCATGACCACATGGGAAACCAGACTTTGATTCACACCTCTGCAGGCTAAAGTCAGATGCTGAGAACATTGAGGACCTGACTGCAGGGCTTAAATAGTGTTATTCTTTCACTCCACATTTGCCTGGTGCTACTGGGGCACGACAGGTACAAATACAGTCAAGTATGATGACCACTGAAATTTAAGAAGAGGCTGAAAACTTTGAGGAGGAATAGCTTATATTGCTGGAGGAAAGTTAAAGATGAGCATAGAGGAAAAAAATCAGATGTTAATATAGTTGACCTACTGCCTTTTGGGTGGGCTTCTGGTTCTTCTGTAACAAAGGAGTCCCTAGTGTTAGAGATGCCTTTCTTGTTTCCATAAAGTGGCAGGATTAACTTCTGCATAGGAAGACATGAGCTAGGGGTAACTGAATGCTACCCACATGGGAGATTATTTGGTAATGTTTTTCCTTGTAAAACCAAAAATATGGTGTTTACTGTGATGTTGAAGAAGTGCAGGTGCAACCTGAGCTTCCTACTCCCTGCCCTAATAATGCCCCCTCTCTCATGGCCATCAACATAATCTGTGATACATGTCTCATACTCCCCGTGCCCTCAAATTCAGAGAGTGGGTGGGATAATTCAGAAGATGGCTGGTATTTGAATAAGATACGTATCTGGATGAGACTGCTGAATGGCTTTAGCTAATGCTGCTTGGGTTAAGAGGATGTTAATAACTGAAAATCCAGTCCAGCAGTTTGTAAGGCTTCAAATAGGGTGAGGCAGAGTGAAGCTATCACGCTGGTTCCACCCTGTGAACACATTTCCCGCTGTGCACCAAACAAACCAAAGCCAATGGCGTTTCACTTCTGGAAGGCCAGCTAAGAGAGAGAATGATAGTAATGCAGCTTCGTGGTCATAAAGGTCTGTGTTGCTGCTGTGAGGTCATCACAGGATGAGGTGCAAATGCCGTAAATGAGGGAAGAAAAGACAATTTCATACCATAATGCATTATGCACAAACAGTAAACAGATACTTACCCTCTGAACGTTGCTGTCTGAGATGGGGAATAAAGCAAAAATAGTCTGCAAGGCAGGAGCAGAAGCCTGTCTCGCCTTTAACAATCTGCACTCAACCGTGTTCAAAATAGCCACTTGGCAACAATTTTCTCAGAGGGAAAATGGTGCGGAGTGCAGCAAATAAGGGCATAGCTGTAAGGGAGGAAGCCGGATTGAGCCAGTAGGTTGTTTTTGTTCACTTCAGCTCCTGAAGTCAATCCAGGTTAGTTTTGTTGCGAGCCTATCAGGCTTTGGTAGTTGCTTTAAGAACTGAATGTTTTTAAAATGGCAGAGAGTGACAAGGCAGTGACTTGCCCACAGTGCAGAACCAGTCAGAAGAGGACTTTAACCACCATTCCCCTCTTCCCTGCTGGAGTCCAGACACTGACTTTGTTCCAGGGAAGGAACACAGCACAAACCTGGGAAGCAAAGTGCCCTGTGGCCTGACAAGTTGGAAGCCCACAGCAACGTCCATGCTCTGTTGAGGAAGCAAGGAAGACTCCAGATCTTTTTGCCCTTCTCCGAACAAGAACTGAAGGGAAAACAGGATGCCCACAGTGGCAAGCAACTGTTCTACAAATTGTTTCCATGCCGTATGCAAAGAAATCCCTGGCACATTTGGGTTCTAATATCAGTAAAGTATTTCTGCTACCTAGAAGCAGAAACAAGATACGTGGGCTGCTTGGAACTGATTAGAAACTCTCAGGATGCAACAGAGGTAGGAACTCCTGGTATGATTTTATTAACTGCAGATTTGATGGTGAAGATGACACATGATAGATGGGCAGGGGGAGCATGAAAGACACCCCTTTTGGGTGCCAATACGTTATTGTGATTTGACATCTTCATGTGATATGACAGTCAAACATGATGAGGTTGGGGTTACAAGTTTATTCAAGCTTCTCATGTGCCTGGTAAACCCCACCAGCTTCTGTTGTCCCTCACACAGTGAGATGTGATGCCTGGCCAGGTCGTCTGGGTGATATTCCAAGCAAGAATGGAATAATTTCGAGAATGGTTTATCTCCTTTCCAATCTGTGGTCAGATAACATCCCTGTGGCAACCATTGCAATTGCCTATGTGGAAAAGTAATGTTCAGAAAGTAATTTAATGTAATGGATTGTTTAGCTTTCTTTTAATTAAATGTAGCAGCTGGAAACAAGGAGAAGACAGCTTTGTATCACCAACCAGTTCTCTAATTGCAGGCATCCTCCATACACCCTGCCTAGTGTACTGCACTTTCTGTGCAAGTTTAAAACCTGTTAATGTTGCTTAAACACCCCAAACCACGATGTTTTCCACCTTTCATGGAGCATTGTGGTGGGTTGGGGTTTTTTTTTTTGCTTTGTTTTGTTTTCCTATTTATCTCCCTCTCCCCAAAAGTCAAACTGCTGATGAGGAATCTGTCAAAGTAGCTCGACCAGCTCCAGAAATCTTCTCTTGGAGGAGTCCAGCAGACACACTAGGGAGGATGGAGCTAAAGTTCCTTGGGAAGCTGTCTTTTTCAAATGACTAAATGAAGGGCTCCAGCTGTTTATTCCCACCAAATGATTCTGGCTTTTTGAAGATGACTGAACACGTTGATGGGCTTTTCAGCTGAACCCTTTTCATATGAGCACAAAAGATGGCTTGTAGATCCTATCGATACAATTGTGACTCAGATGGGCATTGTAGTTGTAGTGTTGTCAGGCACATTTCTGGAAGTAATAGTGACTTCAAAGCAAGACCATTTAATGGCATCGTTTGCTCCATAATTTCCAAATGGAAGACTTTGGCAAATGTACTGGCTGGGAGAACTGGGTTTTTCAGTGTAAAAAGGTCAAAATTCAGCTGGGCTACAAGGGCAGGATAACCAGGATGTTAAAAGTCCTTATTTTCCCTATTGCTTATACAGGGAGTAGCTCAGATGTGAGTATCCATACGGCAGATGTCTAAAGGCAGGTGAAGTAAATCCACCCTCTGCAAGCCAGCTTCCTCCACATTTGCCTAGCTTTACTGATTTCCTTTTTATTGTTCACGCTCCTTTCCCTCCTCTCCATTTCAGAAGGCCTTTGTGTGTACCCATAGAGGGAATAACTTTTGTGAGATTTTCCTCGAGAAGCTCAGTACAAGGAGATCACTGGGCGGAGGGAAGATGTGTCCTCCTGGCTTGCCCCTAAAACTGGCTAATTGCCCAGTGGCCAAGGCCATGGGCAAGGGGCCCAGTAGGTCAGGTTAGACCCTAGCACAAGCGTGCCTACGGCTGCAGGGAACAGCTTGCACTCCTGTTCCTGTTTGCATCCCTGCAAACTTACTTCTGGCTGTGCACAAAGCTGAAGGTGGGTTTGGAAGGAACATCTTTACTCATCAGGCAGCTGGGCAGAGACTTGGAGAGTCTGCCAAACAGCCCTTTGTCTCGGGTGTGCATATCAATACCTACTGCAGAGTGAGAAGAGCAGCGAGGAAAAGACAGCGCTGACTTGCAGACTTGGAGAAAAGGCTTTTGGGATCTCCAGTGGGGTATCTTGCAACTGCTGCAATACAGGCAGATCATTTCTTTCCTCAGTCTCGCTACGGCACTTCATATTTTTCCCCTTGAGATGAGCAGGGAATGCTGGCATCGGCAGGGGAAGGCTGGGAGAAGCAGTCTATTCGCTGTTAACTTCACCACATGCCTCACTGAGGCTTTTTCCAGGTCTCTTGTGTTGATCCTCTGGGAAAAAGAGTTGGGAGGGGGTGGGAGAAGATGCAGAAAAAGGCAAAGTGAGGGCTTTCTCTGTGTGTGGAGAGGAGGGTATTTTGGCAGGATGGGTGATGGTGGCTAGGGAAAGGGGGAAACAGGCAAGTAGTAAATGAGTTTGTGTTCCTGGCTGCTGAATAGCCCCAGGAGGTTCCCAGCAAGTCTGCCGCTTTTTTATTGGAGTTTTGTGCCGGAGTTATAAACCCTTTAAATGAGTCTAGATCATTAGGGAAGCTTGGCTGATCACTGATGAAAAAATATAACAATTAAAACAAAGGGCTGGAAGAGGGAAGCGGGGGGAGATGGAGCTGGGGGTGAGCGATTTTAATACTTAATAACAAATACTAATAATGGTACTGAGTTGGGGACTAATTAAAAGTTTCTAAAAAGAGAGAGGAAGAGAGTGGAATTAATCTAGAGTGTTTTGTCTGGCAGCTTCCAAGAATAAACCTGAATAAACCACCCTGGCGTGGAGCACGGGACGAAATGCTGGGAGTTGAGCAAAGCTTTGGAGATAGATGGATCTAAGCCACAGTGAAACATGGCTCAGCAGAGCGTCTGGCTCCTCTCCATGGCTGTGTGTTTGGATGTCTGTCCCCTCCTCTGGGATTACAAATGATCATTCTCCCACATGGAGCACAGAGGCTGGGCAGGGGGAGCGAAGGAGGGAGCTAGAAGTGGGGAGAGAACAAAATTCACTGAAAACAGGGCTGTTTTGGGGGGAGGAGATCTGGATGCCAGTAGCATAGATCTGAAAAAGATTCGCACAGTGACTCCTGCACAGATAGGCTGGGGAGGAGTCAAGGAAGAAACGATCACTGAAGGACTGACAAGTGCAAAAGCACTTCCAGCTCAGTTTTCCAGTGGCTGGAAGAGCGTTCAAAGGAATAGTTGCTACATACTTGCCTTCTTCCTATGCTGCTTTTGGCTCTTGGCTGATGTCAGGAGAGGACAGTAGGTCAGATGAATCTCCGTGGCTGTTGTTACAACCCATCATTCTGTCAGTGCTGTCTTCGAGTACCCCTCTGCCCCTGTAGAGAGATGTTCCCAAAAGCAGCAGCCTCACGGGTCCATCTCCAGCAGTGTCCTGAGGGCTGGAGGTGCTGAAAGCTGAAATTCCCAAAGCAGCAGCTATTGCGTTTCACTCACCAGCTCAGCAGCTGCACGAGGCTGGAGCAAGCATTGCGTGAGGTCATTTGTGTGCAATTTCAGCTCTGCTGTCATCAGGCACCGCCACCTTCTGTCTTAGATCCTCTGGATAAAATGTCTGTCTGTGGGTGAATACCAACTTCAGACACTGTGCCTCTTCAGCACCTACCTCCTTTTACTTTCTCATCTGTGTAGGCAACTCAAAGTTTTAATTACGGTTGCTTTTTTGCTGTTCTTTATCTTAATTAAGTCTGACTAGCTGAATATTTCAAGGGAGATGATGTCTGGGAAATGCCTTCCTGACCCGAGTTCTGAATTGTGGAAGGAGAGATATGAAAGCCATCATCACTGAATGTGCCAGGCAGCTCCATCCTTCAGGCAGCAGAAATGCAATGCAATAGGAACTGGATGTGCAGTGGGACTGGTGAGAAACTCAGCTAAAACGGGACCATCCACCTGGAATGAGCATGGAGCAAGAAAGCCAAGGGGCTGGGTACCTGGCAGGTAGAACAGACTTCCCAAAAAATTCCTCTGAACTATCCCATCTGGGATCTGGCTCTTCCCCCCACTTTATTCTGATACATAGCACCAGGTAAATTCAGACCTGCAGTGCAAACACCAGCAGAGTCCTCGAGTCCTCAGACACTCCAAGAGCCCGCAGTAGTTGCAGGCAGCTTCACCACAGCTCTCTTCTTTGCGCTGTTTTAGCCCCCACAAGAAGAGCTAAGGTGCTTGCCGTGGCCCTGTGTGTGGTTTGGCTTGAGAACTCTATCTTGGCTCTGATAGAGCCCTGCAGCATCCAGCAGCAAGCTTTGCTATTCTGCGCCAGGGCTCTATCTGTCTGTAAATACTTCTCTTTCAGCAGCCTCGCTCCAACATGACAGATTTGCTATGAGGAACCTGGCAGCAGGGATTTTTTTTTCTCCCCTCACTCTGACAAATGTATAAAATGTATTAGTTTTTCATGTTCTAATTTATGATATAATAAACTCCTCCGCGCCCTGGCCTCTCTGCAGGGATTGGAAGTGTTGCACTTGGCTGCTTTGGTGAAACCCTACCAAAGGGTTGGTGGGAAGGAGGGGTTGGAGAGAGGGTTGGGGCAAGGAGGGGATTGGAAGTAGGAGAGAAGAAAGGGGGTGTAGGGGAAGCAAGGCTGCTGGGGCAGAAAGGGGAAGGAGGAGGTAGAGAAAATTTCTGTCATTTGGTTTCTCCTTTCACTGAGCATCGTGTGCTTCCCCATGGGAAGATGGGGTAAAATGAAGCCTGTCCGACTATTTCAGTGTAAAAGCTACACTATTTGTATCCACAACCTCAGGTACAACAGTCTTGTAGGTTTTTCCGGGGTGGGACAGGGCTGTATGTAAAACTACAAATAAAAACTTTAAGGCGATTAAGGCTGTAGGATTTTTCCAAGAGGAAAACAAAGTCTCACGGATCAACCCCAGTAAGTGCATTATGCATTACACCAACACGTGTTGTCAAACCAAGATGACTTGTTGCTTATGGAGTTTCTTGTGATCATCAAACCAGCTGAAAGTCTGGCTTGAGTAATTAAAATGCTAATTGGAAATTCACCATTCATCAGAGGAAATAGCAATGAGTTTCTTATTTTTTTTCCCCCTTTTTTTTTTTCCTCCAGCATTTTCTCTCTAGTGGTGGCAGATGTTGGGGTTGTGAATTCATTGTCTGCCAGAGACACAGCAAAATCCTCTTTCCAAACTAGTTTTCTGTATTTTTGTTGATTGTCTGCTTAAATTAACCTTCTCTAATGAGATGAAGATACGCAGGATATGCCTGTAATTTACGGGCTGTGAAATGAGTTAGTATGGATATAATACATCCTGGTGGGTGACAGGGATTAGAGAGCTCTGTGAGTACCCAGGTAGAGGAGAAGACAGCATGTCTTTAATGCATGGTTCCTGATGGTGTGGAGGATTATCCTGTCTGGCTGTATGCATACAGCACTTAGAGGCTTTGCCTAGCACCATTGGAGACAACGGGCTGGAGCTTGCCCTGTCCTCTGAGAAGGCTGTTGGAGTGTGAAGTGCTGCCGTGTAAGCAATTTATATGCATCCTTCACTGTTGTGAGTGGAGATGTGTCACGGATCTGGCTGGTGCATATGTCTGTGTGTGCACACTTAAGACCCTTAACACCTGCACAGTGTAAATGCACTACAGGGCATTGCCATGTGGAGGCTGACACTTTCTTTCCCAATAACGCAAAATGTCTTTGGGATGAAGGATTCAAGGAGACATACCTGGTCCTCAGATGGCAGCCCTTTTGATGCCACCGGCTCTCAGAGCTATGGGGGAACAAGTCTGAGTTCCTCTGGCAAGGAGGGGGTTTGCAGGCAGGTTTCTCCAGCTGCTTGAGGAATCTGGCAGTGTGGACACCTGTCGCTGTCCTCTTGACAGAGTAAAGACCCAAGTTCCACCGAAGCCATGAAGCCCTGAGGGCTCCTAAAAGTGTCCGGTCAAAAAGGATCAGCTGAAATTTCTCAGTTGACTGATGAAAGAGAACGTGGCTGAAATCCACAAGAAAGGTGGATGACTTCTGATGTAAGGGTCTGAGCTTCAGGTTTGGATATATCCTCCGGTTTGGATATATCCTCCTCTCCATCCCCTCTCCCCTGTGTCTCCTCAGCTCACACTTCAAATATTTGCATCCAAACATCAGACTTCAGTTCTCTTACTTGATAAGAAGGTGATGTTTGAGTTCTCTCTCACTGGGGCACAGATCAATAAGCAAACAAACAAACAAAGCCTCCTCTCCAGACCCCAGCCTAAGACTTCCCCAAGCACAGAATGATGCAGGCCAGTGGAGGGCACGAAGTGTCCACGTCAGTGTGCTTCTTGCTTGGTTTGTAAACTGGGGAAGGGAGATCAGATCATTGCATGGTTGCCAGCTTCCAACTCTTTAGGGCTAATTTATGGTAATAGGTGTTTGAAACACTCTCGGCCCTCAAGACATCAGTACACACCTCTGCTTTCATCAAAAAAATAAGAAAAAAGCCCCAACTTTCTTTGCTTTCATGCTGAGCAGATAATCTGGATATTGTGTATCAGATTCAATTTGAAGACCGTAACAGAAAGACAAATAAAAACCTCCCCCCTGCTACCCCCAACAATTTCTTTCCTGTGTTAGGGATATTGTGATAATGGATTTGTGCCTGTAGGACCCACTGGGGGTTGTGAGCCCCTGAATTTGTGTCTATGCCAAACATGTTGCAGTTATAATGATGTGCGTCTCAAAGAAAATGAGGTGTGCTAAAGTTCTTTCTAACAATATCCGTTGCTTTAATATAAGATATTATCACTGTTTGTGAATCTTGTCACACGTTAGGCCAGGAATCAGATGTATTTGCAGCCCTGTACTTTAAAAACAGTAGAAGGGCAGCACTATTAGTTTGGGGGTTTTGTGTATTTTTTTAACATAGTTATTACAAAGGGAAAAAAAAAAATCCATTTACTTGGGGTTGAGTTCAGATGGGTCCTGGATCAAAAGGCTAAAGTTATATCCTGAAATTTTGGGAAGATTTCTATCATTCATATCTGTGTCTGTATTTATTAGCTCCCATGAAACAAAACACGTGGAAAGGTGAACAAGCAAATGCACAAACAAAACCGAAGCCAGATCCCCGAGCCCGCTGCCGAATGAGGAATGAGTGGAGATGGAGGCACAAACTTCTAATCCACTCTCTCGTTCCCCCTAATTGTCATTTTTGTTGGACACGTCTCTAACATATGCCAGTTATTTGCTTTTTTACGAACACAGTCCTTGCCCAAAGGTAAACAAGGCAGAGGAAACACAAGGCAAAGGATGGCCCTGCATCACAATTTCTCTGGCTGCAAAGGCAGCTTAAGAGGATCCTGCCCTTCTTCAGCCAATTGTCCCTTTTTTCCATGCTGCAAGCTGCTCTCCCGGTGGATATGTCAGTGCAACTCTGTGTAGGGGCTCAAGTGGATCAGTTTTAAAAGATTTATTCTTAGACCTGGTCCAGTGTCAGTACAGCCCTCAGGCAGTTGCCTCCGTATATCTGGAGCAGTAAATTGAGTTGCAATGTGGGAAAGCGCAGCCAGGGTGGGGAACTATGCTAATTTGGTTTTGCCCCTGAGAAACGGTGATGTGGTGGGGTGTGGTGAGGTAGTGCTGTTTACCTGCACTCAGCCCTGGCCACATCAGGGAGGAGCTGTGAGATGAGGGGTTTCAGCTGTTGAGGAGATGGGCGGGATAATGAGAATAAAAATATTGCTGGAAGGGTGGGAGATGTCATTTGAGAAGGAAAAAGGTGGCTTTGGGAGGAACTATGGGGAGACTCAGCATAGGCAGGTAAGCATGGAGGTGGGCTGAGGGTGCAGGTGTTTTCTGGATGCAGTCTATCATGCCAGCCTGCTGTTGGCTCCTGGGGCTTGCATCTTTGCCAAGAGCTGGAGGTGTGAAAGGACAGGAGGGATCCTGTCCCTACGAGCAGACTCGTAGTGCAAAGTGGCAGTGGAAGGTTTTGAGGCAGGTGGTGGTGGAGAAAAATTAGCTCCTCTTTGCAGGCTGTACGGGGAAGGAATTCTCCATGCTTCTGTTAGCATTTGAAAGTGTCAGAAGGAAAGCAAAGACTAGAGGGGAGCAATGTGCTGACTGCAGCTGTCTGTGCCCCAGGAGCAGCCTCTCTTCCTGATGCTGCCATTCCTAAGTGGTTTGCAGACTGGGGACCATGGTTAGAGAAGTTACTTGGGAGCAGGCTTCTTTTGTCCTTGTGAGTTGAGAATTGAAGGGAATCTATGAGAGAGAAAAGCATCCCAAGCAAATGAAATGGACTGCCACCAGATCCTGTCATGTGAGATGTCACTCTTTCCCCCTGCTTTGCAAACTGCCAGCAGTCCTCAGTTGTTGCTGCCAGCCCAGACACAGCTTGTCTGGGACCAGGCTCCTGCTATCTCCTGTTCCTCTGGAAGAAGCTGGTTCCCTTCTCCCCACTCCTCCCACCTGATGAGGATGCTGTTTTTCCTCCACACAGCATTACTCAGGTGCCACTATTCCCCTTCCAGCAATCTCCAGCAAAAATTACATCTGTAGTTATTTTGGTAATTGTGCATTGCCCTCATTTATAACCCCCATCCATGAAGCACCCAGACCACTCTGTTTTGTGGGGTTTGGGGTTTTTTTTTTTTTAGTCTTACTCAGCTCTGATCATTGCTAGTCATAAGCAGATTTGAGAGAGGTTGCCACCAATGTAGTCAATTAATTCTATTTGCCACTGTGTCTTTTGGGACCTGGCCTACGAGGAATGGGGTTTGCCAAGTTGTACATCATCCTCTCCATTCTGCATTTCTAATATGAAGGCGAGTGTGGTCTGGAAGGTATACAGGTTCCCTTCTTCAGCGTCGTGAAGAACAGAAAGGGAATCTGGGTTTTTTTTTTTTTTCAGCTGTAATTTAATCTTTTTTTCTTTTTAAACTCCCACCCCCATTTTTTTAAACCAATACAGCAGCTAATGCAGTTGCTTATCCTTTTCTCTGAAGAGGTTTGAAAGGAGTTAGCTTTCGTTCAAAGCCTTCACCCATGCCCAAAATCCTGAAGGAAGAGGCAGAGGACTGACACTACTGCTAAATAATCATATTCCTCAGCTGGTGTAAACTGGCTTAGTTCTGACAATGTTGGAGTAATTGGCATGAGATGTGAATCAGGTCACATTCAGCCTGAGAATGATATCAGTGCAAATGTTCTAGTAGGAGGTGAACATCAAAGAGGAAAAAGGAAATCAGAGGAAGGTAGGAAATAGAGATACCTTACCCATAACATCAGTGTTCATGTCCTGCAAAATTACTACAAGAAACAGCATGATGCTGAGCTGCACGAAACAGGTCTTCTTGTCCCAGGGAAAATATCTAGACAAAAATTTTTTGCAAAACTGTGCTCTCATGAGGGCAATAGAAATATTTTTCTGTGTAGTTTGCTTGTGTCCTGTTCTTTTTGGTCATCTTGGTATTTTAGCTTAGTTTTAATCAGTGGAAAAGCTGCAAGAAAACACATTTCAATCTGGGGGAGGGAAAAAAAGCAGGAAAAACTAAGAGTAAAACTTAAAAATGACTGTGACTTTGCTTTAAAAAAGAAAAAAAAAAGAAAAGAGGATTTATTAAAACTGACCCTTTCCTGCAAACAGTTCTGATTTCAAAGAAATGGACTTTTCCAAAGAATAATAGGCTTATTGAAAAGTTCCCAGGCAGCTCTTCTGCTGTCACTGAGCCGTGTTGTCAGTGCACCTCTGTTTTCAAGGCAGTACACCTTTTCTGAAGAGCTGTGCTGTCTGTAGAGACAAGTACCCTCTCTGGGCTCAGTCCAACACCAACCTTGAGAGTCAATGCACGCATTGTGTAGATCCCCTTTCACAAAGATCTGCCTCTATTCTTGCCTTGTTCTTTCATTCTCCGAGTGCAATGTAAAGGTCACTCTTCATGAAAGTAGGTATTTGCTCTTTGTGTTCGGGTGGGGGGAAATAGTATAACCCTTGCATGTTGCAGGGGGTTTAGGAGGCATTGATGGACTTTCTCTGTAAAGTTTCTTGGGCATGAATTCTTTTTCTTTCTTTTTTTTTTTTTTATTAACTGTCAAAACGTGGTCAGAACTGTTCACACCTCCCTACTGGTGGTGGGGGTGGTACAGAGGGGTTATTTTCTAGCGGTGGTCCTGTTGAGCTTGCATCATCCCTGTGCTTGGGGCTGGGGTTTCTGCTGTACAGCTATAGCAGCTCGTAACATACACACTGCGTGCACTGAGGAGCTTATGGAAGGTGCTTTCCTCAGTCTCACACTGAATTCCCTCTTGAGCCCACTGAGTTCAGGTTGTATTACACGCCTATTGTAAATTGGATAACTGCTGATCAATAGGCACTTGTCCCAAAGATGAATGACCCTGTATCAGACACAGGGCCTCTTCGGAGAGAAAGTTAAAAAGCTGGATTTGGGGTATAAAACGAAGTAGGATAAATAGGGATGGTCATTTTGGGTTGGAGTTTATGGTGTTGCCTATTACTGTTGAGTCCTGCTTTGTGGACAGGCCAGAGGGCAGCTCGCACTGACTGCAATGGCAGACAGAATGGACATGGGAGGAGGGAGCAACGTGCCTGGAAGATGTGATCATGTGGATGGAGAAAGTGGAGCTTGGGTCTAGCTTAGCTCAGTGAGGATGCACTGCACGAGCTGGGCTGGGAGCTGTGGTACCAATCGTCTTTGGTAGTGGAGGGGGTGGGGATTATTTGAAATCCCCAAGCACAGAGCTGCACTATTGAAACGACAGGACTTACCCTGTTACCAGTGACAGCAGGATCTTAATTTCTATGTGGGTCAGCCACTTCAGAGGAATATTTTCTAGAACTTGCTTGTCAATGCAGGAAATTATGAATACAGTAGGCTAAGTTTCCACCCAGTCTGATCAGTCGTGAGTTTAAATAATAACATTTCATCTTATTTAATGAACTGTCAGCCATCTCCTGAGGAAGACACTGTAATGAGTGGAGAATCATGTCCAATGCTTATTTATCTAAGTCAGGAGCATAGATCTGATAACGATCTCTTTTCATCTCTCTGGCTGATTTGGGTGTCTGTCAGGCCACTTCCTGATCCAGACAAAGGTAATTTGCATAAGAAAAGAGAAGAATGGACACTGAGCTTCATCCTTCACAGCTGAGGGAACTTCAGCCTCTTGCCGAAGTAGACCAAATGTCAGCTCAGGGTGTGCTTAAAAGAAGAAGAAAGTGGAGGAGCTGAGAAGGAGGAGAGACCAGGGCCGTTGCTGCAGCTCAAATTAGTTGGGAAGCACTTGTATGTACCTCAGTGCAAATGTTTCAGTCTGGAGGAGCTATCAGAAATTGCTTCGTTGATTAACTAGGTTCCCATGCTGGCTAACAAGCAAGAAGTGAAAGTTCAGAGAGAAAAGAGAATCTTTAACTGGGGTACCTGAAATCTAGTGGCCAAATCACATAATGTAGAGAAAAAGCTATAGGTAAAAGCAGGAGAGGTGGAACGGAAAGGATACAGGCTTCAGTATAATTGATAACATAGAAGCCAGGCTTCTGGCATGCACTTAGATCAAGGGAGAAATACTCAGGCTGCCTAACTTCAGATACTAATAAAAAGTCTAATTAAAACAATTAGTCTCCCCTAGAACCACGCCTAGGCAGTGGCAACTCCGTGTTTCTCTCTGTTGCCTGCAAAGAGAGCCAGGACAGACGAGCTTTTAATTAAGGGAGCAAACTGAGTGCATAGATTTTGGTGGAGGGATATTGCTACAGCCTCAGATAGTAACTGAACCCAGACAAAGCATGGCAGTGATCTTCAGCAAACCTTAGATACAGTCTGGAGAGCAGCAAGGGTTTCTCCATAAGGACTGTTCACATGCAGCCTACACTGTGTTTGGGGAGAAGGGGGTGGAGAGGCACAAGAGGTCTTACTGTGTGAAGCCTGTCTCCTGAAACCTCTATAATTATGTTAGAATAACTTTTTAAAAATGCCATTTTCCACCAGCTTGTGTCATATATGACTCTTCTGGAAAAGGAACTGTTATGTGGAATCAAGATCAATGGAAGGGTTAGGGTTAGACTGGAAACTGATAGTAGCTTCAGTGGTGTTCATCAGGTCATAGGAAAAGGAATTTGCAGGGACCATGAGAGGCTACCTTGTCTACATCTGTGCCCCAAGGCAAGAATTACTTCACATGTGTTCCTAAAGCAGGGACAGCTTCCTTCTGCTCTGTGGGTTAACCAACGAACTTCTCTCAGCCGTGACTGACTTCTGGGCTCTGATGCTGCCATTCAACTCTCCTCCGTCCATCCATTAATCTCTGGTTTTGGATGCCTGCTGGGCTGCTTACAGACCTGACTGGGCACAACAGCAGGTCTGAATTCAATATTCACTTTGCTTTCAGCAGGAATGAAAGTCTGAGGTCCCTTTTGACCCAGATGATTCTGTGCCTATGATTTTTGTAAGGTGATCCCGAAAGCTCATGTACAGTGTTGAAGCCGCAGCACTAGCATGAGTTATGTGGAAGTATCATGTGATATTTCTCATGGTAGTGAGCTCTGACAGTTTGGTGTCTGTCCTTCTTTTCTCACTTCCTTCTGAAGGCATGGCCTCAAATTTTCCTCCATTCCAAAATCCCTTTACTAAGGAATTGCTTCTTTACATGACTTTTATTTGTTTGTTTTGGGGTGTTTTTTTTGTTTGAATTGGTTTTTTTGTTTAATGTGATGTAAGAACTTTCTGGACAATTTTCTCTATTCTTTACTTACCAGATGTTTGCATAGTTGAGAAATTCAGTGTGGGCAAACAGAGGATCATAACTAGTAATAAGTACATTTGCTCTCTCAAAAGCATTAATTTTCAAAAGTTGAAAAAAATTACAAGCAAAATTGATTAGAAGAGAAAGCACAGGCAGAGAAAATGCTGATTGCAAATTGGGGATTCTGTAAGAGGAGTTTATTAGATAGCCAAAACCCAAACCACCACAATTTCACATGAAATAAGGAAACAACTGGCTGGAATCCAAGCCTTGATCTCATACAGAGGAAGAGACCAATGGGAACTCTATATCCATGGATAAGAATTACATATGAAAAGTCAAAATAGAAAACTTGCACCACAACCCTTTGTAGAATTAGCAGAACTTCCTCTTGGTCTGCTGACTTTAGTTGCTAATAAGCCTTTCAGAATGGTAAGTAATTATGTGTGTTGCATAGTAATAGTATTTTAAAAAATACTAGGAGGCTGTTGTTATGGAATAACACCATCCACTAGCCCAAGTTGCCTGAAGCCCAGTCTAACCTGGCCTTGGCTGTAGTTTTGTTTGATGAAAATGTTGCTGAACATAATGGATTGACATTTAAGTTGTTCCCATCCCCTCTGGCATGCTATTGTGCTAATTTGATTATGGATTAAGAACACTCACACACCTGATACTGGATAACTGCTGGTCTTAAAGACATTGGCTAACCTGGATGAAGGAAGAAATAAAACAAAACCCCATTAAGAATATTTCTAGGGGCATGCACAGGGATCAGGACCAGACCTGCCCTTTTCAGTATTTTTCATGAATGATTTGCAAAGTATTGTAAACCCACCAACTGAGGAAGGAAAAGGGACTTGGAAACTACTGGAGTCCTTTATGGGGACCTGCAGGAGGAGGAGGTATGACATACAGAAAGACCTTTCAGTCTGGAAAGAGGGATAAGAAGAATCAATGTCTGGATGCTGAAGGCAACTAATTAAATTTAAAAACTAGGAGATTTCCTTTTTTTAGTTACTTATTCATTGATTTGCTTATTTAAAAAGTGAGGGTGATTAGAAAAAACTGCTATGGGAAAGTATAGAAGCTTGATCACTTTGCAGTGGTGGTGGTGGGAGTTTGCAAAGGCCAGAAGTTAATCACCATAGCCGCCTCTGCTAGTCAGCGAAGGGAAGCAGGCTCCTCCAGCTCACATACGCCAAATTCCTGCTTTTAATGATCATGTGGAGAGATTTTTTTCCTCTCCATTGAGTACAAGGGGAACCTCACTCAGCTGAGTGTTAGCTGGGGGCTACCATCCATCCCCTTGCAGGTGGTGGTAGTGTGGTGTCAGGAGAAGGTGATCCCCTCTCTGGGGTTTTCTGGGTTGGTGACAAAAATCACAGGGAATGGGCTTGTCAGCAGAGCTACTCATGGGAGACCTCTTGGGAATGGTAGAGAGAAATGGAGGAGAGAGACAAAACACACAGCAGCTAAATATTCAAAAAATGGGAAATAAATCTGACCTCCCTTGAGACCAACCTGAAGTTTGAATTGTGTGTTCCACACCGGGACAGGCTTAGGAGGGTCACTTCTTCCTCTGTACCTGAGGCCAAGATATCACAGTTCAGGTACAATTTAACAGATATGAGGTAATCCCTCTTAGACCTCAAAAGTTTGAGTCCCACACATTGCAGAGCTGGAAAAACTGTGTCCATCCTGTGCCTGCTGCCTCTTTGGGGCAAATGCTAATGACCAGCTGATGGGAATTTGCCTGTCTCCTCGTTCTCTGGCTGTACTCGCTGCCTTCCCCACCGAATGGCATTAATCATGTCAGCTCCCCTTTCTACAAGAGTGGCTGGTTTAATGGGAAACTTCAGCCAGCATCAATATCCCGAGGGGAGGAGGAAATGAAGAGAGGAGGAAAGCGTGTAGCAGGGAGGTAGCTAATGGTGAAAGCAGTCACTGTCTGTTCCAGAGCGGGGTTTTGACAGGGACACATCAGGGAGTAGAGTCTGGATTTACTTTGAAAGTCCAGAGGCAGCAGGGATGTTAGTTGGGTCTGCAGTACTGGAGCCCAGAGTGGTCTTTGGGAAGCAGAGAGGATGGAGGATGGTGTGGCATGGCTGAGCTCCAGAGGCGTTTGCCAGGGATGGTGGAGGGAAAGCCAAGGCGCAGATGAAGCATTTGAGCCTGAAGCATGGGCTGGAGAGGGGCTGAGATAGAGGCACGTACAGTGAAAGCTACTATGGGGGTGCAGTGCTTCTGGAAGGGTGTCAAGTCAGGGATATGTGGGAGGGGGAACCAGATTGAGCACATCTCATTTTCTAACAGGCAGCTGCTGGTGGTCATCATGGCATTCATTCCCTTCGCGGGGTTTCAAGTGCTCCCCAAGCTTTCCCATGTTTTGTCTCAGAGTCATTCCTGCCCAGATCTGCAGGGCTGCACCATGCACTGTTCCCAGCCTTCCTCTGAGGCATGTTGGGGGATCTCCAAGGCATCGAATTATGTGCCAGCAAGCAGATGGAGGTGGGATGCGCTGGTGTGGTTCTGTGCCCATGGGTGTGCAGGTTGCTCTGGGAGTGCATGGGAGGGGGTTTAGCCCAGGGTTCACCATTGAGTTGGCCTCCTTCTCATGCTTCTTTCCCCCACCCTCATCCTCCTCCCTCCTGTCCATCTTCCTGTCTGTTCCCATGCTCTTTTGACAGCTTGTTACTAGAAATATTGCTCCATGTTAGCTGAAATTAAGTGAAACACTGCCTGGTAAACCAGTGTGTGACCAACAGGTTTCTCACTGTACCTGAGCAGATAATCACAGAATCACAGAACATTAGGGGTTGGAAGGGACCTCAAAAGCTCATCTAGTCCAACCCTCCTGCCAGACCAGGATCACCCAGACTAAATCACACAGGAACACATCCAGGTGGGTTTGAATGTCTCCAGAGAAGGGGACTCCACAAGCTCTCTGGGCAGCCTGTCCCAGGGCTCCATCACCCTCACAGTGAAAAAGTTTCTCCTTATGTTCACATGGAACTTGCTCTGCTTCAGCTTAGACCAATTGCCCCTTGTCCTATTGCAGAAAAGAGCCTGACTCTGTCCTCCTGACTCTCACTATAAGATCCATCCTTTCACCCTGGCTTCCATGGTGCCATCATATTCTACCTTTTATCTGTGCTTCTTCACTACTTTACTCACCTATTTCCCAGCTAAGATGAACAGCCATTTACTACCCAGTATATACAGAGAATGAGCTCCCTGGATTTTTCTCCCTAGGGTGTGGTACTATGAAAGGGATGATCTTAGCCCGTAAAAGTACTCCTATTTTTGAGACATCCAGCCCAAAAGACCTGGTATTCTATCACATGGTGGAAGGCAATGGGGGTGACAAAACATAGGCAGCATGGGAAAACCTTCCACGTGTCTGATGAACTGAACCTGTGGAATTACAGGATATTACCAAAATGAATAATTTAGGAGGAATCAAAGTGTTTGCAACCTCATTGAGAGCTTTGTCCAGACAAAACATGATACAGGATGAAATTTATAATGACTAAATCTCTACAACATAATCTAATTATCAGACAGGGTTAGGCAAAAATGACCTCCCATGGGAAGAAGAGCACAATTAAATGTGTTAGATCTGAGCTGATGAGCAGGTATGTTAAACCTTCTTCTGAATCACCCAGTAGTGAATTTTTTATCAGAATTGCAGTAGCAGATCAGACAACCTTTTTGCTTCTCTTCTTGCCATTATCCTGTGATCTTTTGAGACAAAATGTTTTATTCCCTTTCTCATGGACATTTTTGCAAACAGTATCTCAGAGGTCTTGGAGACCTGATTTCACACTCGCTTGTGAAAAATACAGCCTCAGACAGGGCCTCTGTCTAGCAGTTTTTAGTTAGCTGATCAACCTGGTGTATCAATGCTTGGATGAAGCTTGGTTTCTAAGAATTGATTTTTCCCAGTATAAATTTCACAGGCACCGTTTTTGCTTCAGCATAGGCAGAGCTCCACTGGAGGTCAAAAAATATATATATATCTTATTGAATTCAGATAAATCTGTCACCTTCTATTCAAATTTTCTTCTGACCCAAACTGTTCCGGAAACAAGAAGTCTCTGAAACACATTGGAGACATGGTGATGTTCTGTGCATGGTTCAAGGATGGATAAAACACTGGAAGTTCAAATGGAAGACATAGCTCCCTTATGCTGTCCCAACATAGCCATGTTGTTTGGCACCAGGACCATGGCCAGTTTATGCAACTGTGACACAGGTCATGCATCCAGTGACCCAACTGGGCCAGCCTGTAGCTGATGAATAGTATTTGTTTTGTATGCATGTTTTCCTTTGTTTGAGAATGTTATGCTTGCCTCTAGTGCCATGGAGAGGTGGTTCAATGTAAAGAGTTGCCCTGATCTTCCTTTCTCTGTCACTCATCCCCACAAACACTAAGTCCTTGCTAATGCTGATGTTTTTGCTAAAAGCATGATTTTTCAACCTCTTTCCTGCCTCTGAGTCGTGACATGTGCCCAATCAAGCATGACAACACTGAATGTCCTCCTGTCGTGCAGCCTTACAGCAACCATGAGCATCGTGACCCCAGGTTTGGGAGTCACTTGTCTAAGGTATCAATCAAATACAGAGCACATATACCAGTCATCCCTCTTTCACGGGGGATTAGAGATGTATCCCATCCTGCCTGCATGTCAGCAAAGAATCTGTCATTGTTTTCCTGTTCGTAGCTCCATGCTCTCACAGAAGCCACATCCAGAAGCCACCAAAAATGCCCTGCCTGTTAAGAGAAGACGCCCCCATCTTCCCAGGCACGTTTTCCATGCTGGTGGGCTCAGAAAATGCATTAACATTACTTCACTCTTCTGAGTCTGTGTATGATTATGATCGAGCAAAGATCCACTCTGGAATGACAATGTGTTGACTAGAGCAGCAGGGAAACGTGCTCCATAGGAGATCTCACCCATGTTTGCAATCAGTGCCCAAACCTGAGGGCCGCGGGGTGACCCTCTGCCTCCTCCCTTGTGCTCAGAGCACTTCCACAAACGCTACTGATTGCAGACTGTGGCTGTTCTCTCCAGCAGCAGAGGGCCCAGGTGTTGTTTTATTTTTAGGTGTATTCTGGAGTCCGCTGCAGGCTGTGAACTGGCATCAGCAGAAGGATTGAAAAGCAATGAAGTGCTGCTCTTCACTTACAGATGTCATTTTCCTGCACGTAACCTCCCTTTCAAGAATCCTGGCCTGTGAGATCCCTGCTAGTCGGTATGTGCAGCTGTGGTGTGTGGGAGGGAGAGGGGAGCATTCGGCCGTCCACGCAGCATCTGTCATCTGCCCATTTGTGTGGCCAGCAGGTCTAAGGAGGTGATCCTCCCCCTCTACTCTGCCCTGGTCAGGCCCCACCTGGAGTATTGTGTCCAGTTCTGGGCTCCATGGTATGAAAAAGACAGGGATCTCCTGGAGAGAGTCCAGAGAAGGGCTACAAAGATGATTAAGGGCCTGGAACATCTCCCGTATGAGGAAAGGCTGAGTGAGCTGGGGCTGTTCAGCCTGGAGAAAAGAAGACTGAGGGGGGACCTTATTAATGTTTATAAATATCTTAAGTATGGGATGCAGGGGGAATTGGCCAGCCCCTTTTCAGTGTCTGTGGGGACAGGACAAGGGGCAATGGCTGCAAATTGGAGCACAGGAAATTCTGCACCAACATGGGGAAGAACTTTTCCCCAGTGAGGGTGACAGAGCCCTGCGACAGGCTGCCCAGGGAGGTGGTAGAGTCTCCTTCTCTGGATATTCAGGAGCCATCTGGATGCCTATCTGTGCAATATGAGCTGGGGAGCTGCTTTGGCAGGGGGGTTGGACCCGATGATCTCTCGAGGTCCCTTCCAACCCCTGTGATTCTAGGATTTCGTGACAGACCTGCATCACTTTGGTGGGTGGCCACAGGAAAAGGGGGGTCACCACAGTCACTTTCCATACTTCCCTCCCAAATTATAGTCCCTCTGAAGACCTGCTCCTCACCTTTGATGCTTGGCCCTGCATGGATGGAGTGCGTGGAGTAGAATGCAAGAAAAGGGATGGAGAAGCTGTGAGCAAGGGACAGAGAGTCTTTAGGTGAGGCTGGATCCCTTCCAGCAGCCCAGTCCCTCTGCCCTGCTCCTGCTCTGTCCCCATGGTTGCTCATACAACAGACCTAAGAGTAGACATGGGATTCCCAAGAGGGATGCTCTGCAAAAAAGAGGTGCAGAGGCAGCTCTGAGTCTTCTCCCCCTCAAATATATGAGGCTCGACCACCTGCCCCTGAGTTACAGAGGTCAGCAAAGCAAAGCAAAACCTGGCCAGGTTGCTCAAAGTTGTGAGCTGCATTGGGAGTCACAGAGTGGATGTGACTCCTTTAGGATGGAAGTTCCTAACAGATCCAGCTCTAGGTGTGAGCGGAGCAGGCACAGCCTGTGGCAGCAGGCTGCTCACAGCCATAAAATGCCAGTGGCCCTGCCCAGTCCCTTGCCAAAGCTGGAGCAGGCCAGGCTGGCTCTGCTGCTCTGGGACAGTTGGGCTGAGTCCTTGTGTGCAGGGTTCCTCACTCCCAAATTCCCTTGCTCATCTTCTGTGCAGCAAAAATCCTCTGTCTGCTCTTTCCTAATTCTGATCTCAGATGTGCTTGTTGAGTCCCCAAAAAGTTCCTGGCACCAGCCTTACTCCTAATATATTCTGCAAGAGCTGCATCCGTGCTAGTAGGTTTTTCAGTCTAATTACATGCATGTAGATATGCTTACGCCTCCAGAGAGGTGTTAATACTAGCTCTGAGTGATGGGAAATGACACAAAGTGCTGCTGCTAACTCCAAAAAACTGTAGGGGAAGGACAAAATCCCAAATTATGTGTAGCCTGACAAAGTGTAATGGGACAGTCCTGGGAAATGAGGTTCTCAAAACATTTCACATTGGAGTTTGGTGGTATTCTTCTTGTTGCAGATAGGGAAACTGAGGCACAAAGAGCTAAGAGCAGGCTGCCAAAGCTGGCTCAGCTTCCCATCAGTCTCTTGAAGTCTGAAGTCTTGTGCACTGAGCTGCTGACCATGCTGCTGCTGCCGTTCTCTCTTGACAGTCATAACTTCTAACTTGTTCTTTTTGCTGGCTGGGCAGTGGGCTGAAGAATCACCAGGATAATAAGCTGTTGTAAACACTTAATCTGATGGCTTTGAAGTAGAGAGGAGCATGCCCACACATAAGTAAGTGTGGGGTTTTATTGGATACGCAGTCACTTGTTTTCTGAAAGCTGGGATAGATGCTCTTCTCTGTGGTCCATCATACAGAGCATCTGAATGAATGGTCCTTAACACCTCCTTTCAGTCATTTTTGGTTGCTTGCCACAAAGAGCTTTTCCCACATCTGCGATATGAAAGATAGCCTTCCAGCTCTACAACTGTTATGTTCATGGATTATTTTTTTTAGGTAAAGGTCCCCAGTGTTTTATCTGTGCCAGCCAAGGAAACTTCTTCTCATCAAATAGTTGCAAAGTAATGTTGCAGGACCACAGACAGGTGAAGACAGTGCACTATTCTGGGCTTTCAAAGGGAGGCAACCTTGCTTTCACCAGGCTGCCCTGCTCCCTGGATAAAAACATTTCCATCCCCTTTAATGGGAGGTAATTTCTTTCCACTCTTCCCTAGTACCTGATGGCTTCAGACCAGGAGAGGTTCAGCTGAAAACTGGGGGCATCTAGTGAGACCACACCTGGAATATTGTGTCCAGTTCTGTGCCCCTCAGTTCAAGGACATAGGACTCCTTAAAGAGCCCAGCGCAGGGCCACCAAGATGAAGGGAGGGGAACACCTTCCTTATGAGGACAGGCTGAGGGAGCTGGGCCTCTTTAGCTTGGAGGAGACTGAGGGGTGACCTTATTAATGTTTATAAATATGTAAAGGGAGAGACAGGAGGAATGACCCAGGCTCTTCTCATTGATGGCAGCGATAGGACAAGGGGCAATGAGTCCAAGATGGAGCAGAGGAAGTTCCATGTGAATAATGGGTCAAACTTTTTCCCTGTGTGGGTGACAGAGCCCTGGGACAGGCTGCCCAGAGAGGTTGTGGAGTTTCCCTCTCTGGAGACATTCAAAACCTGCCTGGATATGTTCCTGTGTGATTTAGTCTGGATGATCCTGCTCTGGCAGGAGGGTTGATCTTTTGAGGTCCCTTCCAACTCGTGATGATATATGTAGACAGGATGTCTCCAGGTATATTGGAGATGTCAGGGGAGCGAGGCTGAGCAAAGGATGGGGTTAGAGCTATGAAGAGGGAATTGACACTCCTTTCTGCAGTACCAGCTTGTGGGATCTTGTCACGTTCACGTCTTCTCTACAACCTTCATTCTTAACAGCATTATTTTAAAATTTAGAGCTCTATTGCTCTTGCTATTATTTTTAATGACCAAGTGTATCAACTTTCATGATAGTGGCAATTTTTATGTTTCAATCCACTTCCAAGGTCAATTTACTTTCAATGTTTTCCAAACAAATCACTTTGATTGTTTAAAAACTTGCTCTAGTGAAGTCATTTTGTGAAGAGTTTCAAAAATTTGGCATATCTTCAGAAATCAAATTTCCTTTGAAACAAAATTGCAAGAGCTCTCTTAGAAATTCCGACTCTTATCCAAATCTAATTCTACCTGTGCATGTAAAAAAAGAATGAAAAATTAGCAAAATAATTAAAACCTCCAAAACTTTATTCATGAAGGTCAATGCAAAATCTTTACCAAGTGAGATTGAGGAGGAATAGAAATAAATCTTGGAAGAAATGCTGTAAATATTTGAAGGCAAATAGCAACAACCACCAACAGCCACAACGGCAGTAGCAGCATGCTGTCTGTGAAAGGCTTATCCATTGAACACAATCCAAAATGAAAGAGGGTAATAAGGGAATGTGGGAACAAAGTTAGAATTAAGAGATGAAGACTGCAAATATTGAAGGTCAGACAATGTCACTAATTATCAAAAATTGGAGAGTATATATAAAATATTAGAAAGGCATGTGTAAAATAATGTTAGGACCTGATCCTGGCTGTGAGAAAGCTAATAGTGATGCCAGAAGCAGCAGAGCAAATGGAAATGTAACCTAGGGGCTTTAGAGGGAAAGGACACATGGTTAATGCCTGTAAACCCTCTGGTTAAACAAGAAAGGCAACAGTTTAGGAGAGATAAAATCACGAGGGAGAAAATCTTTGTTTGACAACAAAGAACAAGGTGGCAATTGGTGTGAGAGGATATCTAAACACAGAGCCCTGGAACCCATGGATAATGGGCAGAGAAATCTCTGAGTGAAAACCAAGACCATTCAGTAAAAAAGCTGCACTCACATCAATAGTCAGTAAGCATTTACAAATACCCTTGATTGACAATTAGAGCCATCTGCAAGGATGAGATCAAATCAAACCTTTGAGAAAGTCAAAACTTCTAGGAAGGCAAAGATGGAGCTGAAACCTTGGGCAAAAATGGTGAAGGCAGAGGAATTAACTTATTTGCCTGACAAGAGGAGTGCAGTACAGAAATGTCCCTTGTCCCAGGTGGCAGTGAGTTGACAGCAAAGACAAGAGGGAAACAGTCCTGGTTCCTGCCCTTACCCAGACACCAACTCAACACTTCTCTGCTGAGAACTTCTTAATTGTCCTTAAGCTTCTTAATTGTTTCCAACTGCAGCCCCCAGCTGGAGCCAGTTTAGGAGGTAACAGGAGATGATTGGTTGGGAGAAGTTTATAAAGTCCAACCCTCTTTGCAGGAGGTGATGGTGGTGTTGCTTCGGGGAAAGCAAGGGCTCTGCTTTGCTTTTACAAGGAGGACTGGGACCTGTGGGGCTTTTCAGACTGAGGATACAGCAGGTGAGTAACTGATGAAATACGGAAGGATTTAAGAGCATGGATGTGCTAGCTCAGGTATTGTTGCCTGGGATGTCAGAGGAAGCTTTAAAATGGGGCATAGTGAAGAGGTGGGATATGGTAACTTCTTTGTGCTCTCTTTTCCTATCCTGAGGCTCCCTGCTAAGTGATGACTTTGTATAATTAAAGTGAACAAAGTAAATGGCAGCAATCCATCTTCACAATCACAGCGTTTTCTCCTTGCCTTTGTTGAAGTGCTTTGTTCATCTCAAATTGATTTTAAAAAAAAAAAAGAGTAAAAGTAAAAAAACAAATAATAAAAAAATACAGAAATAGAAGTTGAATGGGTGCCTGCAGGGGCTGTATTTTTAGCAGCTCATCAGTTTGTGGAGAAGCTCAGAGGTTGCAGATTCTAATTGCCAACCTGGAATGTGGAAAGCAGGACAACTGAAAGTGCATGTTTGGTGGGGAGAGTGAGGCTTTTGGAGCAGGGAAGGAAGAGATAATTGGCACCTTTGCTGCTTACAAAACGTGGTGGGACACCGTGTGGTGAGGCCATCTGGCTAGTGTTTGTGGCACAAGGGCCTGGAGAAAGGCTCTCGTGGAATCCATCTGCAGGAGGGATTTTACCTCTTCCCTGGCTGGGGCTGCGAATGTTGTGTGTCCGCTCTGGAGAGGCTGGATTGGGATATTTGCAGATGGGGAATGTTGGATCCAACTGAGAGACTGGCTGGGAGAAGGAAATGAGCTAGTAGAAAATGCTAAAACCGATCTAATGAGAAGGTAGAACAGAGGGTGATCCCTGAGCACAGATCAGGGTCTCTTAAGTAGGAATGAGGGGCAAGATCTCTAGAGCCTTAAAGTATTAATCAGATTCAGTTCGGCCCTGGATCTATGCCCTGGAGAGTCCATATGCAGAAGGTTGTTGTAGGAGGGGGTGGTTCACTACCTGCTGTGGTGTCCTTTCCGAGCAGAACCAGGAGTCCAATATGGGAAAGACTCTTGGCCAGGACACAGAAGGAGGTGCTTAGTTTAGCTTTGCACTGTGTGGAATGGACATCGTTGCTATCCTCCCCCATTCTGTTCCACACCGCTAAATTTGGCTTTCCTGCTTTGCAGCTCTGGGTCTTGAAATGGATGTCCTAGAATTGCTGACTATGTACTGACAGCTCAGCTGATGGCTTGTGGGATGCTGGAGTCCATGGGGTTGGAGTAAAGGAGAAGGCTGTCTTGCATTTTGCTTGGTATACTGGCAGGTTTTTGGCTTGCTTTCCTGATAGGCTATTTTCATCTCCCCTGTCCTACTTCCTTCCATGCAGGGCTTGTTTCCCCTCAGGGACTATAACTAAATTCACTCTTGTCTATAATCCCAATTGGTTCATCAGCTCTTTGGAGCATTTCCAGGCATACAGAAAAAGATGATCACATGGGTAGACCATCTGATGCTATGTATATAAAAAACCCCAAGCTATGTACAGACCAGACCGTGCTAAATGGGCCCAGCTATGGCTGTGGTTATTGTTGTCTGGACTCTGCCATCAAACTTGTTATAGGCAAACAAAGAGTGCTATGAAATACATCATCTTCTGCGTGAAAGGCCCAATTCTAACACAGTGAGAGGCACCTGGCAGAAGAGGCATTGTAAGTAGCTGCTAATTTGCTGAGGTTATGGGGATAAAAGTAGAACAGATAAATAAAAAAAAACTGGGTAAAAACATATGTAAGCAGTGCTGTAAGGACAGGACTTGAGGGTGAAATGGAGAAAAGCATGGCCATGGCTGATTGCAAATCATATCTGATTTGCAGAGCGAGCACTGAGCGGAGCTGGTAAGGTCATCCTTCCATATGTATGAGCTTGCTAATACCCTGGCTTTCTGGTTGCCCCCCCAACTGGATGCTTCAGAGCTAGCTTTCCCTGATCCTTATACTGCAGTACAGAAGGAGAGATGTAAGAGGCAGCTTCTGCAGCTCAGAAGCGTGTGTGGGGCACCCTTGATCAATGCAAGGGTAACAATGCCCCCAGCCCATACTCAGCACCCTTTTTGCCCCCCAGCAGAGCTGGCTGTGTGAGCACAACCTTGATGCTGGCCTTTGGGATGCTACCGACTGACAGATTAGTCATGCTGCCATGGCTCGGCCGCTTTTGGCTGCCTGCAGGGCTGTCACTTTCTTCTTCTTCAAGGAGGAGCCAGTGGGCTGAGGAGGCTCCAGTTCCATCTGCCAGCAAAAGCCGTAGCAGGGAAAGAGCAGCAGCTAGGGGGGAGGTGCTGGAAGGGGGGAGCAGAGATTCCCTAGATAATTGGGATGGCTGCATCATCACTTATGCAAATAGGGGAAAGAAGGAGGCTTCCTGCAGCAGGCTGAGTGGAGGAGAGAACAGAAAGATGGAGCTGTTCTCCACGAAGCAAAATACTTGGCATGCAAAAAGGACATGGGGTCACTTACATGTGAAAAGGTGTAATCAGGACCCCTTTGGGATGTGATTCCTGGTTAGGGTTTGCACACTCAACTAGCCAACACATGGAGGCTTAGGCAGATGCAAGTTAAATTGACTGGCACTTACTCAACCCCTCCTGCCCCTCCAGGTATCACAGGTCTGTCTCATTGCCCTGTCTCATTGCACATTCGTGTCCATCCCCCAACCTCCCGTCCACTCAGAGGGGCTCTAGCTTGGTGATAAGGCAGGTGGGTGCAGTACAAGGGAGTCCTCCTGGTGTCTGTATATCTGAGCTATCTCCCAGGCTGCATGGCAGTTTGAGAACATAACTGCTAGTGGAAAGAGGGTTGAGCAATATTATCATCTTGCACCACCGACATCTTCCTCTGTCTGACACCACCACAGATGTGTTTGTGTTCACTGTTTTCCACTTGTGCTGGTTCAACCTGGCAAGACATCTGCCTTGCTGGTGCAGGGAAGGAATTTAGAGGAAAGCTGCTCAGCAGCCAGCTGTGGCTACCCTCTCCCTCCATTCTGCTGGGCTGCCGTGCAAGGTAGCAGCAGGCTTTTTCAAACTTGACATGAGTGTCTCACTGCTGCCTTGTCTGAGAGGTAGAACTGGACAAATCTTAAAGAAGCCAATAATGTGAAATCAGCAGAAGGTTGTCATCTTCTGACCATCTCACCACTGCTTAGCAGGTGCAGCCTTGTGCAACAGGGTCCAATGAGACAGCTTGGATGCTAGGGGGAGCATGAGAAGTAACAAAGAGGATATCCTGATGATACATCACCTCTGTCTCATTCTTACACATCCCAGGCTGCGTGGCAGAAGTTTTTCTTGCCTGTTAGTGTCTGATTTGGATAGTCAGCAGTTTTTTGAAAGGCGTGAACAAATCGGTTCTATTTCCAAAATGCAGATAAACAAACCACAAAGGAGTAACACAAAGTCCTTGCTGCTTTGGGACTACCCAATCTGTATTTGTGCAGGATGTGAAGTTAGGGCTGGACTTAAGCATCAGATCCAGGATTGTGTGCTTTCTGCTCACAGTAGGGACAGGTAGCTCTTCTACGTAAGCCTATGTGAACTGTATGGATGGGGATCTCTGGACTTAAGATGATGCTCAAGGCAGCAGCAACCTGAAGTGGTAGACCTCTTCAAGCAATCCAACAAGTTCCTTTGCATCATTAGATGTACCTTAACTGTATCCTAATAGGATCACACACCTTCTTTCTGCTTTACTGGAGGTGGGAATTCTCCCAGCCCTGGTTTATTGTCAGCTGAGCAGCCTAATCAAAAAACATTGTCTTGTTTGCAGGCTTGACAGGTTTTAATGCAGGGCAAAGATAAACAAACAAGTGAAAGAGGAAGGCACAGCAAAATCAGTGCTGCCGATTAACTAACGGGGCATCTCGTCAGAATTCATACATCTCCAGCAATTTCTTAATCTCAGTGGAACGATGCCTGCTGAATGAGGAGTATCTCTTCATCCCAGATCAATTAAGTTATACCAAATCACTTTTTTTATCTATCTCTTCCCCACACAGCTCGTTCTGTCCCTCCAACACAGATATGTAGGTACATTCACAGTCTCTTATTCCTCTTCCTTCAGTTGCTGGCAGAGAAGGATCACCTCTCCTCTTACTGTTCCAAAAAGTGGAATCTGATTTGACTGACACAAGGGCAGGAAAATCCTGGATGATGTCACACCCATTGCTCTGTGTCAGCCTTTGTGTGCCACCAAATGGCGTGGCTGAACCAGGAAGCCTGGTTCTGATGCATCTTGGGCTGCTTTCCTCCTCTGAGGCTGTTGGGCACAAAATGAAATCTGTGCCAATAATGGTTTCCTTGCCTAGGTTTGAGTGATTCAGTTGTACCTGGGCTGCATCAGGCAGTGGCTGATTTAGGCTTATCGTGGTCAAGGGCACGTTAGAGCTGGTATTGCACAGACCAGGGAGTTGCATCTGAGCAGAAAAACTTCCTATGGCAACACTTATACATATCACAACTTAATGTTTCTCCTTTTGTCTGTGGCTAACAAAGGCACATTAATGCTGGATGGCTTTCTGTTCACACCAGAGGCTCTTCCTGTGAATTAGGAACTCGCATGAGAGCTATAGTTGTACAAATGAGTCTTTGCATGCTGCCTCATACCTCCTGTCCTCCATCTGAGCAGAGGTGGAGCTAGGAAATGGTGGAAGAATCCCCCAGAACACTCGGCTTGCTGCTGAGAGCCACTTCTGGAGAAGCTGATGGTTGCCTTGACTTCCATGACTTGGGAAGGCCTGTTATCTGAAGACACCGGAGGAAAGGTGCATTTATGTAAACATTAAAAAGTGAAGTCTGTGGAGTCCAGGGCAATCCATCTTTTAAATCTTGCTTTTATAGCATTATTATGTGAGACAGTCTCATAAAAAGCTCTCTGTAGATGTTATTACATTGCATTGTGGCTTTGGAGAGTGAGCTGAAGAAGCTGTGAGTTTGTGCAACGGCACATGTTAGCATGAGTTATAGCATGTCAGGGGCCCGTGTTAACGATCAGAGAACCTATTCAGCTCCTTTAAGGTTAATCAACTCGGCATTTGTGTCAGGTGTAATGTCTAATTAAAATGATGGAAGAGGTGTGAATGCCTCCTGGCAGAGGAGGGAAATGGCACAAAGAGGCAGTGTCAGTGCCATATTGGTTTGGAAAATCAATAAGAGGAGCTCATTTTATCCCAGTGTATCTCTGCATTTGCCATTCAGTGGCTCATTTGAAAAAGTGCCAACTGGCTGCCTGGGAGCCTGGAAACTGCATTGTTTGAAAACACTTAAAGACAATACTGGTGGGGAAAGGAGAGGGCATTGCCTCGGAACACGACTTGGGAGTTGAGCTGGCCTCCTGGTAGTGTGCAAGATGAGGACAGCCTGGGCAATGGAGCCTTGGTGGTTAGAGATGCTAATTGAGAAGGAAAAGATGGACAAAGAAGGTAAAAGGCATACTGAAAGGGAAGTCTAGAAACCCATAGAGTAGAAAACCAAGAATGGCTGGGTTGGAAAAAACAGGTCTTCTGGAGGAGACCTGTGGATTATGGTGTAGGGCAGGGGGGGAAATCCTCTTGGGCACTTCTGCGTTCCCATAGCCTCCTCCTAGTAAGTGGATAAATCTCTTATGGTGAGAATTGGGGAAAGAAAAAAAAAAAGAGGATAAACTAAAAAAAGGATAAACTAGAAAAAATGGAAAGCAATTTTTAATCTGTCAGTGTTTCTGTTGGTGAAAAGTAAATCTTAGACAAAGTGAAACATTGAGGAAAGGTTTGTGGTTTTTTTCCCTATGTTTTCTGTTGTTTGAAAACTTGGGAGTAGGAGAAGATGACATAGATGCTGTCTTTGGATTTGCTTCCCTTAAGAGAGTAACTCTATAGTACACCCTAAAAAATAGTTTGAATTTCCTCAGGAAATAATTTTTAGTGATTTGTGCCCATTTTTCAGGATGTGACATCTCTTCCTTTGCTAGTTGTGCAGCCAGCTGGACAGACATCCATCCAAGTAGCTGCACAAAATGTGTTAAAGCTGTGGATAAATCAATAACTTTCCCTCGATGTAGTTACACTTCTCTGCAAATACAAACATTTGCTCATTATCACCACACACAGTTTCATCTCCACTGAATTTTTAATGAAAAGAAACGATAATTTATTCACTAGAATTTTTTAGAGAAATGGTATATTTTCTTAATGATTTTACTCCTTCTGGTTTAGTCAGCGGTCGTAGCGCTTCTGCCCAGCCTGTATCTCCAGTACAGTGCACCCTGCCTATACTTAAACACCCTGAAACCACCATCTTTGAGAAGCGGTCAGCCTCAGCAACAATGAAGACAGACAGGGTCTTCTGAGCAGTAATTCAGCTTTTATAAGGGTTGAGCTGCCGTGCAGTCTGCTCTTTCCACTTGCAGTGAACACAAGTACAACACTGTACTCTTAGATTTGTTGTTTGGCAGAGGTGGGAATTTAAGCAGCAACACTCAAATGATGACTTAGTAGCGGTTGTCACTTTGCTTTTGACAGTCCCACGCTAAGAGTTCAACTGTCTTTGCTTTCTCCCCTACCCCAGGTAGGGCTGTGACATTGCTCAGATGACTCATACTTACATGCACTGAAATCTCAGATTGGAAAGGAGATGTTCTGGGATTACCCTGATTTACAACCTCTAAGTGCTCTATGCAATGACAGAATCTCTACCTGAAAGCTCTTTAAGCAGAAATTAATTTATGCCTGACAGTGATTAAAGGAGAAAGTGAGAGGAGATGGAAATTAGCAAATCCATCTCTATTGCTGAGATCCCATTATGATTATAAGGAGAGGGGAAAATCAGCATTATGGGTGTCAGCTGCAATCTGGTGCATTCATTTAGCAGCCCATCCTACCTGGGAAATGTCCTTGTATGGATGGATATACCTGTCACATTGGCTTGGCCTGAGATGAATCAATTGTCTAGGTGCTGGAATAGAGATGGAAGCCGTTTGGCATGCTGTTAACTCCCATTTTGAGTTCGGTGCAAGAACCTGAGGCAGGGTCCATCAGATAAACTCTGGTGGGCAAGCTGATCTTGTAGACTTTGTACAAAGTGAGGTCAGAAGTGATGTGATGACAGAAATGGAGCTGCATTCTTGTGGCCAGGCAAAAAGATGGCCAAGGGATAGTCTCAATATTGAGATACAGATAGGCCCTGCTCTTCCTTTGACTGTCATGCTAACAAGGGCTTTTTCTTATGTTTTAAGAATGGACTGTAGCAGTTAGGGTGTGGTAATAACCTTGTTCACAATGAAAAAAAAATTTAAAATGCTTAAAACTATTGGTTTGTAAGGAAAGTGTCCAATCAAAGAAGCGTCTGGAGTACAGGAACAGAAAATACGTCCCCTGCAGTAGATATTTCAGTTGCTGACACAAAGGTGATCTTGGTCCTTTCTCCTAAGGGCTGGTAGTAGCCACAACTGTCTTGTATGAAATGTTTTTGGTGATTCCCTCTGCAGAATGGAGGAAGGGGTACTGCTGGCCGTGAGGAGTATTTATAAATGCAGTTGTTAGTAGCTTTCACCAGTAGGCATGGTTTTACATGCAGCAAAGAGAAAAGAAGAATTCTGACTTAGCCACAGTACCTGGTTTGTACCAGTGGTGCTTAGGGATGCTCACACACCACGATGTCACCGCTGACCTCTGCTAGAAGAATCATCTCTTCATAATAAAAAGACTTTCAGGCAAGACAGGAAGTCCCCAGACTGCTAGGAGAAGGGCAAGCCAAAGGACTGTGGCCTCTCCTCTCTAAAATCTTCGTAGAAAACTCCCAGTGCTAACTTGGGAACACTTATTTATTATTCCACTCTCCCAAGCACTGGATTGCTTTGGTAAAATTGTGATTCTTCTCTATTGTTTTTAAATGGGGAGAAGAGTTTTTCTTTTAGGTTTAAGCTGAGGGTTTTTTTTGGTGAGGATTAAAATTAATTTTGAACAGAAAATGGGTATCACAAAGCTCTAGGCAAAGACAGGATGTGGTATATGGTGAAAGTGGAGCTTTCATTTAGTTGGAGGCTTGTCTGATACTGCAGAGGAAGGGAGGAAAAAAGGGATGGAGTGGGGCTCATTTTTTTTATCACTCTTCACCCGTGGCACACCAACTAATTTCACAGCTCTTTTGTGCAAAATTTATCCAGATTATGAAAGACCAGGACAGTGCAATGAAAAGGCTTTTGGGAAGGGCCCCAAGACCCCCTGCTCAGGATCTGCCACGGGGTTGGGGTCACTGTTACTGCTCTTTCTTTGTGCAGACTCAGATTCCCAGTTGTGAACCAGAATCTCATTGGAAAAAAACCCTAGTTAATAATGTAGTAAAGGTCTCTGACCTCTTCGGCAGTTTCGTACACCTGTAAGTATTTCTCCCAGATCCAGAAGGAACAATAAGATCAATACTCGTTAATGTGGTGTAATATACTTCGATGGATCTAATACTCCAAACATTCAAAGGCCAATCCCTCATGCAGGCTCAGGTGCCAAAGCATCCGATTAAAACACTTTTCTTCCATTCCCTCAGAAGAATCCACAGTTTGGAAAGATGCCTCAGCACATCTCCAGCAATGATTTATCCTCCTGCTCTATTCAAGGAAACAAAGTGACTTCAGCTTCCTTGTTCAACAAAATAAAATAAAATCAGACACAAATCCAACCTGGCAGGGTAAAAAAATATATGTACATATAAAGAGAGAAGTTATCCTGCTTTAGAGCAGGAATATAAAATTATGTTGTAAATTAAATTACAGGAAGGGAGAATAATATGAACTGGGAAAAAAGATTAGTTTCAAGGCTGGGTTTCCGTCACTGGGTTTTGTTTGGCTGAACTGTCCTCAGACAGACACAGGGGGGCTGGTTAACTGATTTTGTCCTCCTTCTATACTAAATAGGGCCAAAGAAGTGGAGCAGAAAAATGGGGAGAAATCTGCTTTGAGTTGAAGTCTGAGAGAGAGCGAGAGCAGTGATGCCATTTGTGGAGGGATGTGAGGGGGTTGTCCCAAGACACCCTTCGAACCAGTTTTGTGGGGAAGGGGATGCTTGATGGACTATGGTTGTGCTAGGAGGGAGGAAAGGGAGATTATTAACTGTCTGGGGAAGGTGATTTATATGGGATGGATAGGGGAGGGGGTTGGTCAAATGATGAAAGGACTGCAGTTGGAGAGGAGGGGCAGATTAGGAGGCTGACACTGAAAATACTACGTGGAGAGGGCAAGGTGAGCCCTTTGTAGTTTTTTACTCCATCTACTGATGTGTGAGCAAGGGACAACTGTCGGTGCTGGTAAGCATGAAGGTTCTTAGAAGCTATATCTTACTACTTTAAGTGCATGTCTGATTCAGTTGGGCTTGAAATTCCCCACAGATCAGAGGGATTGATGTGAATACTTGATTTGGGATCTTAAATAGAAGTATGTGATTTTTCAAGGAAGCTGAGCACCTCAGCAGAGACCTACAGAGCTTTTAGCACCTCCATGTTCTACTCTTTATGAGTGGAGTTGCCAGAAAGAATAGAAAAAGAAGGAAATAAATTAATAATAATTGCATGAATGCACGGGGATCTGTTCAGTGCCTAGAAACAGCTGTGAGGGACAAGCCACCTTCTTCTGCTGGCTTCAGTCCTTCAGGCAGTTCAGAGGGTTTGTCTTGAAGGTACAAATGGGCCAAGTGGTGGTTTGAGCTGTGGCACAGATCAGGGCTGTGAAGAGCTGATGCCTGTGTTTAGGTTTTCTTCCAGTGAGGATGAAAACTCACTTTTTTTTTTCAGCTGCTGGAGAGCATCCTCTGTCCAGGCAGCAGAAACAGTTGTTCCATCTGGGATGTACCTGGGGCTCTGGCCATGGGAGAGGGACACTCAATCCAAGTGGACATCTCTGCTTGGAAACCAGTCCTCATTGTCCTCCATCCCTCTGCTAGCAAAGCAGATGGGGAATCCTTTCCACAGCCTTGATTAGAAGGAAAGTTGTGCCTTGGCTAGTCTTGAGTCTGTACCTCTCGTTCTTTGTTTCAGCCCTTGATGAAAGCTGATTTTTGCCCAGAAACTAAATCATCCAGTCCCCCGGGGTTACCTTTGTGCTTCCTGGCTAGCGGCTTGGCAGCGGTACAGTAGGCTTAAAGGACTGCAGAACAGCCCGAGGGATGGGAATGAGAGAGATGGCAACTTTTTCCCCAGGGATGTGTCAGGCAAAGGGGCTGGCACTGTAACTACATCCCGAAGAATAAAATGAAGGAAATAAATAAAGGAGGCACAGCGCGTCCTACAAACAAGAACATGTGTCTGCATTTATTAACATTTCCAACGCAGATTTAATTCTCAGCAAAGTGCTCCTGCCTACATGGAGCCCAGGCGTGTTGCAGGAAACCTCTCGTTAAGTTCCGTACAAGCCATCTTTTTCGTGCATCCTCCAGGGGAATCTTCAAACAGATTCTATAATTCCACTGATAAATGGCTCTTTTGCAAAACACTATTTACATTCCAGCGTCAGAAAGGCTGGTGACTTGTTTTTTTTCCCTCTCCCCCCACCCCTTTAACCATCTCCTCCCAGTGCCTTCAGGGAAGGATCTCTTTCCCACTACAGGGAGGTAGGAAACCATCTAGGTTCTGTAAGGAAGGAGGAATCTAATGTGCTGGATTTCTCCATGAAGAAGTGCCGCTGTCAGAGGAGAGCAGCAGTGTCTTAACTGGGATCTCCCTGGACTCTTCTGGAAATAAAGGAATATCTGTCTTGGAGACAAATCTGGCTATTAAGATTCAGAGAATATGTGTGTGTTTTCCTTGGCATCACCACAGGTTTTCTTGGTGGCCTCAGTCAGGTCACATAATCTCTTTGGAGTCCTGTTTCCATTGGTACATGTGGGATGAAGACAGTGACTTTATTCCATTAGTTTGCCCTGCCTATTCTGATCACAGGTCCCTGGGGGGAAGGATTTTGTCTCATTAAATAAAGCAGCCTGTACATGGGGATCCCAGCTTTGGTATGGCCTCTAGGCATACAGAACAACAAAACATATGAAAACCAGTCTAAACAGTGAAATAATGTGCTAGAGAGACACAGTTTGGTCACTGCTTCCTTATTCTTAACTGGCACTTCTTGCTTTTACTGGTCACTTAATCTATCTGCTGACCTGCAGATAGGAAGAACAGAGTTGGGGATTATTTCTGTCTTCATCTATCTGCCAAGAAATAAGAATTTAAAAAACCCCAATAGATCCTGACAGTTTTTCACGTTCTGTCACATCCCAACACCAGTTGTTTGTGCAAGACTGTTGGGGTGCACCCCAGGTTCCCAGATGAGTTGTAACTGAGTCCTCAACAAAAAAAGACCGTGGCAGTGACCTGTAGAAACATGTAGAGTAGTTTTCATGAGGTACTGCGAAGATTCTTTGCTGACTTCAAGGGGGTTTTGTGCTCCTGTACTGCCAGCACAACATCAATATACCTGATTTACAGTTAGATTAATCAAACGATCTGAATGTGTCTTGAGATCCCAGTTTGGAGAGCTGGCTGCACCCCTGCATTGCCTTCATCCTGGCTGTTCTATAGACAGGCTCACTTCAGGGATTCACAGTAACCAAGCATCCACAAAGCCTTTTAGCTTAAGTTTCAAATTTGCATTTACAGCTATCTGAACCGGGTTCCATTTACCAGCTAATGCCCAGAAATGAAGGTGAATCAATGCACCAGGAGACATTTGTTTGCCACTTGCTCTCTTTTTCCAGAAACACAGAAGGCCAGGTCCTCAGCTCCTATAAATCAGGCTCCGCAGATTTCAGCGATGAGTTTTATCAGTTGATCCAAACCAAGAACATCTCGGCTCCTTCAGATTTTTCCTGGTTTTAAACCATCTGAGGACAGCATATCTTCCTCAGACCAAAGGAAAAGCTGCAGTTGCAGATATAGAAAGCACTGGACTCTTGAGGATGGCATCACATCCCTGGCAGAAAGTTGGTTTATTTTTAAATTGGTTCCTAAGGAAACCAAGTTTCCACAGTCATGTTCTCTGTCTCTTCGTCTGTCAGTCCTTCCCAAGTAACTTTTACATAAATTAGGCAGTTTCAAACATATTTTACACAGTAGAACAGGAAATGGTATGAAATTACAACCTGTTTTGTGAAGCTGGCAGTGAAAAGAGCCTGAAACTGGTGCTGCTCTTGACTGACGCATGAGTTCAGCAGTTATCAGCTCTGTCTGGATGCCATTTAGCTAATGAACCTGCTGCCTTCTGCCCCAGCAGTGCTTTAAATCCAAGAGGAATTGGGGTCTTTTGGAGTTGCTGGTGGGAAACCCAGGTTACTGGGCTACAGAAGAAAAGGAAACTTGGCTTTTTTCCCCATTGCTGCTGGAGAAAACTTATTTGATTGATCACAAAGGCACTGAAAATCTTAAGCAAGATTTGTGCTTGGATACAGTAGCTTCTGCCTTTTCCCCAAGTGCTTGGCACCCAAATGGGAACTCAGCATGAGGGTTAAATATTTCTCATGAGAAGCTCCTGTTACACCAAGGCATTGCAGTGTGCGTTGTTTTAAGACATTTTTCAACAGAAGGGTATCTGATGGTTGCTGTGAGGCTAGTAATTCCTTCCTCACTGGAGAGAAATGCAAAAAATAAAGAATTCAACTCTCTTCTTCCAAAGCAAGAGTTTTCAGCCCAGTTATGTTTTGTGAAATATGATGGAAATGTTTAGCTTTAGTTCCAGTGCAAAGAAACACCAGGTGTTTGGCACCCTGAAAGCAGCTGTGAAATTGAATTCATGTTCTCTGGACTTCTTTACTAAACAGACCAGAGGGGAGGAAAGCATCAGGATCCTGGGTGAGTGCCGGGGAGCGCTTTGAGCTGACAGCAGAAGAATGGGACTGTACGACTGCATCTGCTGCTATGCATGCTGCTGTACCAACCCTCAGAGCCTGCTCAGGATGGATTTCCTCCCTGTCCCCACAGCCAGTTTGAGGAAACCTTCTCTTTCCCTTCTATTAGTCGCAGTTTGTTGCATCCCTGCCCAAATTGGAAGGATCTGTGAGCCATGAATGAACTCCGGCCAGCTGTGCTTTTTCCCTTTCAGGTCAACTGCTTGTCCCTGGGGGGAAAGAGAAGTGGGGGGTCATCCTGGCAGGAGGCAGAGCCTGATCATTAACTGTTAATGGGGAAGTCAATTAAAAGCCTGCCATTGCAGAACGCTTTCTGATGACTCTAATTATCCAATAATTGTATTATCTCATTCAGTGGTGCGATGCACAGTGCAAGCCTTGGCAAAATTATGTGGGTGCTCGAGTCTTTGGCAGGGACTTCGTTGCCTACAGTTGTTGGTGGGTCTCTGCATGGCCTGAGGGGTCTTGGCAGGCACAGGGACTACTCCAACGGGGCTACATCACAGTGAGAGGTGGCCATTCCTCCTTCAACTCCCCCTTGTTTTTAGCCAGTGGTTTAATAATCGCAGCATCTTCCTGATACACCAAAGACTGATTTCAGTTAGAACTGGTTCTTGTGAGAGTCAAATAGTCTCCTTTGCCTCCTAAGATAAGGTCCTACTTGGATATCCCAGAAAGGAGAAGAATTTTCTTGCTCCTCTAGGAAAGGAAAGAGGTGTCCAGCTTACCAACCTGCCTGACCTCAAAGTCCAGCAGCACTTATTTTTGCAGGTATAACTGAAACTCGTGTTCAGGAGCAGCAAGACAATAAAAGGACAAGGGCACAGCCTGTATGCCATGGTGACTAGAGTCCTGGTGCAGGAGATGATGTAGCTTTTGGTTCCTGCTACAAAGATGATTCTGCTTTTGATACCAAATGCTAGCGAAAAGGTATCCCCACCAGTGAGATGCACCAGCTAGCTCTGCACTCCCACTGCTCAGGAGGTAAAGGAATGTCTCCTGCCTGGGTTTTGTCCAGGGGAAAGAAGGTGCCTAAATCCAGCTGAGGCTTCTGGGCTATAAAATGTGGAGGGAGAGTTTGTTTCCTTGCAGCTCAGACTAAAGCTCTAGAGAGTATTGGGATTTAAAATCCGCCTCCATGATGGTTATTACTTCCCAGCTAACGTGGCTCTCAGCACCGTGTACAGTCCATTCTCAATCCCGTTCCTGGCAGCTAATTCCTCCCAGACATTGTACAGGAAACCTACATAGCTACTGCAGCATCCTGAGCTCCACCGGCTTGCTGAAGTCTCTTTGTTAGTGCCAAACCATTAAACTGTGAACAAAACATTGCTGAAATCTACCTGCCGTAGTAGTAATAATACTCCTAATAATAACAGCAATGCTGCCAGCTTGATCTCCTGTAGCGACTTTTTGTGGATAACTTCAAAACCTTCAATAAGTATTAAGAAGTTCTTAAAATGCAGCGTGACTCTGGTGGGAATAATTCTCCTCCCACAGGTGTGAAAGCAGCAGAAAGAAGGGTTGTTGGGCAGGAGTGGGGATGCAGGAGGTCTGGTTTCCTAGAGACTTGCCCTTTCCCTTATACCATCTCCCACATGTTGCTGGCATCACATTTCCCAAGTCCTCTGTACTGGAGTTTTTATGATATAAATTGCTATTCCAATACTCCAAAAGCACGTGGATTCCTGAGGAATATCCCTTTATGTGGATGCAGGGCTTGTGCCATGCATGTGCTCCCAGGGAGATTGCAGGAGAGTACAGCTGAGCTGCTCTGCAGCATCAGGGTGCAGCGAGGAGAAGGCAGTGGCAGCAAGGTGCTGCGGCCCGGCTGTTACACCTCCCCGCAGCCCATCTCTTCCCAGACAACCTTGCTGCACAATTCCCTTCTAGTGGCGGCATCAACTCTAACTTTGTATCTGTTAAACCTCAGGTAATTGCTTTTAGATGGGTGTAATTAAGAAGCCATTAGTGTAAAGTTTCATTTCAGTTTATGCTTTGGTCTCCATTTGAGCAGAGAAATATGAAATTAAGGTATTAGCTCCTTTCAGAGAGATGAGTCATGAGCTAATAAGTTTCAAGAGCTGTTTCTCAGCTGTAATGATTCTGCTTTTTTCTTTCCAAATCTTCTTCTCCTCCCCCCCAATTCTTGTTTCTGGAGAATTCCTCTTTAAAAGAATAAAATGGGGAGGGAGACTGAGTCAGACTGAGGAACTGCTAATAAAGTGACAGCCGGAGAGATGCCAGTGTTTGTCTGTGGCATTTCCCCAAAGCAGCTGGGGACATGCGTGGGGATGGTGTGTTGGCTGTGGGTGTGACATACTGGTGCGTATGACATACCGGTGCGTGGGGGACACGCAGTGCACAGCACGCAGGGTCAGACTGTGCTTCTGGCCAGGGAGAAGCGACGAGCAGTTGGGATTTTCAGGGAGGGAACAGGGAAGATGCCTGAGCTTTCCAAAGCAGAATGGGAAGGAGGGATGTGTTTGTGCAGGAAAAGTGGTGTCTGATGGGGGTGGGGCTGAGGCACAGAGGCTGCTCTCCTAGCCCAAACCAGTGGCCCAGCCCGCCTCTCCCCACCATCTCAAGCCCTTTCAAGCTGGACAAATATTTCCCTTTCCTCATTATTTGCTGTGTGCCTCGCCCCTGCTCTCCCCCATGGACCATCGATGTGACAAGCGGCTCCGGCTGTGCCATGGTGCCTGTGAGCGAAACAACAGCTGGACAGATGTGCCCTGGCACTGTGCAAGCGGCTGGAAGACCCAGAGGGGGGAGGTATCCTGCAAGCAGAGCCCCCGCTCTGACAGCACCGTGCTCAACTCACAGCAGTAGCGTTTCTAGAACTAAATCAGTGACAGTCAGAATTACGTATACAGTTAATCACAGCTTAATTAAACTGTTCAGTCTGAGCGAAGGGTGCTGCATGTAAGGAAGGGAGAAGTGGGGTAGAGGGGAGGAAGAGGTGTCCTTAGTTTGAGACAGTGAAATGCTACTGAACATCAATAATGCATGGCAGTAATGTTCCTGTATGAATTGGAAATGCCAAGCAATCAAAGGCCATATGTATTTAGCTTAGATCCACATGATGTCCATGTATTTTTAATAGTGTGGCATCTTTGAAGTGTGTTTATGATGAAGCACAGCGTTCACCTCCAGGGCTGTAGAGGAAAGAAATTGCCCCTAGCTGGCAGGCACGCTCTTCCTCCCTGCCGTGGGCTGCTGAGAGGATGACTGTGGTCCTCTCCTGGCAGGAGGGACAGGAGGGGACACACTACATCCCAGGCGGGGCCATTCTTTCTGTCTAACGATAAAGTAGCTTGTTAGATGTAGGTGTAAAATCAATAGTCAGAGGGGAACAACAAATGATTTCTTGAACTGATCTAATCTCTCTATTCATCCAATCTAATCTAACCTCCATCTTCTGTTGGTTTGATCATTTCCAGTACAACCGTAGGGTGGGTTTTGCACACCTGCTTTCTAGCTGGAAGGGAAATGGGAACCTGGGAATCAGGAAAGGAGACTGGGGATGTTCATTTCCAGTGAGCATCCTGGGCTGGTGGCTGAGATTATGCATTCTGAAACTGGGAAGAGGAGGGTAAAAATAAAAGGAAAGAGTAAGTCACGTGTTTGCTTAGCAGGGCTCTTAAAATGTTAGGCCAGCTAGCAAGGGAAGTGGTGGGCTGCTGAAGTCTTTAAATCAAGGCTAGAAGCACTTTTTAAAAAGATGTATTCTCATTCAGCTGGGAATTTTTGCAGTATTGCCAGCTCATGTCTTTAAAATGAAGAACCAGATGCTTTACATTTCTGTGAGAGCTGGAAAGTTTGGGGCGAAACTGAAATTCACGTGATTCCTGCAGCTCTTTCTGTTTGTGATGTGCTGTTCATGTAGCCTTTAGCTTCAGCTTGTAAACATTGCTGGGGAAATTACTAACCTTTGCTAAGGTAGGAGACATACAAGATTATACTGGGATCTTTTACAGTCTCACAGTGTTTCTGAAAGCATTTCTGCCAGGATCTAAGGTGCAGGAAGGGTACAGACATCAGAGCATCGCAGCTGGTGATCCCACCACAGCTCTGGTGGTCCCAGAAGAGACTTGGGGCTTGTCAAATCCAGGAAAGCTCCTGGAAGCTGCAAGTGTCTCACTGCAGAAGAGACTTTTGAGGACATTAAATGACCCTGCCATTGTACAGCATCAGTGGGGACCATGTGCTCTCACCTCGATTAAAACACTGGGGAAACCTCCATGTTGTTTTTTCCAGCTTCCTTTGACTGTGGCCCCTTATCCTGCCTGTCTTGCCCAGGGGATGGAAGAGGCACAGGGGTGCTACAGGGCCCACCAAAGAAGCAAAGCAAGAAGGTGGCAGAGGAGGGTGGGGAGAGGGGAAAGAAGGTGTGTTAATCCAAAACTAATTCGCCTTCTATTTTGGCTTGTGAACCTGCTAAATTGCCTGTTGGGTTATGTAAGAGAAGTCATTGTGTTGGTGTTGAAAGGGCAGCCTTGTACGCAGAGCTGGGCACACCGCTTGAATTTAAAGTAGCCAGGCTGCGCTGGGGAGAGGGAGTGAGCAGGCCCCCATCCAAACCCCTTCATCCTGCTGCCTTCCCGTTCGTGTTGTGTCGAGGCTTGGCATGTGAGCAAGGTCACTTCATGTATGGACCCTGGTCAGCCCGGCCAAGGCTGTGGCACTTGTAGTCTGCCTCCCCTTCCCCTCAGCTCTCGTTTCTTCCCATCCCTTCCCTCTGAATCACAAACACCCCTGCTGCTGGCACTACAGGAAAATTAACAAACAGCCTATAAATTTTACATGAGTTCCTGAGACCAGAGAGAAATTAATTTGATGTTGTCTTTTGATAAAGATGTAGCCCCCTTTCTCTGACTTCAATTTGTTGGCTCCCCCCCCCCCGCCGCCACCCTTCACAAACACGTTTTCTTGAAGGTTGCAATTTGGTTGTAGTGATAATAGCAGTGCATAAATAAATAAATAACCCACTTCAAATAACCCCCAGCTTGTAAATAGGAACAGATAGAAGAACACCACCCACAGAAGAACAAAAAAAAAGAATCAAATCAAGTCAAATCACAGGCCAGTTGCCTCTGGTTTGGATTAGCTGGGTGTATTCTGTGCACAGGCTTTGGCTGGCCCCATGCAGGTCCCCACAGGGTTTGATTTCTCTAGGCAGAGCTTAGAGGGCAGGAAGGATGGAGCACACGCAATAATCTCCAGAAAAGCTGTTGCAGCTGGATTTGGAGGGAGGAGCAGAGGCTGCAAAAGGAGAAGGCTTGAGGCCATCACCAGGTAGCTGCGTTGTGCACAGAAACGCTACCTGGGGCTTCATTTCTTTACTAAAGAGGCAGTAGGTGGTGTTTAAATCCGTGCTGGCGTTTAGGAGATTGGGAGGGAGGATGTGCAGAGCAGGTAGATAATTCAGGGGTGTGATGAACCAGTTGCAGTGCTCCAGTGGAAGCTCAGGTGGGAGTTTGTCCCTAAGCCATGCCCAGTCCCTTTGGCCATTTTGTTAATGGTGTCTTATTGAAGCCCTTTTGGGTACCCTACAACCATCAGTTAGTGCCATGTATTTTCCAGGAGTTACCAGTGATTAAAGCTATGTTAAGAACACTTTTTTTTTTTTTTTAAATGCATATTTGAAAAAGAAGCTTAAAAAAAAGTGTTAAAGGGCAAAATCCACTTCAGATAATTCAGAGTTTGAAAATAGATTTGAAAGGAGAATGAAAGGAAAAGAAACAATTTAAAGAACAGTCCAAAGCCATGCTTTATCTGGAACGCTACATTTGCTTAAGAACTGAAGTTCTCAGAGTTATTTAACCTCTTCACCTATTTTTGCTTTAAGCTGATTTTTTTAATGAAAATGCTGATGTGAAACAAAAGCTTAGTATAAAAGAGTTAAAAAAAATCTTCTTAACAAAGTTTTGAAATGTTTAATGATTTCCAAACTCCTTTCTGCTCCCTTTTCTTGGGCCAAAAGCATTCACTGAATTTGAAAATGGCTCTGATTTTCACTTCTTTGAAACAAAATCTTTCCATTAACGTTTCCATTATTTTTCAAAGTGTGCCCAGCTCATGCCAAGGCCTTCTGTGGCAGAGAATCAGCTTTATGCCACTTCTGCTCTTTTAACGAGGGTCTACCTTCTACCAGCAGATTGGCTTCATTGCTTCCCATTGAATCTGTGTACCTTTTATTCAGTTATTTTACTGAATAGAGGGACTTGTGTCCTTACACCCCTCTTTTTTTTTTACGTTCTCTTTACAGAACCAGAACTTAGTCCATAGACCCAGTTTTAGGGGATTCAATCATGGATGTGGGGTGTGGTGACAGAGTTTGCTCTCTCAAAGGATTTCCTCCAGCTTCATCAACTGGGGTGGAAGAGTTTCCATTCCAGAAGCTGGCTCTCCAAATATTACGCTCCTTATATACTTTTCCTCTATAGGCAGTAGTGTAACTGCTGCAAATAGGGGGTATATATATATATATATTTTAGGATCAGAGTTTAAAGGCCACTTTGCAAGGCAAAAAAGATAAGAGCACGTAACAGAAACATGTGGCATCTGACTCCCTCTTGGAGACTTTGCTTTGATTTTTCTTGAATTGTTTTTTTGTCTGAATTTTTAATATAAGGAGTTAGGCAGCTTGTCACTCTTTATGTATAGAAAACATAATGCCCTTTGATGTTCTCAGTTACTGTGTCATGTTTATGTGCTCTGACAGTCTTTGAACTGCAGCTCACTGCAGACAATGGGAAGAGATCCTCGGAGGGGTGGAAAGGATTTTGAAAGAGCCCCATTTTCTAGTCCAGAAATGTCAGCATTTCACCAGCATCCACACTGGTGTCCGGTACCTTCACAATAAGGGAATATTTGACTGACAGAGCTGTACAACTGAGCCTGAGGTGTGTGATGTCACTCTGTGCTATGTCAGCACTTCCAGGGTTTTAGGAAGCATTGGAGCTAGTCAGAAGCTTCCAATGATAAGGGTGTAAAGAAAGAAAGATGAACTTCTGGAGCTTTGTAAAATTATTGTCAGTTATTTAAAAACAAAACAAAATTAAATGAAAATAAAAATTCTGTATTTCACCCAAGCACTGATAACGGTGACAGGAACTGCTAGTAAAATAAATACATCCCTTCTGTGAGGGTTTCTGTAGGTATCTGAGAACATACAAAATGACAGGCGGCTGTTGCAAGGAAATGAGGTCCGAACACGCCCAGACCTCTTCCAGCTGAATATTAAATAAGCACCTGAGCTCCCTGCCGGTGCCGCCCAGAAGCTGTCCTCCTTACTCCTGATCAGCACGGTGACACTTAAAAAGAAAAATCACAGTGCGGCATTCTGTAGATCACTTTGCTTGGCTTGGCACGTTATTTAATGAGCTTCAGGGCACAAAGCAAAGTGTATTAGTTCACACAGGTCTTTCATTAAAAACTGCAGCCAGACCTTTTATTTAATCATTTAAATGGGCTGCTTCTCTTCAGAGATCCTTTTAAGGTTTGTTTTAAAAACCGCCCTGATTCAGCTGCAAAGCAAATTAGCAAAACAGGCATTATGTTGTTATTTCCGTCAGAGCTAGCAGGCTCCAGCCACCGCAGTCACGGCCCTGTCGAGCCCGATGCTGTGGGTGTGGAGCAGCAGAAGACGTAAGCCCACGCCATCCTCATCCTGCCTGCACCATGTGCTGCACAGGGGAGGGAGTGCACAGGTGGGATGCTTGGCTCACCTCAGCACGGGTGGCGGGAGGTAGTCGTGCCAACATAGAATGGTCTGGGTAGGAAGGGACCCCAAGGATCACAGAGCTCCAACCCCCCTGCCACAGGCAGGGCCACCAACCTCAGGCCTGGAGCTACACAAGGTTGCCCAGGGCCCCATCCCACCTGGCCTTGAACACTCCCAGGGACAGGGCATTCACCACCTCTCTAAGCAGCCTGTTCCAGCCCCTCACCACTCTCTCTCTCTGTAAAAAACTTCTCCTAATATCTAATTTAAATCTTCCTTCCTTTAGCTTTAATCCATTCCCCTTGTCCTGCCATTGTCTGTCCTTTTAACAAGCTGATTCCCCTCCTGTTTCTCTGCTCCCTTCAGGTACTGGAAGGCTGCAATGAGGTCCCCCTGCAGCCTTCTCTTCTCCAGGCTGAACAAGCCCAGCTCCATCAGCCTCTCTTCGTACCGGAGGTGCTCCAGCCCTCTAATCATCTTCGTGGCTCCTCTGAACCCTCTCCAATAGATCTACATCTTTCTTGTATTGCAGGCCCCAGATCTGGACACAGTACTCCAGATGGGGCCTCACAAGGGCAGAGTACACAAGGACATGCATGAAATTTGCCTTTTCCTTCCCCTTGTTGTGCAGTTTTATGTGCACATGGTGTCTTTGCTCCTCAGAGCATCTCTGACCTCACTGATTAGGGAGGGATAAGAAAGCTGGATTTTGTTCTCATCCCTGATGCTGCACTGTTGTTTTCCTCCATCCCTGCCATCTCCCCTGGGGAATCATGGCACAGAGGAGAGTCTCCCAGGTCCAGCTCAAAAGCCAGTTTGGAAACCTGGCAGGGGGACTAAGCAGACAATCCGTATTCTTCTCCTTCTTCCAAGCACGAAATCTAACAGACCCCTTCAGAAGAGACTCCCTGTCACAGGAAAGGGCTCCTTTGTATGCGAGTTGCAGCGTCTATTTTTCAAGATAACCTTTATTTCATGTACTGAGTGTTAGCTTTGCTGAAAAAGAGAAAAGCCGAGATAACTCCTTCACCTGTGGAACATTATTACGCTTTCTGGAAAAAAGAATGAGCTGTTCTGGTGCATGATAATGGAGGTGGAACGAAGCAGGCAGAGGCAGGTGCCGAACTGGACCCCTCTCCCTGTCTATCTTTGCAATCTCACTCTCTTTTCTCTGTCTTCCTGACTCCAACACAGGATGATTTTTCTCTCTCCCTTCTCTCATTGCCTTCAAATTCTCTATTTTTTCTTATGCACAGTGTAGCATCCTCTGGGACTTATCAGCAACCCCCCTGACCAGCAGCTCGATTGTTTGTGCTTTCTGTTGAGGTGGTGCCTGGAGACACTGTGTTTGGTGCTGTACAACCAAACCACAGAGTACCCAACTTCTGCAGTGATGAGTTTCCAGTCTAAAAATTTTGTTGTTTGCATTTGGCTGCAAATTAGTCTGGGAACATTTTCCTCCTGGGAAAAGGCTGTTCTTTGGGTAATAGGTAAAATGTGAATGCTTCATTGCAGTTCTCTAATTCCAGTGATGTTTCAAAGGCAAAATATTGAATCAATTTGAAATCAAAATGGATTTTAAATTTTTTATTATTTCGGCTGTTTCCTGCTCCATTTCCCACTTGTTTTCACTTCTATATTAGAATCTTAATTTTATTCTGTTACATATTTTGATACCATCCAGTATTGAAGTACTAAACTGTGTTTCAATAGTATCAAAATGAAGCATTTTAGTAGGCGGTGGCATAACTTCTGAAGAGAAATATTTCAAAAACATATTTTCTGATTTGGTCCTATCTGAGACATAAACAAATGTTTAGTTGCTAGATTTCTCTGGAGACAGAATGCCTGTTTTCTCATCTACTTTAATGATGAGCCCTTAGAAATCCTGAGTTTGATCAGATGGAACAAGGCACACTCAGACATATCTTCTGAATTGGATGCTGATATTGCTGCCTGACAGTGATGTATGGACAAGATTCCCTCTGTCCCTCAGCGTATCCCATCCTTCCTGTGAAAACATGAATCGTGCCTTCCCCTGCTCCCAGCTGGATGGTTAATGCCTCCCCTGACTAGTTATTTCAGTAGTGGAAAGAGGTTGGTTGCCACAGTTGCAACAGGTAGCAAACCGGACTGGACACCAGCCTTCTTAGGTATCCCAGTCCCTGGGATACCTATACTATATATTTCCATACTGATGGAAAGCCATCAGTCCAGGGGTGCAGGAGGTGCAATGAGCTCCTGCATGCACCTTGAAGAGAGGGTCCAGATGGGATTAGGGCTCTAAATGAAAACTAGAGATAAAATTAATGGTCTGGGAAGAGCATCTTAGCAGTCATTTATGGTATTGCTTTGGAAGAGGGCTGCGGTGGGTTGTGGGAAGCCTGACTGTTGTTGTGCTCTCATCATAGCAAAGTGTGTTTGCAGAGCTGGCGGTTTCCCATCGACTGGATCACACTGCAGCGTATGCATCAGTGCGCTCAGTGCAGATATAACGGCTCTGAAAGTTGCTGCACAGAGTCCGTGCTGCACCATAAATTACAGGGTAGTTATTTCTTAGTTATTTAGCAGTTACAGTGTAATTAGTTCCACTTAATGTCAACTTTCGTCAATACGTCTTCCATTAGCCAGAAAATTACAGCTGGGTTTTGAGGCAGTGGCCATACATGAGCTTCTCTGAGCTTGGGCTCAGGGAGAGGAGCAGCCATGCTGTAGGGAGGGAATGGGGCTTTTTGGCCAATTCTGATCCTGCCTGGTCTCTTCTGTGTTCCTACAAGCTTGTGCGTCCTCACAGACACACATACACAAAACATACATCTCTGCTTCAGGATCAATATTCCAGCCCACACTGCAGAGAGGAATCAAACAGGTCCCTGGAGAAGTTTGCTTTGGCTGCTCAGAAACAAACAGACAAACAAACAAGCAAATAAAACCTGAGAGCTGCCTTAAGACAGCATTTGCTGCCTATATTTTGCAGAAGAGACTAATTAAGAGGTATGCCTTAGATTTTGGGGGTCCCAGCTTTCATTCAAAGAGGTCTTGATTTCCAGGCTGTGGCTGCTTTATTCTTGGTCATCACAGGAAGTCTCTCTGCCTTTTTTCTCCCTCTTTCTTCCTCTGGAAACTGTAGGCATCACTGGGAGACTGACATATCTGAGTTTTGCCATTGCTTTGAACAGGGCCAATATTTTAGTCCCTAGTCCAAAAATGGTGACAATCAGGGGACTAGGCTTTAGGAGGAGCACAGAGAAAGGTTTTTCTGTGTCCTGATTAGAGGAGAAGGCAAACTGGCTTCAAGGGTGCTGTCCTTCCCCCTAAAACACCTCGCTTCAGAGCATCAGCAGCCTTTGGGAACAGTTTTAGTGTGAAAGATCCTTCTACCTGTTCAAATTTCAAACCCATGTGAAAGGAGATTGCAGTCTGACTGTTGACTGGGGTGCTAATGACGGAATAATTAGAAAATTGCAAAATAAGTTCTTTTAAGATTACTTTGTAAAGGAGCAGATCCAACTAATTCTGTTTCTGCTGCTAGACCAGGCCTGGCTAAATGCCTGGAAGTAGAAAGGAGTCAGCATGGGTCCAAATTTTTTTTAATATATATAGCTTTCATAATTCCAGCCTCCAGTACTCCCCTCCATATAATTTTCCTCTATGACTGTGCTGAGTTGATTTCACACAGGGCCCTGCATATGCTAAAGCTGGTCCTTGAGAAAGAATTAAGTATTCAGTTCAGGAAAAAAAAAATCAGGAAGAAAGAATATAATGGTAATGTTGGTATTAATGCATCCTCCAAACCATATAATGAAGTTCCTTCAGTTGTCTCACACCCCTCTGTGTCCACCAGGAAGCCAGGGACAATGGAGCTCCTCCTGCTATTATAAAATAAACAATAATAACAACAGCAATAAACATTTGCACCACTGAATTTTTCAAGACGAACATGAATTTCAAAATTAATGTACACAGCTATTCAGTGGTGATTGCAACTTCCTCCTAGTATGAATAATAAGATCAGGGGCATATGACTGAACTCACCCATTGGAATTGAAACACTGAGAGTAAAACCTCTTCCGAGAAGTCCTTGGAGATGGTATGTATACATATATATACATATATACACACAAAAATCTCCACCTTGAATAATGAAGGACACTTTGGGAAAAAAAAAATCATGACCTGAGGAGTACTCTAAGCAAAAATAGAAGATACACTCCTCTGATAAATAATGTATTGCAAACTGCTCACTCAGTTGAGTCCATTCCACCTTGCACAGGTTTACATCCATATGGAGTATTCCTTCTCTCTGTGGGCAACCTCTTCCCAAATTCAGTGAATGAAGTATATGCAGATTTGTGTCTGCTTCTCTTGAATATTTCAGACCACATTAGATAATTCTGCCCCACCAAACTCCCTTGCCTTAGTCACCCAGGACAAAAATAATTGGCTGTGTTAATGCTTGGATGCACCACTTCCTAAAATGCTGTAGGATCAGCAGGGATTGGAGCCTGTTGTGGTATTTTGACTTGCTGGAGAGATGTCAGTTGGAAATCAGCATGGAGGTTAGCTGAGTCTCAGTCCACATGGACATCAAAGTATCTTGAGGATATAAATGAAGCAAAAGGACTGGTGCGTTGTCTGGCTCTAGGTTATGGCTTGTTGCTCTTGAAAGGTTGGGGAAGGAGAGCTCAGAATGATCTCTTCAGCAGCAGCTTTACAGTCCCTATGTTGGACACTGCTCGAGCCCCCCAAACCAGCTCCTAAGACTCGCTTGAGATGTCCATGTCCCCCCTCAGCCTTTGCCCTGAGGCCGAGGGTGCTGACCAGCTCCCTGTGGGTGGGAACAGGCAGGGATAAACACCCCTGGGTGTCTCACCAGCTCTGGCCCTTGCATTCCTCCACCCCCTCATACTTAGTTCCTCTAAGCCACATTTCACATGTCCACTCTCTTTTCCTGGGTAACCACACTGATTGCCTGGGTGGGAGCTGATTATTATGGGTTACCACCATTTCCTCTGCAGTGGAACCTGAGGCCTACAGTGCTTTCTCTCACTGACAACTTCTGCATTGTTGTTTCCCTGGGATGAAGCCTGTCTATCAGCACTGCCCCAGCCTCCTGCCACCCCAGGGAAGCAGATACAGATCTCTGCCAGCCAGGCAGCAGGAGAGAGGAGGAGGATTAAGGGGTTGGAGAAGTTAAGATAAGCACTTTGACAGGTGTTGACACAGAAAGGAGGATCCATAGCAAACTCCACTGGGCCCAGGATAGTTTCTGCCTCTAGGCAGAGGCTGGAAGGTCCTCAGTGATGTCAGGAGAGGGTTTCAAATGACATCAAGTGTTTGTCATCTGTTTTTGCCTCTCCTACACGAGCCCGTGCCTACGGACACTGAACCTACATCCAAGCTTGCTGTTCCAAATCTGGAAGGTGTTGGCTGAGGAAGGGGGGGAGGATGTACTGAGTCATGATCTCCATGCTGCATCCAGAACTTCAGGGGCTCAGTGATGGAAGCAAAAATGAGCTACCACCCACAAAAGCCTTGTGACAGAGGCTGTGAAGTCATAGCCCGGGCTGTGTGAGGTTGGTGGGCTGTCAACACCTCACAGCCTCCCCATTCCCTGAAGCTGAAATCTGACTGTAAAGGTTTGGAAGTCAGTCCAGTGGAAACGGGGATGTCTCAGTTGGTGGGTACAGAGATCACTGGGGTGGGTCTTCCAGTGTTACTCAGAAACATGATTTGGTGCATTCATAAACACGGCCCCAGCAAATTCAGTTTTGCAGCTGAGTAAATTCTGCAGGCAAAGTTGGAAGTCTCTGGTAACCGCAAGTCTCCATTGGGGATGTAGTGTGGGACTCAGGGAAACATTGAAAAGACCTGCTGCTTCTGATCATATAAGAAGAATAGGAGTGAGAGAAAGTGGAGATGAGGTAGGAGAGAGCAAGATGCAGTGGGGAACATCAGCAAAAAGAGGGAGCGGAGAGTGTGTGTGTTCTTAAAGAATCAACAATACGCATAGAAAAGGGAATTACCCAGGGGAGCAGAGTGTGTGCATGTAGCTGTGAGAGATGTTATGGAAGAAAGATATTAAGGTGAAGCAACTGATATTTGAAATGTTATTTGAAGAGAAGTTTTAATCTGATAGGGCGCAGACAGAATTAATGGATTTTCAATGAGTTGCATAGCGCTTCGGGACAGTGCTGGGAACAAAGAGAGAGTTCTGCTGCTGGAGGTCAATGCCACGTCCCTGGCACAGAGCGAGCCGTCAGAGAAGAAATCAAAAAAGCAATTGAGAAATCAACTCTGGCAAATTCCTCAGAGATGAGGGAGAGTTTGAAAAACAAAACAAAAATTGTAACTCCCATACCTGCTTCCCTTTTAATTACCCAAGAGTTCAGTTTGGACGGCTAGAATCAGGGATGGGTATGTAAGCAGAGGAGAACAGGTATTGGTGAGGCATCTTTCATGTCCTTCAGAATATGAGTAGCTATCAGAGTGGCTGTGCCAGGCAGACTCACGGTCGTACACAAGCACATGCATGGGACTGGCTGGGTTGTCAGGAGGAGCAATGTATTTGGGGAAAAACTAATCACAATCCAGACTGCTTCACCTTGGTGACCCGCATGACTCAGTAGTCCCTCTGGAAAACAGGAGGCTCATTTTGAAGACATTGCTATTGAAGGGCAATGAAAGGGAAAAGAGAGAGAGGGAATGGAGACAGGGAAAGGGAAGGAGGGAAAATTGTGTTCATGTGATGGAGCAGGAAGATCCTTATTCAGATAAACACCAATGTCTTGAGGATGAGCAGAATTCCCTGGGCCATCTAGATCTTATCATCTCTACCTTCTTTTTTTTTCCCCCTCATCTTCTTTATTCTGTTTTGCTTTCCCCTCACTTCTTTTCTTCTTGTTCTATTCCTTTTATGTGATCAGAGGCTGCAGGTCTCTTGTGTTTCCCAGAATCCCAGTTAAGATCTTGTTGGCATCTGGAAGGCAGAAAGTGCCAGGGGTCGTGAAGGCAATGAAACAGCAAGTTGAATCATTCCTATTATTTAAGTCTTTCTGGGAAATGCAGACCATTTGGGTTTGTATTTCTGTTTTTTACCCACAAAATTTCCTTCTACCTAGGGAAATAGAGCTTGGGTCAAAACCCTGCAAAGAAAATGATCACATTTTTTGTTTCTGTTTTTTTGAGTCAGGCAGCTGGAAGGAACCAGGAGACTCTGTGAAGTTCTGGTGAACTGGGAAGCTGCAGCATGTGGTCCAAGACTTTAAGAAAAAAAGTCTACAGGGAAAGAGCTATTTTAGAAAAGCCCCTACTACAACATCTTCAACTGGTATCTGCAATCAGCCATGAGGCAGAAACACTTCCAAACCCAGGCTTCCTTATTTCTTAATTCATGTTTCATATATTGATGCCATCAGTAGCATTGTTTATAACCAATTAGCAAGAGAAATGTCTCTCGGCAGCAGGTTGAATTCTTCATTACATCTGTTTCAGTATCAAACCATTCCAAGAATTCTTCTGAGACTGTGTTTCTCCCAGTGTGTTATGGAAACGTGGTGCACTTTTTAATCAGGAGGGACATCTCTATTTAGGTTGCAGACTTCAAAATTTCTTCTGTTCAGAATGCTGTACTATTACCTGAATGAAGCCAGAGATAAAACTCCAGCTGATATCATGGTTTCAGGAATCGGCAGAGAATTAATTTCTGAAGCTTGGGACTAAGTAATGCATTTCCTTTGTGTTTTGATTTTTTTATCCACTTATAAAGTGAACTCCTCTCCCCAAACTGTGTATGTCTGGAAGAGGATGGCGTTAGGACTAAAATACTCTGCTGGGGCACTCTGCTGATAATGTCTCAGCTCTTCTGCAATCTCCTGCTGCCATCAGTTTTGTTCAGGATATTCACAGTCACTGTCTCTGGGTCTAGAATTAGGAAAGCAAGATCCATAGTGGCTCAGCAAAAGGTCCAGTTGGCTGCTCAGAGCTGTGAGTCAGTGTCCTGTCCTTGGGAGCTGAAATGTCAGGGAGGGACCACAGCATCTCAGCACTGACTTACCCCAGTGAGACTGCGATTGTCAGGCTTGTCATTTATGCCTCTGAACTGAAAACCTAAAATGGGAAATAGGCAGCAGGGATTATCCAGTGACCCAACCATCAGCATTCACACCACTCCTCTAAGAATCCACTTTAGAGTCCATAAAAACATAGGCCACTCCAACTTGGAAGCCAAAGAAATAGCATCTTTATTGAAAGTCTTGCAATCCAGGCACTAATTCTGACATGCCTTGTGTCCTTGGTTTCTCATATGCATAAAGCAAACTGCCCTTTTTGCCATCTTTTTGAATCAGGGTATATGTTCTTTCAAGGCAGGAATCTCATTTCATTTTGCCCAAGTGCAGCATCGTAACACATTTACATCATAGCCAGGCTAACAAGACAGTCTCTCAGTATAAATGAGTGATACCAAAGAGCTCTTATCACATTACAGTAATATGAAAGAAAAAACAGAGTTTAAGCTTAGTACTGGACTTAGTTCTGCCCAAACAAACCACCTAGATTTAATGACACAGAGCATGGAGGTGTTACACTTGCATCATGCCAACAGGAAGAGCTTCACTCAACTCCTCTGCTGCTTGTTCCTGTCTCAGTAGGGGACTGAATCAAGTGATGGAGGAAGGTGAATCTGTTCTGCAGTGCAAAGAATGTGTGAAGCCAAAAATCGGGTAATAATAGTAACTCTCATTCTTGAATCTTTACAGAAAAACATGTCCAAGTAGCTGCTTTGGAGCAGTAAAGATTTTTCTCTTTTTCTCCTTCTTTTTTTTTCTTTTTCCTTTACTACAGTGAAATCTTTAACAAATAATCATTTTACACCGTACAGTTCATCAATAAAACCAATAACACCAGGTTATGTAATAAATTAAATATGATGTGTAGTTGAAAGTAATCGTGCTTTCAGGCATCAGCTTCTTGTCACATTAAGGGCTCTGGCAAACAGGTTTAATATTCGTGGAATGAACAGAATTATTGACAAGGAGAGGAGGAACTAGACAGCAAGTGAGCATCACATTAATTTTTCAGAGTCTGATATTGCTTTTCCTGCTGACATCGCAACAAACTTTCAGGGCTGGCTTTTGTGGTAGAGGGTTTTTGGTAGTGGTGGCTTGTTTCTTCTTGATTTTTTTTCCCTGCTGTTCTGTCAAGTTCATGTGTTTTGGAAAGAGGGAGAAAAATAGTGATGGCTCACAGGGAAAGGGTAGTTTTACCTTTTTGTTTATCCTCCCAGATAACTTGATTCAAGGTTAACTCAGATTAACTCCAGCTCTACCTTTTGCTGTAACAATGGACATCTTTAATTCTTTCAAAAAATGGTCCACAATTCCCATCACTCTTCTAGAATATACAAAGAACTGGGGACTTCCATCAGAGAGAATCTCATGGCCAAAATATTGGAGATGCTTTGGGACAGACTGGGTAAATTAAAGACAGTTACAAAGAGAAGTCAGCTGGGTTATCTGAGCTTCCTGATACTTAGGAGTTCTGGAGGGCCACATAGGAATAGAAATTGAAAAGCCAAACTTCCTGAGGTCCAAGCAGTCCACTTCCACAGAGATGAGTGTCAGTGTACAAAGAGACGACAAGTCACCTTTTTACCTAAGCATTTCCAAAGTGCTCCAAACAGAGCTGAAGAGGGGGGAAAAAAAAGTGTGAATGGTCGCTCTGAGGCATGTGTTTTGTCTCAGGCAGAGGTAAAAATAGCCACTGACATTTTCCTTGTCTCAGATTTGAGCTTTAACCACCACACCCTTCCTCTGTATGTCTCATGCAATTCGTCAGCCAAGAAAATGGGGAAAAAAAGGGTGTTAAATAAAATGACTTATGTGTGTGTGTGTGTGTTGACAGGATGCGGAGAGGCAGAGAAGAAGGTTTCTGTGGTGTGATGGTCAGCGACTGCTCAGATCAGAGGTGTCTGATAGGAGTTGTCATTGGAGGTGCTCACAAAGAGCATCTATCTTGAGATTTCTTCATCCCTGGGAGAAACACTGCCCAAAGCCCTGGACTGCCTTTTACGCTGTGGGTGGGATGGACTTCAGCTTGTCTTCAGCATCTCTAAGGCAATGGGTGAGATATCTTGTATGCAATTAAGTGTAAGAGATGCAAAATGCCATCACTGAAGGAGGCAGATTGGGAGTACCCTCCCTCTTCTACCTCAGGATGATCAGCTCTTGCCTTTTGACGCTTTTTCACAGCCCCAGGAACATGGGAAGCAGGTGAGGGCAAACAACAACAGCAGCTCTGGGCTTGTCACTGATGCTTCCAGTGGCTTGGTTCAGCCCTTTCTCTCTCCTCTCTCATCCCCATCTAAAGCTCTGAGGGTGTTAATAGGCCTGGCAAGGCTGGCAGTGTTGCAGTGAGCTGGGCATGCTTTTGAGCTTGGCAGCATTGTCATTTGATTGTCCTGAAAGCAGTTATTTTAGAAGGGGGATTGTTTTGTAGGGCCCATCAAATAACAGGTCAGGATGGTTCATCACAGTGAGCTTTCATGGGCTGACCTTAGTGCATGTGGCCAAATTTTCAGTAGTGACCTTGGGTCTCTGCAAAAATCCGTCAACACTGGAGATGGCCCTGGCCCATAGTGTCCTTTCAGCTGTGAAATGTGCCAGCTACCTCATTCCAAAGTACCCCAGAATGACCTCATTTCTCCAAATAAATGTCAGTGTGAGAGCGCCAGAGTGGGGAGAGACAGAGCTGTTCATCTTAATCAGAATCAGACCCAACCTCCCCACCCACTCCAACAGATGAAATCAAATCAAAACTCTGATAAGAGGAGGATTTTGTTTTGCAATGAAAAGTGATGGAAAGTGTGGGCTCCACTTCTCTGTTTTACCAGAAAGCTGGTAAACTGATGAATGTTGTCAGCATTAAGATTTGCCTGTGTAATCTTCTGTACTGCTGTCCTGGGATTTGTTTTAAGGATTTTTGTGTCTAATTGTGTCCAAGAGTCCAGTAAAAAAGAATATAACTGAGTGATCTCAAGAGCAATAGACACAAGAACCCTCTCTCCTTAGGAACAGGTTCTTCTGTTTCACCCCCTCCATGTAGAAAAGGAACCAGGAGTGAGAGATGTTAAAGCACCGATACGGTGTCAGGATATCTCTGGAGGTCTGGGACAAAAGTGTGAGGAAGAGAAATGCCAGCACAGGAGCACCCTTCAGTAATGAGGTGCTTTACAAAATGTGGAAAATGTTAGCATTTCAAGCATCAGCTGTGTCTCCTAATGCTGCATTAGCCACCTAAAATACCTTGGAAAATGTTGTCAGAGGCAAGTAACAGAATAAACACAGAAGTGTGAAGCCTTTTTATCTGAGCCAGAACCTATCTGCGAAGAGGACTGCAGAAGGGACCCAGCTGAAGACTCCAGCAGCCAGGTTGGGGACTGTGCCCACTTCCAGTAGTCATCGGGAAGGAAAGGCTCTACCCTTATAGTGAGAGAAGGCAGAGAAAGCTGATTAATGTGTTGAACCTTTGGGGCTATCATAGCAGAGCAAATGCTAGTAGCTTCAAAAGAGCTCAGTAATCAGAATAGGGTGGAAAAAGTCAAAATAGTAGCTGCAGGAAGTGTCTTTAAAATCCAGCCTGAAATTTTAACAGTGAGAATTGCAAGTAAGTGTCTTTGAATTGCTTTGGATGGACATCCTGTTCCTAGAAGCATCTGTCTCCCTCCCTGCATGAGTGGCAGTAGGGCAAAGTCAAGAGGCTGGATTCTCTTGAGTGAAATGTGGAGAATTTTAATTTAATTTTAATTTTTTTAATCATGCTCTTTCGAAGGTGGTGGTTATACCTGTCTTTAAATCTTCTCTGATTTTCATCAGTGCACTACCTAAGCATTTTGCTGTCTTTTTCATGGGAGTTGAGGAAACCCTGCCATCTCCATCACCCATGGTGCAGAGAAACATGGACAGAAATATGTGTGTGGCTGTCAGGCTCTGAAGCACATCTGAGAATCCCACTAGGTACTTAACTACCTATAAAAAACTGAGCTGATTTGATTCCCCCAGAAGTTAGTGGAAGATCAAGAACAGGCACATGGGTTCCTGATATCACTGGGCATCCTCATAATCTGCCTTTTCTCTGACTGCTGAAAGGAAGGGAGCTACAGTATTGCTCTTAGAGTAGAATTGGAAAGGGATTTGTTAAAGCAAAACAATACAAAGCACAATGCTTTGTGTTAAATCTTGCACAAGTGATAGTCCTGGGTTTCTTCCAGATTTAGATATATTATTGTTAAAATAAAGTAATATTTATTTTTATCCTCACACTTTGCCTTTTCTATTTAACCAAGTTGCTATTTTTGAGTTGAAAGCATGCACACACACACACACAAAAAAATGCAAATCCCAAATTTCAAAGGCACCTTCTGCTTGGAATTGGATCTATTTTTGTCCCTGTGACTATCTTGCACAGCTCTAATTGTCATGCCCCACTCTGAAATCCACAGTACGCTCCTCTCGCCAGCGTATTTTTGGATTATTGCTCATTGTGATCAGCCTTTTGTGTTCTTTTTGATAGGGGCCAAATTTTGACATGAGGTGCTGAGTCATGCATAATGTGGATCTTATTTGTGTCTCAAAGAAACCTTCCTTTTTCTGTTCCCCTGTACCTGGGCCAAGCCCTGGCATAGTCTCCCCCATTTTCCCAGACAGACAAGGGAAAAAGCACCTGAAACACATCAAAGCACTGAGCAGCTCAAAACAATTCATTTAATTACTACTACAAAATATCATAGGGGGTGCCAGCCTGGGCTTGTAGTTTCTATGCCCGTTTGTTTTGTCAGAAAACTGAGCACTGAAAAAGGGGGAGGAAAAGGGAAGAGGAAGGGAAAGGAAAGGAAAAAGGAAAGGGAAAGGAAAGGAAAGGAAAGGAAAGGAAAGGAAAGGAAAGGAATCTTCTTTTGAAACTTGGTATATGGACTTGGGAGTGAAATATTTAATTTCTGCACACCAAAAATACAGTCATACCTGAATGGGGATTCAATAAAAAAAATTACTGGGAGATGATGATTAATTTTCTAAAGGCAAATTACCTATTATAAGCACTGTTAGGGAGTGGCAGAGAGGGAAAAGGGCACTTGATGTAATGGAGTAGAAAATCCAAATAATCACACCTCTGCTGCAGGACTCGGTGCTTTCTGGAGTGCTTTCCCCACATCCCGTCCCACAGTACAGCCCTTGCTCTGGCACTGCCAGCTGCCTTTACACTTACATAGCATGACCATGGCCAGGCTTCCTCTCTGTGAGGGTCCCTGGCCAGGCAGCAACCAAGGCTGGTCAAAGTTTTACACTTTGCATGTGATTGGATCTTTTAAAGTTCCCTGCAGCCAGAATGCTTTTGGAGATCACTGTTTTTCTTTCAGTTTCTTCTCTGATCACTTACACTTAACATATGTAAGCACGATTTCTGTTTTCTCAAGAGGGGGGATGTGTTTTACCCAGGTAATGCAGAAAACAGATGCAATACTGGGGGTATAATCTGCAGCAGTCTCCACAATAGCATCCTACATGCGAGGTGTCTACTCTTTCTCTGCATGGCCTCTGTGAACAGCTCTTCTCAGTCCGAAATTTCGAATGCTGAATGCAAAGTGCCTGATATCTGTGCTGCTGCTTTGTGCAGAAAAATTTTCCTGACCTTCCTGCATAGGTGTGTTGAGATAGATGATCCAAGCTCCAGCCTAACCTACTCTTTAACCCCCAAGCCAGGCTGCCCAGTGAATTCAGGCAGAACAAGCTGCAACAGATTTTTATTTGCTCTTTTTGCTGACCAGCTGCTTCACAAACTGTTGGGTTATTTTAGTTTTGTTGCCACAATCATCTGGCTCCTTTGGTGCTACCTGTCACCTGCAGATGAAAATGAAAAGCCTTGAAAAATCCAGCATGTCCCTGGATATATGTGTGTGTGTGTGTGAGCATGAGCAAAGCTGGCTGCCCTAAGTGAATTGTTAAGCACCCTAGAAACAGAGTGCTTGACACTGGAGACAGAGTGTGTGTTTGTGAGAGAAGTGGAGAACTGCAGCCAATGTTTCTTCTGCTTTTGATAACTGGAGACCACATCTTGAAGGCAGAGATTTAATTCTTCACTGGCCAGGGCTGATGGCACAGACTGTCTCAGTGGCATGGATCTTCACAGATGAGTTATCAGGGCAAAGAGAGGCAGCTGAGCTGCAGTCCTCAGCCTTGTCATGCAGGATACTGTGGATGCAAGGATTCAGAATTGTGGGGAAATCCCTAAAGCCATGCTAAGGGGCAGGTTTGTGGTCACAGCAGCCTCCTGGCTTAACTTTGGCATTCTCTGAGTTCCAGCACTTGACATTACTAGAGACCCTCTGTAGTTTCCTCCTAGGACAGTAAATGCTGGGTCCTGATGATTTGCTGCCTGCTACCTGTGAAGTTAATTCCTGCCATCTTTCCCCATCTCTGTCCGTGTTTCCTTGCTGTGCAGATGGAAGAGGAGTGAGCAGCCTGTGCCGAAGCTGGATCTGTAGACCTTGGGCTTGACTTGTGCTCCCACTAACTTCATGTCAAGGCAGCCCCAGTGCCTCTGGCAGAGCTGCTCTCTGTTTCTTTCCATTGGTGTGCAGGAGAGAAGCAGGGGCTGTCACAGGGAACTGTTGGGGACACACAGGTCAGGGTCAATCCCTGTGTTTCCATCCAGCTCAGAATCTTGTGTCTTTGGCTGCCCCAAATGGATCTAACCCTGTGTTATGTCAGAGAAGGAGAGGGGAGAATTGAGCTCAACAAGCTGAATCCAGGAACAGAAAACGGCCACTGGAGAGTGCGAGGAGGAAAAGCTAATGCTGTGGCCTCTGGTATTCTGTCTTTGCAGGTCCCTCAGGCAACATAACCATAAACAGTCTCTTCAAAAAATGTGAGTATTATGCTCCTTTCTGACAGTTTTTTCCCCAATTTCCTTCTGCCTTTACAAGTAGCTGAAGAAAATAAATATTTAATGACCTATTTCAATATTTTAATGTAGGTTTCTTGGTTAAAACACCACAAATCTCTCCGTGAAAGGGCGACAATAGAATTATAAAGTAATGAGCATTGCAGCAGTGAGGACTTGATTGGAAAGGGGAGTGGAGAGGAAAGAAGAGAGGCAAGGCTGCAGAACATGGGGGCACATCTTCATCAGGTGAAAATCATGGCTGGCTCATTTTGGGCTGTCCTTTCCAGAGCTTGCTGGGGAGGAAAGACCCAGGCAGTTTGCTGGTTTACCCATCACAAAATTGCTCCACTGTCAATGTAAGATGGGGAAACTGTGCACAGCTCTACCACCCCTTTTCCATCTCTCATCCCACCCCAGGACACTGCTCCTGCTGCTTCTTTCTTTGTACCAAGGTGGATAATTTTTGTTCAGTCCAATGTTAAGTCCTTTATACAGCACTTTTGTGACTAAAGGTCACGCTTGCACTCATCCTGATCGACATTTGAGGTCATTCTCTTGCACAGGAGAGGGAGTTGTGCAGTGCACCCATAGGAAGAGAAGCCCAAAAGTCACATCCTTGCACCACTATGAACCTGGTGGTGTCTGGTATGTCCTTGTGCAGCAATTGCAACAAGTAACACACATTCCTGGTGCTGGGCCAAGGCTAATTCATTAAACAGCACTCATCATGCAGTCAGGGGGTGCATGCATAGAGTGTCAGCCTTGTTCTTCTGAGATGGAGGAGGGCTGCAGCCCAGGAAGTGTGGCAGTGAGTAGTCTGTGCAGAGACAACCTGGGAGTGAAATCTTGGACTGGTAGCTGCAGTGAGTATTTTATACTGCTCTCTCCCTCCCTTCTCCATCTGATCTTGGTAGCAGTCTCTAGCCAACATAATTCTTTGTGAGTTACTTTCGTTAGCAAAACCTTTCACCCTATGAAGATGTTCTACTTAATTAGTAAAAGTTCAATTTTTTTTGTCACCGACAGAGCCCCATACATCACCATGTCTGGAGAGTCATTAGCTGTAAAATTAATCAGGGTGCATAACGGCTGAATAGAGTCAGAGCCCTCTGTGCTCCTTCCCACGTCTCTGCCTCCAATGTGAGAACCTTTTCAAGAAAGGGAATCCAAAAAGTGACTCCAGATATCCAGGAGACCAGTTTCTAGGGTAGCACTAGACTCAGGGGTGTTCCTGAAGTGGAGGGGGCAGTCAGGCAAAGAAAGGGGCAGGAAGCCAGAGGACTGTCAGACCCATGAAAAACTCCAGCTGAGGGACTCTGAAAGTGTGCTGGATGGCTGAGATTTTCCTTTCACCTGCCGCTGGGAACACATCAGAGGCACTCACTTCTCCATGGGCAGGTTTGGTGTAAGCTTGGGAGGCAAAAGAAGACCTATCACCTCAAACAGAAGGGTCTGTTGTGTACCACAGCTTGTGGGCTGCGTGCCATCAGAAGCTGTCCTAAGGTTATCCAGGCCTACAGGAGACATTCAAACAAGTAGATGAGGGTAAGTTTAGGTTACATGTTATGAATAAATTCTTTACTCTGAGGGTGGTGAGGCACTGGCACAGAGTGCCCAAAGAGGTTGTGGAAACTCCTTCCCTGGAAGCATTTAAGGCCAGGCTAGACTGGGCTTTGGGAAGCCTGGTCTGGTGGAGATGTCCCTGCCCATGGCAGGAGGGTTGGAAATAGATGATCTTTGAGGTCCCATCCAGCCCAAAGCATTCTGTGATTCTATGATTTTGTTGATAACCCTGTTTCTGCAGCTCACCCATAAGCCATGACACAGTGCTCTGCTTCTCAGCAGATATTCTGCCTGGCTGTTTCTGGAAGCCCCATCTTATAAACCCTTCAGCATCCTTCAGGGCTTGATGTGTGGTAGGAATGAAACCAAGTGCCTTTGCTCCCCTGCATTGCACTGGTATGTCCATTGTGCAGGATTGCTGCCATCAGAGTTTTCTGCAACCCATCGTGGCTCAATGTTGGATACTTTCCCAATCATGTACCTGTTTCTGATCAGGAGGTCTCTGCTTTGAGGTGGCACTGCAGTTTCCTACAAACTCACCTATTTCCAAGGGGGTTGACATACACAAGAAGACCAAATGACCAATGGCTCAGCATGGATTCATTTGAAAGTCAGCTTCTTCCTGCTTCTTATCTTTTCACCAGTTTGCTCATCTGTAGCTGCATGCAGGAGGGGAATGTTGCATGAATTTGTGCTGGGGATGTTGGATGCTTTGCAGGAATCTTTGGAAAGATACATTAGCTTAAGAGAATTTTTGTAAGAATAATAAAAAACCTGTGTTGTTCCTATCTCCCAAGCACAGGGCACTGCAAGTATGCCAGTCCCACATCACCTTTTCCTGTCCTGGCACTTCTTACAGGGAGATGTTGGTAGCTAGTTCTGATGAAGAACACTGCTTATTTTCTGTTGGTGGTCATAGTAGTAGTAGTTGTAGTAGAAGTAGTAGTAGTGGCCATAAAGGAGACTTTACAAATTGATTGGTAGCAAAGGGAAATAATTATGGATAGTGCAAGTGATTGCAGGCAAGTTGATATCGCTTATAACTTTGCATAACTGATCACAGGACCTTGTTAAAAGTGATCTCCTCCTGGTGCACTTAATATTGGTACAGAATGAGATCAGACAGGGTGGGAGAAAGGAAATACTGTGCCTGCACAACAAATGCACTTTGTCATTTCCCTCCTCAGAAACTGTCTGAAGAGCAGACGTCCTAGGAATGACTGGTGGGGCTGCTGCTCTACCTCCAGACCTCTGAGATGGTTGGAGCATTCTGAGTCTCCTGTGGCTAACAAGTGGCTCAAGGCCACTAGCTCTGTCCTCACGCTCCTGTCAGGGTGGTTAAGGATGGGGATTTAACACATGGGAAGTGATTTCTCTGCCACATCCCTTCTGGGTAGGAGTCCCACCCAGCCAAATCTCAGGCGCTGAGGCCTTGTCCCTAAGAATGTAGCGTGTGTGTCTCTGCAAACAGTTCTGTCCTTGGTGTCAGATTGATTTATAAAGCTTGTTTTCAGTGTGCTTGTGAAAGGGATAATGTGGAAAAAAATGGAGCCTCGTGCCTCAAAACTCAATATGATTCCTTGCAGTAGGACATCCTTTAGGTGTAGTAAACAAAAAAGCTGCAGAGCTTTTCTTGGTGCTTTCCTGGGCAAAACAAGGGGGTAAAACAAATGCTTGGTATTCACCCAAACCACTACTGATTATGCATTTTCCCCCTAATCATTCCTTGTGAAAATAAAAGGGGAATTTCTCTTAGGCTTAATTGAAAAGTTTTGCTTTCCCTTAAGTGTAAAAATTCTTCTAATCTTTGGGGGTCCTTAAGCTTAAAACAAATACCATTTGGGTAACAGAAAACCCTGTTTTCTTTTGAAGAGAGTCTTTATACCCAAAATACTGAAACGGGATACTATCTTTCTTATTTGCTCTTATTTCCAGAGTAGCTATTTGAGGGAGTCAAAACAAGTTTGTGAAAAGCTTCCTGTCCCCTGAAATTACTTTTTCAGCAAACAAAAAGTTGACCTCCCAACATTATACCCAGCTATAGTAAACAAGATCTGTTTCAGGCTTTTCCTAAGCACATCCCCTCTTAAGCTTTTATTAGACTGAAAAGCTCAACTTCCAACTTTGATGTGGACTTTCAGACCACATAATGGCTTGACTATGTCTCTAGCATGGGACCCTAATGGGTAGGTTGTTGGCATATTGGTAATATCATATATACAGGCAGAAAGATGCCCCAACCCCACAGCAAGATCCTATCTTTTAAGTACTTAACAGGTGGCCCATTAACACTTTAAAGTGGTACAGATCACCAGTGATTCAGACAGAAGAATGAAATGGTATTGATTCAGGATGATGGCCAGGTAAAGATGCCATCCTGCTGTTCATTTTATGCTTGATGGTCAGTAAATGAGCTAATTTATGGATAGGATTAGCGTTATAGAGCAGAGGCCAGGATAAGAAAGCAGTATTCAACTACATGAACTGAAGACTGGATTAGGATTTAGGGGAAGGAAAAGAGACAAATATGTGTACCCCAAGTGAAAGACAATATGTAAATTTGTCTGAATTCTAGTGCAGTGAAAAAGTTCTCCCCTCAAGAGCTTCCCTGTCTGGACGTAAGGTGCTTTGCACTGAATTCTCATGTGCATAAATATACAACCTCCTGCTGCCAGTTTGAGATCGGATAGATGGAGAGGAGGTTCAGGTACAAAGCTGTAACTTGCTTCCACTCTGCTCCCATAAATTAGCTCCAGATATCCTCAGTGTACGTGTTTCATTAATCTAGACCACTGAGTCTAACAGCTTTCTCTCAGAGGTGCCCTGTTGTCATTTGGCACTTGGGGTAGTCACGAATTTTCTCCCCCACAAACCAAACTCTAGTGATTTGTTTGATACTTACTGGGGGGGCTGCTGAGAACACTGAAAATGTCTACATCTCAGTGGAAAAGAAGTGAGGGTTACGTATAAGTATACACAAAACCCAGTAAAATATTTACAGTTTCTCTTCCTTTCTCCCACCCTTTTGAGGACCACTCTTGGGCAGGGGAAACCTGCACTGCATTGCTGTATGTAGCATCTTGATAGCCTAAGAGGCAGTGGGCCTGAGGGGTTAAAAATCAGCCTGTGCCTCAAGAAACACATTTCCAACCCTTTGACTTCAGGTAAACTCTTCCTCTGCTGCTCCTGGCTTCTCCTTTCCCTGCTTAGTAAACATTTTAGGACAGGGATGGTCTCGGTCTCAGGTCCCCAGTGCTAAGCACAAAGCATCCCTGATCTCAAGAGAGGTATAAAGGTGCTAACATAATGCCAAGAAGGAAAGCAAAGGCTCTCCATCCCCCCCTCTTCTCTTGTCTGAAGCTGAGAGGACTAAGTTGGTGTCCTTAAGAGGCATGGGAAAAAAAAAATCAGGTTTGTGTTTAAGTGCTGAACTTCCCACTCTGCAAAACAGACCCACAAATACAAAAACCTGCTCAGCTGATTAAGATCCAAGGTAGGAAGCAAAACAGGTGCTAGTGAAACCTCCCCAGGAAAGCTAGAATAATTCAACCAGTTATTAAACTCTATTAAGCCAAAAAAATGCCAGCAAAAGGTGATTTCTGGAGGAAAAGTCCCCCTTTCCTCCATCTCACAGCCCAGCATCATGCAGATAGCAGGTTTTTCCAAGTGTTTCCCAGCTTCATTGCAGCGTCTGCCCCAGGCATAGAGTACCCAGACAATTTGATCCAATTTGTTATCAAGATGCATCAGACTTCTCCGTAGTCTCTTTAGTCTCCCAGGTTCCAGGATGAAAAACCTCTAAGTGCAATAGTAGAGCAAAAATGTCTCCAAGGCACCCAGGTTAGGATGAATGTGCTTTAAAAGCATCTGTTAACTCTCTATCTCTTTTCAGCAACAAAAATTACTTCACACGTTGTCTGCAATTCCCATTTATAGGGCTTCAGTACTTTGGTGGATGGAAGGAAGGGAGCCTGGAGCATGCAGAAGGGAAGGTAGTGCATAACACTGTGCATAGCACATTTTGCAGCAATCAGTTAATTTGACTTTCCCCTACGGGGTGATGTCTATGTGAAAATCTGGACCTGTGGCTTTCAAAGCATCACCCATCCACTGCTTGTTCACAAAACACCAACCAGGACTCCTGGGAGGATTTGCTGCTTGTGCTTTGTCCACAGAAGGCTTTCCAAGCACATACTTACTGATGAGCTGCCTTCCCATCCCACCTTTAGTTTTCCAGCTGGCTCTGCCTGCTTCGTGGTGGCTGAGGACTCTCGAGGACTAGGGGAAGCCCACCTGGCCATTTGCTCTCCCTCTCAGTTTGGGCAGTTGAGTGGCACAGGCAGGCACAGAGGGGAACTGGGATGTCACTGGTGATGTGGAGCTGTGATCAAGCAGACCAGCTAAGTGTTCTGGTCCCCCAGGTCTCTTGGAAGTTCTGTCCTTCTGCACATTTCACTGCTTCAGCAGGGCTCACCCCTTCCTGTTCCAAACATTTCCAAGTGCCATTTGTTCCTGGTTCCCCACCCCACGAAAAGCCACCCCAGAAGGCTCAAGTGCTCTTCTCATCTTCCTTCACTATTGTCGCTACTTTTCCCATTCCCCCTTGTCACGCAACACCAAAAATAAATAAATAAACCCCATCTTAATTATCCAGGAGCATATGAACAGCACAAAGGAGCCGTTAACATAATCAGCAAAAAGTACTAATTCCAACAATTGTTCCCGGGGCCCTTTGTGGTGTGTGCATTGGAACAGCCGCTGTCACACGGTGCTCAGGAGTGGGGCTGCCCATCCAAGCCATCTCTCCTCCCACCGTCCCTTGCAACACCTGCACCCCATGGCCAACCCCCACCATGACTCTCCCCAGTGTTCCAGGGTGGCCTTGGCTCTCAAGGCTGATGGTAGCCCTCACCCTCCTCCTGACTCTTCCTGGGCTCCCTCTGCAACCCTCACCTGCCCGCAGATGCAGGATGCTCGGGGTGGTAACGGGCATCAGCTCCTGCCAGTTGGCGGGTGGAGGGAGCGGGCTGGATGCGGTGGGGGTTGAACTGTTGCCATTGGAGATGGCAACAGATGCTTTCTAGTGGAGGCTGTGCTGGCTAATTCAGGGCTTTGTGGTTTGAGACAGAATCCCAATTATTTCCAATTAGGAAGCTGTAGTGACAGCTGCTCTGAACACGGCCTTCTCTCACAGCAGAGAAACCTGACTCCACGTTTAGCTGGGTTCAGATACCTGCATTTCTAGCACAGGGATCTCAGCCTTTTTTCTGTGTGACCTCTTTTTCTTCCACCTCTTGATAAGCACTTCTTCCTGTCTCCCACACAACACCACCCCTCACGAGGAATTTGGCAGTGGAAGCATCCTTATCTCTCCCTTACCAAAATCCATCCATTTTCTCCTTTGTATATGCAGGATTTGATTTTCCTGTTGTGCTGTCCAGACCTCCCCTCTTCCCAGTTGCCCCCATTACTTTTGCCTGCCCTGTGATGTATGGGCCTCGTCAGGAAGTTTGGGCTTCACCCAGCCAGCCAAAATCGGAGGAAAACCTGGTTTTATTTTGCCTGGGGAGAATTCATCACAGAAGGTGTCTCGTTTAGGGAAATTAAGGATGAAGGAAAGGGAGAGCCTCGAAATTTATTCTGGTTTAGTGTTAAAAATATATCTATCGACTGCTGTGTTAAAGGCTGGTATTTTCTCTCCACTTTTCTCTCCTGTCCAACCATATTGCACAGTCTGGAGACAGAATTCCGGAGAAAGGGGCATAGGGCTCTGTGCTGGCTTGAAAACGTTGGCTGTGGTAGAGGATTGAATAGGACAAGGAGGAGATGTTGAACAAGACGACATGTTTCTCTCCATTCTGCCTCACAACTGCTCATCAGAGGCAAATCTAATCCTAAAAATACAAACTAGACAAATCCTTTGGAAGGAAAAATGGGAATTTGCGTGTGCTGGCTTTATTTATGATTCAGCTAAACCCTTGTTTGTTTGGATACTGAGTCTGTTGAATCTTAGCAGGGCTAAGCAAACCGAGACCAAACCCTGAAGTGCGCAGTGCGGGGTCCTGGGGAGTCTCTGCAGTGGCAGCAGCTCAGAGCCTGCTGTTTCTGCCCTCCCTGAGCAGAGAGACAGGGATCTCTCCTCACCCTGCAGTGACAAGTTCATGGTTTCCTCAAAGATTATTTTCTGAAGGTGTTTTCTCTGATAGGGGAAGATGTCATTTGGCCAGACCAAATCCATCCCAGGTTTGCATGGTGAGCACCAAGCAGCTGTAGAGCAGCTTCAGCAGATTTGCAACCACAATTTCTTTCTCTGCTATAGCAGTCCCACAGCTGGAGGGACCCCAGGACCTCTCTCAAGAAAGTTATCCTCTAAATGTGCTTGCGCCCAGGGGGGAACAACATGGGGAAGCTGGGGACCCTACCCATGCTGAGAAGGTGATACCAAGGGGAGGCCAGGTCCTACTTTAATACAGGTGATGTAAAGTACTGGTCTGGGCACAAACCTCTGCTGTTCCAAGGAGAGACGCACCTTAAAAACCTCTGCTGGTGTCAGATCCACTGATGTTAACAAGAATTTTAACAGCAGGTTTTGGCCCATAATTTTTTCTTGATCCCTGCACAGCCGTGGCCTTCATCATACTTTCCATTTTACACAGGATCCAAGAGGAAGGCATTTAGCCCAGGAGATTTTTCAGTGGGTTACAAAGCACTGAAACAATGTGGTGCTTGGCTGGCAGTGCTGTCTGTTAATCCATGTGGAGCACTTAGATGCTACAGAAGATAAGTGCCTTGTAAATACAGATAAATAGATTACATTAGACCTTGACAGTGGTTCATGCAAAAGGCATTTTTATGTGCAAAAATAGTAACATTGCAGAGAAATAGCTATTATTTGAAACCTTGTGCTAGAGCTTCCATAATTGATATTGTTGGAAGAAAGAGGAAGCTGATGGAGAAGAGCTGCCGTGACTGCCCTTTTGTCATTGACTAATTCTTCCAGCAACCAAAGTGATATTATCCAGCTGCCATTTAGCCCACAAAGCGAGTGGCCACATTTTTCAAGAGAGCACAACTCAATGAGTACTGAGTCCTTTCAAAACTCTTGTACCGAGTGCTGTAATGGTGGGGACGAGGGATGGAGAGTGCTTTTGAAAATCTCCCCTTTCTTTTACAACCTGGCTAGAAATCTGGACCACAGCATGGCTCAGAGAGCCTCCAGCTGAGGATCTGGACTTATACTTGTCTCGGATGGAGGCTTTTCCTTTTATTATCAGCCGGACCAGGGCTGGTCACAACTTAAGTTTCACTAATTGGTACCTATGCCAGCCCATTCAGGTACAAGGTCCCAGCACGTGGGAGCTTCCTTCTCTAAGCTGCACAGCTGGGGACTAGTGCAAATGAAGGCAGACCCTGGATCTTATTTTATCCACACAAAAGTAAAAGAAAAGTAGAAAATAAACATCTGAGTGATCTAGGAAATTCTGAAACAAGCAGCAGTTTTGTTCCTCAAATGAGTTTCAGTTAAGTAACAGCATTACTCCCTCAGCACCACTTGTTCCCATTGCATTAGGTACAAAGCCCAAGTGCTTAAAAGCCAGGAGATAAATAATTAAGAACATCATACATCTTTTATTGTCTACATAAAACATACAAAGGGTGAAATCCTGACCCATCCAAAGGCAATGTCAAAGTTCTCGACTTTAGATGAACTTGGATTTCACTTAAATTGTTTTGTCAAATACAACGAAACGTGTGTCATAAGACACCACAAAAATCTCACATTCTGACTCAAGAAAGATACTTTTCCATGATCATTTCTAGAATTTAAACAGAAGACAAAGCCTTTTAAAAAATGTGAAACACACCTACAAAATTAACATTGATTTGAAGAAGAACAATATTATGGAAATATTTTTACATATGAAAATGGGTTATGGGTTTTTAAAAAACTAAAACAAAAACGGGCATAGATTCACCTATTACAAATGCAGCATTATCCAATAGTAATGGTACTTGGAAACACTTCAACAAACTAATCATATTTGCCACTTATGAATATTCCTTAAAAGAAAATGTTTGTACACCTAATTTGATTAAATAAAAATATCATATAAAAGAGGGGAAACAGAGAAGAAAACAATCCACAGGTTAAACATGAGATTGTTTGCCAAAATAAAAAGTGCACTTCTTTGTACTCAACTTAAAAATATATATTTATTATGTGGGCAGTATAGGGTTTCAGGAGTACTTATTCATTTCCTTGCTTTTAAGTGTGAGGGTTTTGCAAATGATGTGATAAGTAAGTACATTGTTGTCACTTAGCAACCTTAACTCGTTTCTGAAGTGAGTTGTTTGTTTCTATAATAAATGAGACACTCAGATACCATGGTGATGAGCATAGGAGACCTTGTACGCTTGATAAATAAGATATTGCTCAGAAGTATAGGGCACTCACAGCAGAGGAGTAGCTCCTCGCTCTTGCCCACAGCATAGAAACACATTCACTGGCTGTGTTTAGTTTACAGTGCCGTGTGAGGAGCACCTGAAAGCTGTTCTGAAGGCATGACTCATTGTCCTTTCAGGCAGAAAACCTGGGATTTTGGCTTTAGCTATGGCTGGAGGTCACCTCTACAATGTCTGAGATCCTAGCTGTCCCAGTATACCCTTGATGGGTTTGATGCCACCTCCCCTGTGCTTTCATTGTTACCACCAGCCTTCAGTGTGAAACTATTCTTTGCATCCAGCTCCACACTCGGAAAACACTGGCTTTTCATCTCCAGGCAGTCCTGCTAGAACTGCACTGGGCCTTCTCTGGTCCCCTAATTGCTCCTTTATGCACTTCTTCTGATGTAACACAGCTATAAAGCCAACTTAACCAGCCGGTAGAAGATTGCTGGCCTCTGGGAAGCCTGCTGTGATAAAGAACCTCCAGTATGGTTCTCGCAGATGGGAGCTGATGCCAAACCTTGAGGGCTGCGTCTGGGGAAAAAAAAGGAAGAAGACTAATAGTATGGCAGAAATAGTACTGCCTCCCTTAAATTTGACTTTCTAGTTTCAGGGAGTAAATTAAATCACAAGGGTTAATAACAAATGTCAAAATAGATTCTAGACAACTCTGTTCCACACCAAACCTGCATTTACTGTACAAGACTCCAGTAAATCCCTGGACATATTCAATCCAGCTTGAGTTCACCTGATTTTTCCAATTTTTCTCTTCCCTCTCCCCTTTTCACTATTTCCTGACTTTACACTCACTGTATTTGTGTTGCTGTTACTGCTTCTTGAGTTGAAATTAATCTTTTAAAGAAGGATGAACCACATGAACTTTCTTTTGGTTTCAGAAATCACATCCATATTCATAATCCACTAATCATGTTTGATAAATCAGAATTCATTGTGAAACATACTAACCCTTCATGTTGCTTCAGTTTTTAATCTTGTAGGAAAAGCAACCATCTATGCAACGCATTTGAAGGGGTTGGGCTGGGCTGTCTTGGGTGTCTCGTTGAGTCAGCTTCCTTGTTTGTACAATACAGCTTGTGCTTCTGAATCTAAGCTATCATCTTAAAACATAATTAAGTCTTCAGCACTTCAGTAGCAAGAGGAATCTTCACAGTGTGAATCAAACACCATCTTCTCAGTGATGCTGGCCTGAGTCTGCAGCTTGTCTGGAAGAGCAGCTCTGAGCTTTCCCCTCATCACCACAAGATCTAGTCAGCCATGGTGTTTTACCTGCAGTCAAAGAATAAACAGAGATACAACTATTTGTAGACATCGGTAGGGTCTGCTGTTATGATGGATACAGGATAAGAGTGGTATTCCTGCCTCTCTGTCATTTGCATATCAGTATGCACATTTTGATGTTTTCTATCTGTAAAATGGGATTTTTTAGCAACACCTAGGTAAGTGCAAGATTAGTTACATCACTTTTTTTTTTCTCCCCTTGGCTCCATTAATCCTGACCCTTCCTGTAGAGGAAGAATCTTCACTGGGGTCCAGAACTATCCTCTCTGCTTCTCTTGGTGCCCATGCCAAGATTATTTCTCCTTCCCCATTGCTGTGCAGCAGCAAGGCTGGGCTGAGAGACAGGCAGCCCATGATGGTGGGAGGATGGTGACAAAGTGAAGTACTGTGGACCATGGGCCATGGTGTAAAGGTAGCTGGATCCTGTCCATGCATGGGAATTGCTCTGCTTTTCCCCCAGTCCCAAGTTTTGGGCTTACATGCTTTCCCAAAGAAATATAGCTGTTATTTGCTGAGGCAGATTCTAAGCCTTCCACACTTAATAATTCAGTGGTGAACTTTAGAGCTGAGCACAGGTTGAAAAATAACTTGCTTTGGTAAGTACAAAATCTCCATTTCTGCTGCCTTCGCTTCTCTCTCCTCCTCTCACCCGTGGCCCTGGCAGCCCCCTGCAATCCAAACACTCACCGTTACTATGCGGTGGAGCGGGAAGCAAAGGCGGGCGGAGGGGAAAATTCATTTCCTCTCTGTGGGATGTTTATTGTTTTTCCTGCTCTCAGCGGTCTGAGGTCTCTGTCGTTTTACGTGATGGTTTATAATGGGAACGGTTCTCGTAGGCCCCGATGAGTTCATCTGCAGAGACGAGCAGGGCCTAAAGATTTAAATTTACACCTCCCCAACGCCGCTGTAATTGGGACTCCCGGGAGAGGAAACCCTGACAAGTGACACAAATAAACTCTGCCAGACCCCTTTCAAGACCTGGAGCAGCAGTAACCCCAGGAGGATTCCCATGATCAAATTACCCTTAAACAAATGCTTCTGCAGTAAGTAAGGATGTAACTGCTGAAGGTCAACAAGGTGTTTGTGGAACGTGTGTACTGGGTTTATTTCCCATCTCCTCTGCCTGTTCAAAGACTGAGAGTTACAGTGGAATAAAACTACAAGTTGCAAATGCAATTAAAACCCATTACTCCAATTGCCTGGGAATCCATTTATTTAGGCCTTTTCTACCCTGTAGCCATTCAGGCATAATTACAGCAGCACTACTTCCCTGAATAGGAATGAATAATACAAAGTATGCACATTTTCTCTCCTGTGAACTGAAATTTGGCAATGTCTGTGACATTTGTTTGGGAAGCTGATGAAAACATTGTGAAGATGTCTGCAACTCAGTGGGAAAGAGGAGGTTAAGAAAGAGTGATAGACAAGCAGATAGATAGGGATATCTAGATATATCCATAGATACAGATATAGAAAAATGATTTACAGTTTGCTTCCTTTCTCCCACCCTTTTGCAGTCAGTACCTTTTCTTTTTGGTGGGGGGAACAGTGTTGCATTGCTGTAATCAGATCTTGACAGCCAACATAACAATGATCTTCAAATTCAATCTGTACCTCAGGACACCTCATTTGCAATGGCAACCTGTGTGACCCTGGGTCAGCCCCTTAGCTGCTTGCTTCTGGCTTTGCATTTCTTTTTTCTTTTGCCTGATCAGATTTTAAGCTTTTTAGGGAAGTGAGCTATTGTATAAATACATGTTATTTCCATGTAGGAGGAAAAATAATTAATATGGATGTAAGTGTCATTTGAACAGCTGGGAGGGAAAAGGCATTTCAGGTGCTGCACTGCTTTAACTGATGGTTAAAAGAAGAAAAGTCCCCAAACTGACTCATAAATGTGCTGGTGTAAACATTCTGTATTGACCCTGTACAGAACATACATAGCTCCTTCTCATAAAAACAGAAAGACAGACAAATTACAGATGTAATACAAAAATCATGGGATGAAATTCTCAGATTGGATTATGTAGGAAGTTCAAACTTGAAGACCAAAAGAGCTTTGATTCTGGGTTTCCTCCCAGATGCTGCTGGGTTTGAAACCTAGACTTACCTGTTGGCTAGGACAGGGCTCTGGTGTAAATGACAGGTTCTGTAATTTTAATAAGGGCTTGATGAGAACTTTAGTAAGGTTTTTTTAGAAAGAATTATTCACAGTGTCAAGGGACTCCTTCATTTCTCGCTCACTGTTTATCACCTAGTCATTAACTAAAGCTCATATTCCTGGATCTGGCCCTGTTAACCACTCATCCCTTGGGTTTTTGTTGTAATACAGGCCATGTCCTGGCCCTGGATCTCCCAGTCATGCTCTAGTCATACTCCTGTTTGTGAGCTGAACCCTTCCACCAGCCAGAGGAACAGCTAGTGCCAACAGGTTGGTGTTCCCAGGAGCAGAGCATGGCCAGCAAATGTCCCGTTCGGGGCTCAATTCCCTGCAGCTCTTCATATTCCTGCAGCAAGGAAGGACATCCAGAGTCCTTTTCTTGAGTGTTGCCTCTACATCCCAGGGGATGGGATTAGATCTCCATTCCTTTTCTAGGCTGGGTGTCTCCATGCAAGGAGACTCCAAAGGCACTGCTCAAGGTTTGAGCAACAGTCTAAACAGCCCCAGTAGGTGTAGCCGTACTACCATGCTATCACAGTCTGCCCAGCAGCTGACAGACTCATGCCTAAGTTTTCCCAATATCCCAATTACTCAGTGTCCCAGGTCATTCTGGTGGTAGAAATTGCAATCACAGAACCGGGTTTTTGTATGTTTCCTTCAGCTCACAATCACCAAAAGATGATTTAATTGCATGAGAAAATGTTCTCTTTAGTCTCTTAGAATTAGTCATCTCCTCCTCAGTCATCTCTCTATATTTTTGGTTAGAGAGACTGAAAATCTTAATATATCAGTGACATTTATAACACATGTTAATATTATAAAACGTCAGTGCTCTATTTGCAGAAATGAATACTGATGTGATGGGAGTGTTTTATTATGTCAATGACTTTTATTATAAATATGATAAAACTGTGTCATCTCTTTTTTTCCCAAATAAAAAATAAAACCACCTAATCATTTATCTCAAGGTTACTGTTCTGCTACCTGGTTAATTTATTCAGTAGAGCTGTTAAAAAAAAATACACCCTGCAATGGATTTTCCCATCATGTGGTCATTTGATGGATGTTTTCATTTACCTGCGTGTTTGTTTAGAATTAGAGTGTGACAACGAGCGCAGAAATAGGGCTCACATAGTGGCTTCCTAAAGATACAAAGCCAGGAGATGAAACCTAGTTTTAAGTTTAATAATTAATTGTTAGTGGAAAGTGAAAGGTGGCTTGATATCGTGGCATCTCCATTCCTCTCTCCAGGATTCCTGGCTACTGAAATCGCCATGCCTCAGTCCCACAGACCTGTGTGCAGATGATGCTCTTGAGAAGGTTCCTGATGCTCCCCTGGCCCTCAAGTTCATTGCCAGACCCCCAGAGATCAAGAGACTCTGGATGGTACCTTGAATGAGCACGTTATGTGGGCTATGATACCATCCTACCAATTAATCTTTATTACTACAGCTAGTAGTTACTGTTGCGAGTAAGCTGAACTGTACACAATAGGTAGTTGCACTTCCAACCCCAATAATAAGGTGGCAGATTCACAAAAAATCAAGAGCTCATTGTAAGGATAATGATATTTTATGGAAAAGCTTGGTAGATAATGAGTGTTTGTATACATTTCTACTCTGTCTCTTTGGCTGTTTAGATTTCCTTGCTAATTTTCAAAAATTGCAGACCTGTAAGTATAATCTTTACAAGAAATAAAATATTAATCTATTTAAAAGAGAGAATGAGGAAACTTGACTTGGTTTATACAAAACATCAGCTCTGAGGGCTGGGAATTTTTCAGAATCCAACAAAAAATATCATGGAAGTCCCTCCAAAGTTACAAACAGCCACCGTGATGAATTGGCACATTCTTGGTCCCTGAGTTAACACACAACATGATGAGGGATCTGTTCCCCTGGGGAGAAAGCGCCGGAAGGACAGAGATTGCAGTGTTAAGATCATGCTGTTGCTATGGTTAGTAGTGTGTAAGACTTCAGGATTTATATTTTTTTTTCTTTAAACTTTTAACTTTTTTCTTCTCCCCCCTCTCCTCCTCCCCTTCTGTCTCTGTGCTAGTGTTGCTGTGAAGGGAAACCCAGGATTACAGTCCTCGTAAGAAAGACATCTGTTTTGGTTATCGACTTGAAGGAGGTCAGGAATGGGCTGTTGAAGATGACTGTCATGTAGTAGATATTAAATCCAAGGCAAAATTTAATGAGTGGGTGTTTTTAATGGTAGGGATCTGAAATGTCTGGAGAGATACACAGTCTGTTTTGTCAGGAGACCTCTGTAGTGCTGCTGAGGCCCAGCAGAGTTATGGCAGGGATGGGAGGAGCAGGCTAGAGAGGTGTGCGGGGAGCGTAAGGGTGTGTGGAGAGTGAATGAAAAGCCGAGGAGCCAGAGTGATGGGAGCCTCTTGTGATGCCAGGAAACCAGACTGCAGCACAGAAAAGCCAGACTGTAGATGGAAAGTATCTGTGAGCTGACTCCACTCAAGGGCTCCGTTATTTGGTGCTTTGGGGAAAGAGAAATAACTTCCTGCCGGTGTCCAATTCAGAGATTTCCAGAAGGGGAAGACAAGACATGACCATTGCTTGGGGCACTGTTGATGGGACATGGTGGGCTGTATCCTGGCTGTGCCTGGACCATCTTCTTCCCAAGCAGCAGGACTACTGAAATGCTGTCTGGGTTATTAGGCTGTCTCAACAGCGCATTTAGGATGGTTCCCTAAGGACTTCAGTCTGAAGTAGCGTAGTCACACAGCCACAGAAGGTTTCTCCCTCCCAAAAGTGAGCTACAACAGCACTTTAGCTGCAGACAGCACAACAGCTCTTTAAAAGAAAATGCTGCAGCTTCTCTTTTGAATGTTCCACTGGGCTCTTGAGGACGTTCACAGACAGGGCTCCAAATGCTAAAGGATGCAGTAATGAGCCCGCCTAACTCACAGGGCTGCCCAGCTGCTCTCCTACAGACACAAAAGAGTGCAAGGTGCCCTGTGCAGGACACGGGAATTGGCTCATTGCATAGTTTTCTTTACTTTCTTTCCCTGTTCTCAAGTGTTAAGGTGGGAGAAGGGATATAGATACCACCCTCCCCTAGGTTGTCACTGGCTATGAGTAAATTCAGAGTAAGGAAGTCATGGGAAGTTATTTACCCCTTGAGGAAATGCCCTGTTGAAGAAATATAAATCAGGGTTTATTCAGATTATTTCCTAATTAGACCTACAGGAGATCCTGGTTTTCTTTCATTGACACTGCTCTGAAACAAGCTGCTCCCAGTATCATATTGGTATGAACGAATTGCTCTCCCTGTAAACGTTCATCAGGGTCCTGTTTCGTGGCATATAACATATCTTTAAAGAGCAAGGTCTGTAGAAGCACCCTTTTGTGTAGAATCCCATTGTACATGGGACTTTAGAGACCAGCAGGAAATAAGACTGGAAATAAAGTCTCCTGAGGCACAGGCAGATTTTTAAGCCCCCTGAGACCACTGTCACTCAGGCTGTGGAGCTCTGGTTTCAGCTCTGGTTGCAGATGTGCTGTCATTCTTGCTCCTGTCCCCAGCAAAAAATAGTATTGATGCGAAAGGGTGGGAGAAGGGAACAGAATCCATACATAATTTATACATCTGTACCTGTATCCATAGCTGCCTGTCTATCTATCTGTCTGTCAGTGCATTTCCTTGCAGTCCTCTGGACACTTGTCTGACCCTCTTTGCTCCTTGTGCTGAGTCCTGATGCTCGTACAACAGCCAGGTGACTGCTGGCTGTGTCCTGACCTGGGCTGGGCTTTGCTTGCCTTTCTCCTGCCAGTGAGTTTCTGTAACTTCCATTTCCCCTCATCTCATGCTCCAGGAGCTGGCCGCTGGGAGAGAGCTCGCATGAGGGAAGGAACTCCCTTATGTATGTGTTGGGATTTCAAATCACAGCGTGGATGGTGCAAAGCTGCCTGGAGGTCACCCAGGAGATGCCTTTAGTGAGTTCCAGAGAGAAAAGCGTGGCGTGATGGTGCATATAATACCAGCAAACCAGTGGACCCTGAAGCAAAAGAGTGTATCCAAGCTGGTGTTACTCTGGACTATAGAAAATAGCTAAAAGGGAGAAAGGTACAGCAAGGGGCAGCTCTTGGAGGCAGGAGCATGGGCTAAAGGTGAAAGGGGGTCTGTGTGAGATGGCAGAGGGGACAAAACCATTAGAATGACAGAAAAGAGATTTAGGGGATTAAGCAAGCAATCAGAGGGAATATCTGAAGGGCCTTTTGCAAAGGCAAAACTGCAAATCCCTGATGCTGCTGATAAATCTGAATCGTGTAGGGAAGGAATGGGGCATCTCGGGGACTGAGGGACTGGAGCTGAGGGGTTTGAAGAAACAAAAGCCGCACAGAGATGCTAGAGAAAAACAGAATCATTGGCCTGAGGCAGAAGAGTGGGATAAAGGATGTAGGACCAAAGCACAGAGATGCAAGCTTGATTCATGGGGAGAGGAGAGCCTGGGAGAGGCAGACAGCCAAGGGGAAACACTGGCAAGAAGAATTCACTTGAGAGAGGAGCAGTGCCATGGACAGGGACAGCCTGCCAGATAGGGGTACTCTCTTTGTTTGAGTTTGTCACTTAACAGTAATTTCACCTCCATCTATCCCTTCTGCAACCACCTTGCTGAATTCCTTAAGGATGACTCATTAAAAAGATAAAAAGAAAAAAAGAAGGGAAAAAAGAGAAAAGCAACAGCCACCTATTTCTGATGTAAAATGAAAGGGCAAACTGTGTTTTCTGTTTGGGCTAGAAAATGCCTTTCAGAGCTCAGCTGGCATTTAATTTGTTTATTCTTTCCCAGGACTCTCACTTGCCTCTCTCTGCTCCTGTTTTTCACGGTTGCTCCTAAGTGGAAGGCAAAGCCAATAATGGCCAGGTTGGAGGTGAACTTTCAAGCCCACAATATTGGAGCAGGTCCAGAAGGAAACAAATGGAGGCTGCTCAGGCATAATTTGGGAAATGGCTGGAGACAGATGTGCATTTGGAGCTGAAACAAGAAGGGCAAGACCTGAAACTTTGGGGCAGTAGGAGGATTTTCTGGTAGTTCTAAGACAGTGCTGTCTTGGGGATGAAGCAGGGTGCTAGCAACATCCCCAGCTGTGGGATGCAGCCTAGGTGACACTGGCCTTCTCCTTCCTGGAGCCATGACCTCAGCACCATGGTGGCAGTGGGTGGCAATTAATGATGACAGCTTGATGAGTGTATCTGTGGTGATGAGGCTTAGCTCCTGAACAGCTCCAAATGGGACCTGTAAAGGCTGTTAAACCACCTGTGCTGCATTTTCTGTTTCACAGGAACAGTGGTGGCAAGATCCTCAGTGAGGATGTGTGTGTGGGCACAAAACCCGGCGGGACTGCGTGGCACCAGCACTCCTGCTGCTTCCCAGGGTTGCTGTCTGATTTCAGGGCAGCTGGAAACACCGTGTCCTTTGAAGGAGGAGCATAACTGTTACTGGCTTTGTCCATCGAGATGGGGACAGTGAGGTAAAAAAGACAGATGTTGCCATCTGCCAGCTTGCCGTGCACGGCCTCATTCTTTAGTTCATGCCGCCCTCTCTCCATCCCAGACTGTCCAAGTGCTTCCCCATGTCCTAGAGGAACACTTTTCCCCTGAGCTCACACTCTCAGCACCCATGGGTGATATATTCCTTCTGGATAAGGGGTTTCTGATGATTCAAACTAGAGGGCAAACAGATCAGCAGGGCCTTGTGGCAGGTGGTAGTGAGGGAAAACAGGCAGAGATCAGGGGCTATGAGGACAGGTTTATCAAGAAAGCAGCTGAGAGAAGTGAAAGAACATCAGCCTTTGACACTAGAGCAGATCATTTCAAGGTGGAAAATCAGTGTAAAATATCTTCATGTTTCACCTGGACAAATTAAATTTGAGAAAGGATGTGTCTGGTAAAACCAAAGGAGTGCGGTCTGTATTTGACTGCACTTGACAAGCAAGGCATCTCCAGTATGCAATCCATCTACCTGCATCCCTGCTTGGGTTTGGGGAGTCACCCATCACTTAACCAAGCTAAGCCTGGCTAAGCCACCCTGTCCTTCTGACAGAAACCTCACTACTCTGTCTTGTCATTGCCTGGCCTCTGCCTGCCTTGTTGCACGAGTCTCTGCCGAGTAGCCAGGCTGCCAGTATCTCTTTCACTTTGGGTTTGCCCAGCCTTTTCCTTGGGATCCAGGGGACTTGTTTGTATTAACGTAATTGGCAAACACATTGTTCAAATATTAGCAGTGGCAGCAAAACCATTGTGTGGGACTAGTCAAGGCATGCTGTCCCCTCACTTGCAACAGTTAAAGCCTGGGCGCTGTTGCCAGGCATGTTAGGGGCTGAATATGATCCAGAAAAGCTGTCCAGCTCTGGAGCTGGCTGAGCTGCACCAATCTTAGTCATTATTCATTTGACTGGGGATAAAACTACATACAAAAGCCACTTTTCTGCAACCAAAAGCTAGTGACAAAGCATTTGGCATTGTGTTCAGCTGCTGGGAGTGAATGAGGCGGTCCTGGGGTGGGAGCAGGATTAGGGTAGCTGTGCTGAAGGAACCTTCCCGTGTTGCATACCAGGTCCATTGCCTGGTATTGGAAGGTATCCCCTTCCAATTCTGGCCATATTGTCCCAGGGAGAGGTGAAGCAGGAGGGTTGCATATGGCTAGAGAAAGGTTTGAATCAGCAGCTTCAGTGGGAAAACATCCTAATGGCTTTGCCACCCCACCGTGATTATGTAAATGTGAGGAAGGTTTTCCAGGTACTTGGTTGAACAGGACTTCATGAGAAGTGTATACAGCAGTGAGCCAAATTCCACAGCCCCTCTGAAATCGATGGTGTTTTATGCCAGGGTCAGTGTTTTTATGATGATGCCTTCACTGATGCACTGTTTGCCTAAAAACTGGAATGAACGTGGCTATAAGCTTAGTTTGTGCTTGAAGGTTTGGACATGCGAATAATGCAGTTCCTATATGACAACAAAAAAGGATGGGAGGAAGATATTTTAATTTCTTTATTGATTAATTTAATGTGGTGGACGATACTTTGTTGATGGCATGAGGAAGGGGCCAGAGTTGCCATGTCCTCCATGTCTCTGATTTGGGCCAGTCCAGTGGCTGATGAAAGCAAGAATTTGAGTCAGTAACTATTTGTGTCCACTCTGGGGTTGTGAAAAGGAAAAGTGCCAGTAAGATCACAGAGATCTCCAGCTTACTTTCATGTAAAACAGGGTGCCAATAAGAGGAAGATGGCCAAAGCATCTGTGGTACTGAGGATTAAGAGGCGTGTACTGACATATCACTGCCCTATATATAAAAAGCCCAAGCTGTCCAATGACACCAGCTCTCTTTGGTCTTTCAGGTAAATCTCCAGTTCTTGGAGACAATTATTAAGGAATATTTGTTTGGGTTTTTTTTTTTTTGTGTGTATATGTGTAAGAAAACATGCCACACTTTCTTTCTGCAGATACAATTGGAAAAAACCCCAAAACCACAACTCCCCCCTTCTCCCGTGATCCCCATCCTGAAGATTTGAAATAGAGAAGACACGTAAACAAGAATTCAGAACATGCTTATATAAACCTCATGCATTTTTTCAGCTACTCTCATGCTGTTTGAACACAGAAAGCTGGGCATACTCTGGATATAGTTGATGTATCTCCTACTATAACGCTGTTGGAGTTGAGATGAGCTCCATAAGCAGACAATTTGGCCCATAATTTTTCTCACGATCAGCAATTTAAAAAATAATTTCTGAAGGCAGTGGGTGTTTGAACACTGTTATCTCTGCTCATGCTGACACTTTCCCTTACTGCTCCGTCCTTAACCAAACCATCTGTGCTGTTTGAAGCCTTGGCAATACTGCAGCCTGGAGATGGAGTGGCCCTCCACCTGGTCAAACCACCCAGACCACGATTCTACTCAGCTAAGCTGAGACTAGACTGCAGTGGGAATAAATCCCTCCCAGCCTGTCCTCTCACTTCCCCAAAAAACTGACATTTTAAAGAAAATCCATGCAAAGTTGCCTCTACTTCAGGTATTTCACAGCACAGCCATGTCCTCCCTTCTATGGGTAAACTGAGGTATGGAGCAGACATCTGTTTTGCTGCACATAAAAAATAAGAATATAGAATAGCAATAGAGATTTCAACCCCAAACCACATATCCTGGGCATCGGAATAATTTTCTTCTTAAACCCAGTCTTGTGCTTTAACTGAAAGATGGTCTTTAAATGAGAATAAAACCTGTGGTTTCAGCAAAGTGTTTCTGTTAGAATAGGAAAACCCTGGAGCTTTGGGTACATTATTGTGTTCATTTAAAATTTGTTAATATTAATGGAGGAAAATGAGAAAAAAATCATTAAAGGAAGTTTTTCCTTTTAATATGTAAAAACTCCAAGAGATTGATGAACTGATTTTTTTTTTCTACACAACTGTTTGGTTAATGAAGTATTTTGTTGTTTATTTACCTTTACAAATATCCAAGGACAGCTTCACAGCAGGGTTTACACTATTCCCCAGGAAGCAGAAAGTTTGTGGGTTTAGGGAAATGTTTTTATTTAACATTTAGCAGAATTTTGTTCCCCCTAAGATATTTCAATATATCGATTGCAGTGATAGCAGAAAAAGTGAAATGTAATTTTGTTGAAAAATAGTTAAAGGGTAGTTTGAAAATGCTAAAAATTTTATTTTAAGTTAAAATCCTTCAGATATGTCAATTTGCCTCTTGGTAATGATATTTTGGGGCACATTATTCTCTCCCACGGGCTTCAGAATAGGGCTTATACCTGTCTACTTCAAAGGAGAAATTGAAGCAATTTTTCAGCTGATTTTTTTCAGCTGATTTTTTTTGTTGTTTTGATAGAAACCACATACTTCTTTGCAAATATTTTGATGGAAAATCTCTAACAATTTCCCACAATTCAATGAACTGAGTTGGATTCCTTAAATGGTCTAAATTTCATGAAAACCAGCACCACGAATCTGTGTCCAAGGGAAAAGATGTATTTATTGTGTCCAGTGCAGGGCTCCCTGGTATAAAAAAGACAGGGATCTCCTGGAGAGAGTCCAGAGAAGGGCTACGAAGATGATGAAGGGCCTGGAACATCTCCCCTGT